>CM068742.1:46851767-47381011 GCA_035084275.1 Hydrolagus colliei
AGTAGTGCAGGTTCTATGCTTTTTGAAAAATTGTGCACACAAAACATTGTCACTGGATGTTAACGAATCCTAACTGACCCCAAATGCAGGCTTTGATAATCAGTCATTAATTCCTTAAGTGTCATCGTTCCTGAAGTATACAGAATTCCATAGACTGCCAAATTTAGTAGAAGATTGATGAAAAAACATTCTCTAATGAATAATTAATCATAATTTACATACGACTCGCTGTACCAAATCGTCTTAGCTATGAGACACACAGCAACTAGCAATAAGGTAAGCCATGTCAAGCCAACAACAGTAACAATCCCCTAATGATCAATTAATCTTACCAGGACTTACCTACTACACATTTTCTGCTCTGTAACTTGCAGTTATTGTTATTGCTATCTCCATCCTTGACACAATGAAAATTGGGTCTGATTGTGCAACAACAGCAAAATACTGTAAATAGCCTGGACATCCTCCCACATGAAGATCTGTAATTATTGTTTTGTTTTATAATTGAATATTCTGAGTAAGATATGAAGTTGCTACAATAATAATAATAATTATGACGATAATTATTATTAAGTTGCTAAAATGGCACAGATACTGAGTGCCAGGAGGTCTATGATTCTTATTATTTTGTAATTTACTAAATATCAAATGTTTGGGGGTCTTTAACTTATTATCTGCTGGTTAGTCAGTTAACCAATGCATTCTACTTCATCGTGGTCTCCTGTCTGTTCCCTTGGATATGATACTGTCTTTTTATATGAGCTTAACAGAGCTAGTGTATGGAAAAAACAATGTAGACTTTCAGGACTGACATTTCCAGCCGATTATATATGCATTCTATGGATTAATGGTGGATATCTTTGGCAGGTGCATCATGCACTTTTTTCATTTAACACTAATTATGGAATGATTTAAATATTGAAAGGATGCCTATATGTGGGACTGTTCTGACGAAGGGTCGTGGACCAGAAACGTTGACTCACTTTTCCTTTCTCCATAGATGCTCCCTGATCTGCTGAGTGATCCCACCGATTTGTGTTTATATTACCTGTTGGGGCTTTGGCTTGCAGGGTTAACAGAAGCTGAATGGGACGAGATTTCCAGAATCTGCAGTATTTTGCGAATTTGCCTATATGTGGGATGGTTGCAGAAGCAGTTATTAATAACAATAACAACAATTTGCATTTATATGGCGCCCCTCAAGTAAGGCAGCGTGCCAGTGCACTTGACAGTGGTGGAGTCTGATCCGAAGACAGTGAGAGAGGGAGCTGACCATAATCACGATGAAAAAGGAACTTCTTTGAAAGTGGGGAGGGAGGGGGTCATGTAGAGGTGTTGAGGGAGAGAGTTCCAGAGATTTGGTGTGAAGTCCTGTGGCTCAGTGGTTAGAACACTCACCTTACAAGTGAGAGACCTGTGTTCATTTCCAAGCAGGGCGAAACCTTGGGCAAGTTTCCTTACTCCTGCCGGCACAGACTCGATGGGCCGAATGGCCTCCTTTTGTGCCGTAAGATTCTATGCTTCTATAATTCCACATGCCTGATAATAATCCCTCAAAAAAAACAATAAGAAATTGATTATTTCAATCCATGACTGTTTGTGGGACACTGCTGTGCGCAATTGGCTGCTGCGTTTCTCCCACCAATATACAGTCAATTCACTTTTACAGTACATTCTGTGAAGTGCTTTGAGATATCTATAAGACGTGAAAAGTGCTATATCAAAAGCAAAGATTATTATTATTATTAAGGCATGGTCACCACTAATGGAGCGGAGGGGATGAAGGATAAACAGGGGGCTGGAGTCGGCTGAGTGGAGGCAGTGGGTAATGAAGTGGGTGGTAACGAATTTGGATAGGTAGGGAGGTGCGAGGATATGAAGCATTTGAGTCCTTTTACTTGTGCCACAAGTGAGAGGACTTGAAATTAATCCATTTTCTACAGGCTTACCCGTTTTAAATTTCCCACTTAACCTTCATGGGCAATGTAAGGTAATGGAGTCCTAAGGTAAACCTAACCTCACAACATAAATTATGAAATTTGCATTATTTCTTAGTGGATTTCTTATTTTAGAGTTTTAACAGTACCTCTTATTTTGGATTTTCTAATTTGAATATTGCTGCATATTGCCAATTTGGTGGTATTCCTTAATGGATTGAATCTTTTGAAAAAAGAATTCTAAATATCCTTATTGGCTTCCAGCATTCACCATTTTAAAAAAAATCCAGCATTTCAATACACCCAAATTGACAAAATGTGTTGTGAGTTTTATCCTTGGACTCCATTATACTAATAATAATATAATAATAATCTTTCCAATTATATAGCACTTTCCACTTCTTATCAACGTCTCAAAGCACATCACAGAATACAACAACGTCCCAAGGTAGGGACCAGAGCAGGGGCGGAGGGGTCAGGGTAGGGAGAAGAAAAGAGGAAAGAAAGGTGGGGCCAGAGGTAGGGACCAGAGCAAGTGGGGAGGGGTCGTGGTAGGGAGAAGGAGAGGAGGAAAATTAACCGTGTATCTGTGGGCGAAATGCGGCAGCCAAATTACGCACAACAGTGTCCCAACAAACAGTCGCGGAAATGGTGTTTGGGGAGAAAGGGGGAAAGGTGTCAAGAGGAGGGGTCGGGGTAGGGGGTAGGAGAGCAGGAAAACCGAATGTATATTTGTGGGTGAAATGTGGCAACCAAATTGCGCACAAACAGTCGCGGAAGTGGGACCAGGGGAGAAAGGGGGAAAAGAGGGTAAGGAGGGAGAGGGACGGAAAGATGGGATGGAGTAAAGTCAGGGAGAAAAAGGGGGGTAAGGGGGGAGAGGGATAATTATCTTATAACTAGCTTACTATTATCCAAGAGCATTAAATGTAAGAGATTCCAAGAAAGTTGACATCTACACTCCCATATTTCTTAATTTAGGTATAAATTAAATGTACTGCTAAATTATTCCCAGGTAATTTAGTTTGTGCATTACACCCTGGGCCCTGACTAAAAACTAAATTCTGAATGAGTCCCTGTGCATTCCATCCACATAGACTCAACTTTTGTGAATGAGTCTTTAGGTTACTCTGCAACACACAATTCAAAAAAAATGCAGGAACATCTGCAGCACCTGGAGTGAATTTGATGCATAAGACTAGAATCATTTTTTAAGCAGATGCACATAAACCTTTACTGTGTGCAATCGGTTGCAGCATTTTGCCCACAAAATATATTGTCAATTTACTTTACAGTATATTCTGGGAAGCACTTTGAGACATCTAGAAGACGTGAAACGTGCTATGTCAAATGCAAGGATTATTATTATTGCTGCTCTCTATGGTGACTTAAAATAAGCCTCTGCCAAAAGCCAGTTGCAGCACTGTGAAAATATGGTGATTTTAACATGATCATTTCCTGGACATTTTAATGAGTAGTGGTACCCAGTGTGAAGCTTCTCCCATCATGTCAACGTAAGATGTTTTCTACTGATTTCAGTGGATTCATGACTGAAGACTCCCTGTGACTGAAGAACAATGTGCTTTGTCCTTTGTCTCCAATGGCATTGACCTATTGTATGATTGGATGAGTAAAACATATCAGTTGGATTTAGTGAGGAGCTCTATATTACATCAACAGCACCACAACTGTAACCATGGAAGATTTTGCTGTAAAGACTTTGTTTCCCAGCCATCTGTAAACTGTCAGAAAATCCGAGTTATAATGGAAATTTATAAAATTATTTTTTATTCTTTTTCTAGTTTTCTAGTTTCCTCCTTTGATATTTGTGATTTATGATGGAATAGAGGTATAGAGTTTATTGTGCATCTTAAATAATACCACCCTTAACTATTACTCACGAGGCAGCTGCACATTCCTAAATGGTGCAAGTTTACATTTTTCAAGTGAGTATTTTTTGCTCTTTAAATTGTAGGCTGTAGAACAACCTCTAAGTTATTTGTTATGTTGAATATTTATTTTGATCCATTGAGGTGCCAAGGAAGGATAAAATTCATGCTTTTCCCTGGACAAAAAATAACATTTTATTTCTTAATGTTGGAATCAATCGACTTTGACATGATCAGTCAAATTATTTTTTATGAATTAAAAATGTTTTTATAATTTAAACCAAATTATAGGCCATCACAGTTAATGAAACAACCACAACTTGCATCTATATAAAGCCCTCCATTGCCGGTCTGCGACTCAGAGCACTTAAGAGCGCCAACTCAATTTTATCCTCAATTTTGAATCACTCCAAACTAGAGAACAAAATGAACTGTTCCTTGTCTCTATGTTTCAACAATAACAACAACAACAGCTTTGATTTATGTAGTGCCCTCCACGCCGAACGGCATCTCAGAGCATCTCAGTGTGAAAACCAGATGGAAAATTTACCTACCAATCTATAAATGTAACAAGAACAATTTTGTTGTGAGGAGTTAAATCACTACAGTTTCTCGCCACTAACGGTTTCTCTTCCAGCCCCGCACTGTCACTGGTGGGGTCCTTGGTTCATTACTTTTCAACATCTGTTCCCCCTTGGTGACATCATCTGCAGAGATGGGGTTAACTTCCACATGTATGCGGATGACACCCAACTCTATTTATCTGCTTCCACCCTTGACTCCAGGACTACCACTGTCTTGACAAACTGTCTGTCAGACAACAAGTCCTGAATGAGAGCTAACTTTCTATAGTTGAATGTCAACAAGACAGAGACTTTATTGATTGGCTCTCACTAGCGCCTTCATGCTTCAGGTGCTGGCAGCATCAACCTGCATGGTTGCAAATTCAACCTCACCAAGCTAGTCAGGAACCTAAGTGTGTTGTTTGACCCTCAACTGTCTTTCCTCCCCCACATCCAAGCAATGACTCGCTCTGCCTTTCCCCATCTCCGCAACATTGACCGACTCCGCCACTACCTTACCCCCAAAGCCGCTGAACCCTCATTCACATCTTCATTACATCCTGGCTCGACTATGCAAACGCCCTGCTTGGCAGCCTTCCCAATTCCTCCCTTCACAGGCTGCAGATATTCCAGAATTCTATGGCCCATGTCCTCTACTGTTGCAAACTCCATGACACCATCTCACTCATCCTTGCCCAATTCCATTGGCTCCCCATCATCCAAAGGATCCAATTCAAGATCCTGATCTTCACATTTAAGGCTCTCCACAACCTCACCCCACCCTACATTTGTGACCTCCTATCTCCTTACCGACCTGCCCGCCCCCTCTGCTCAGGCCTGCTCCACGTCCCCCGACTCACTCACCCCATCATAGGCGGGCGAGCCTTTAGCCATTCTGCCCCCAGCAGTCCCTCTGCCTTGCCCCATCCCTGGCCTCCCTCAAGTCTCGCCTCAAGATTCTCCTCTTCGTTGGACCCATTGGCACTTCCTAATCCCCCACTTCCCTACCCCCGCTATCCTCAGCTCGGGTCCGAAGCAGTGACTGTCCAGATTCTTGGGACGTCCTCCTGATGTGAAAGGCACTTTACAAGTGTAATTTTGTTGTTGTTAAATAATTGAAATCCATTTGTGTAGATCAGGGATTTTCTTTGGTCAGACTGGTGTTTGATGTATCGGGAAACCCGTCACCATGCTTAGATATCTAAATCAGATTGAGCGTTCCATGTATGACATCTATACATGGAAATTCTCTATTACGTGGAGGGACGCATACCTAAATCTGGAGTGTATTATGCAAAGATTGACAAGAGCTATGACTTTGGAACCCCAGAGTATGTTGCGGGTACAGCTGGAGCTTAACCAGCTTGCTGTTGAATGCACTGTCTGGCAAGCTTCTTTGTTTGTCTAGCAAGGACCACCTGGGATCTGGGAATAAGTGCTAATTGTATTAACTTGGTTCAGTTGGTAGTATACACCATGGCTTTAACTATTGCTCTAAAGTGATCCTTCAGCCCAGTCCTGAAGTACCATTCTTTTGGAAGAGATGTTGAACTTTTGTCCAGGTTTAGTTGGTGTTAAAATCTGATAATAAGAATCCTTGCTTTGGTGTAGCATCTTCCACATTAGGAGGACATCTCATAGTGCTTCACAGAATTTTATGTGAAGTGGAGTGACTGTGTACGTGTAAGTAAACACTACCAACTGAGTCAGGGGTGGCACATGGCATAATTTCAAGGAAATCTCCAGCTACCCAGCTGCATATTCTTCCCTCTCCAACATTTTACCAGAAAGTGAGATGAGTTGGTTAAGATGACACTTCACATGCTGTTAGTGGGATGTTGCTGGGGCAGATTAGGTGCAGTGTTTGTAACAATCATTACATTTAAGTTTGAAGTGCTTTGAGACATTTTGATTTGTTATGATGATGTATCAAATGGTTATACCATTCAGTTTTAGCAGAATTCTGATCTTAGGTTTGTTTCCTATAAGTGGGTTCCTTGAGCATGACAAAAATTCTCTCCCCCACTCTTTCCCCATAGCCTTGGACGTTTTTTCTTTTGAAGTACTCTATATATCCAATTTCTTTTTGAAACTTATTATTGAATGTGCTTTCCCCACCCTTTTAGACAGTCCATTCCTCAAAAGAATCTCTCAAAGCATCTTTAAGCTGAAATATTCTGCAATATTTATATTATTTTGATTGAAATTTTTGTTGTTTCCTTCTGTTGTACCTAGGGCAGATTTTATTCAATGAATGATGTCTTAGGACATTTTGTACTACCTGCCAAATTATTGCCAATGGATGTTAAATTTGGTGAGTTTTGGACAGGAGTTTACTTCTGCAGAAAACTGTAAGGATGAAGATGTAGAAAATCTGAATCTTATGTGTTAAAGACATTTTTTACTTCTATTTGGTGCTAAATAATTCTGCGTGCTTTTTCACACTGATGCTGAAATTTTGCATCTCATGCTTGTTTGAAATACGTGTGGTGCTAATGCAATTAACATTAGTGAAGAACATAATTTCAGTTAAATTAGTCATCCAAACAAAAATTAAAAACCGAAATAGAACAATTTGGATTTCCATGATTTTATAAGATGTGTCTATAAATAGCATGTTTTGAGTCTGCCAGATTTTACTTTGTATACTTCAACACAACTTCAACCTCCACCTAAACTCCCCTTTCATCATATCCTTAGACTTCACTGCCCTTCTCTCCTCTCTAAACATCACCCTCCATATCAACTCACTGACCCACAACCGCTGCCATCCCCTTGACCAAGTCATCACACATGGCCTTGGCATTTCTGACCTGTGCATCACAGACAAGACCATCTTGGTACACTTCCTCATCTCCTTTGTCTCCAGCATCCCTCTCTCTTCTATCAAGCCCTCAACCATACTTTTCTGCCCATGGAAAAGGCTTCCACCCGAGACCCTCACAAAGGCCCTCTCATCCTTAGATCTCCAATCTTCTGGCCTTCTACAAGCAACTTTCCTGAGGTAGATGTCAAGTTTGGTGTCACTACCACCCTATCTGAAACCAGCCCTTCCTTGAAAAAGCTTCAGAATGCGTTGTTGCTAACCAACTTCGGGCACACCTCTCCCTTCACACACTACTTGAAGCCCTCCAGTCCAGCTTCCGCCTTGTCCACAGTACAGAGACTGCACTTGTGAAAGTTACAAATGATGTATTTTCTATCTGTGACCAGGGTTCCCTCTGCCTCCTCATCCTCCTGGACCTCTCTGCCGCATTTGACACACTCGATCACACCATCCTCCTCCACTACCTCCATCACCCACCTCAGTGAGATCACACACACTTGGTTTGAGTCCTATTTCACAAACCATCAGTAATATATCTCTGCAAATGGTTTTTCTTCTCGCTCTCGATGATGTCATCCACAGACACAGGGTTAACTTCCACATGTATGTGGATGACACCCAACTCTAGGTTTCCATCTCCAGTTGCCACTCCCATTCCCCCGATGTCTGTCAGCTTGTCTGTTGGACATCAAGAGCTGGATGAACGCAAATTTCCTGCAGTTAAATGTCAGTAAGACAGAAGCCATACTCTTTGGCTTCCATTGACGTCTTTTGTACAATGTCTGACCTTAACCGACCTGACCTGTCCTTGAAACTCCGAAACTGTGCACAACCTGGGCATCAGGTTTGATCCCTAATTATCCTTCCCCTTCCACATTTGGTCCCTCACCAGCACAACTTCCTTCCAGCTCTGCCACATTGCCCATCACCGCCAATACAACAACTTCGATTTATATAGCATCCTCCATGCTGTACGGTGTCTCAGAGAGCTTCACAGTAGCGGATCCCGGGACCGAGCCAGGGGCAGGGCTAGAAAGGTGACCAAAGTCCCGGTCAAAGAGAAATACCTCACCCCAAAGGCTGCCAAAATTTAGCTCATATAAAACTCAGCCTCATCAAACTTCCTACCGCGATTATCCTAGTCCTTGAGAAACTACAGAGAGTGGATCGACTTCAAGATCCTCAATCTTGTGTTTAAATCCCCCCACTCTTCTGCACACCCCAATCCTCTCTCAACTTCTCTCTCCCCATAGCAGTACTCACTCCCTCTGCTCTACTGGGTCTGGCCTCCTCCTTGTCCGCGATTCTTCCACTCCAACATCGATGGCCATGCTTTCAGCCACCGCGCCCTGAAAGTTTGGAACTCCCACCCTCAACCCATCGTCTCATCCCCTCCTTTTCCATTTTCAGGTCACTCTAAAGTCCTTTCTCCAACTGCGCTTACAGTCATCTTCCCCTTCCCCCTGGCTAGGCGATGGGCTCTGCCACTGTGAAGCGCTCTGAGACACCACCTGGTGTGGAGGGCACTTTATAAATGCAAGTTATTGTTGTTGTTGTTACACTTTACAATGTGTACTTTGAATTGCTGTGACACTCCCTTCTGATGTAAAAGGCACTACGTAAAATGTAATGATTATTATTATATAATTTACATATCAATTAAATGCATTACAAAGCAGCTCCTCAAAGTTACAAATGACATCTACTCTCTGTGTGTCCAGGACTCCCTCTACATCTTCGATCTCTTCTGCTTTCAACACATTCAATTGTGTCAACCTCCTACATTGTGTCTTCTCTTTCATCCACCTCAATAGGACCACACCATTGTTATATCTCCACAAATGGGGTTTCCTCCCATCTCTGCCGGGGCATTTGGGCCTACCCCAAGACTTCATCCTTGGCCCCCTCCTTTTACATGATCCCTTTCAGGGATATCATCTGCAGACATTGAGTGAATTTCCTATATGGACAAAATGCAAATATACTATCCCTCCTCTACCAATGACCTAGGGCTGTCACCTTACTCGTCAGACATGGAGACCTGGATGAGCAGCAGCTTTCTGAAGCTGAATGTTGCCATAATGCGAGCATCCATCTTGACTCTCAGCAATATGACAGTTAATATAGAAATCAATATAAGTGGAGTCCTGTAGTTCAGTGGTTGGAGAGTTCGCTTTACAAGTGAGCGATCTGCGTTCAATTCCAGGTAGTGTGAAACCCTGGTCAAGTTTCCTGACTCCACATGCCTAATAATAATCCCTCAAAAATATATAATCCCTCAAAAATATATAATCCCTCAAAAATATATAATTTGGTCACTCAATCCATGACTGTTTGTGGGACTACTGCGTTTCACCCACACATACAATATACTATATATACTACTACATATACTACTATATATATAAACAGAATACTACTTTATATACTATGAAGCAGTTTGAGACATCTAGAAGACTCGAAAAGTGCTGTATCAAATGCAAAGATTATTATTATTATTAATATCTTCTCACTTGCAGTTCGGCATTCCTCAATCTTCCTGGCCTATCCCTCATACCTAATGAATTTGTTCGCAACCGAGGCACCAACAACAAAAATTACATTTATAGACACCAGGTTTGATCCCCAGCTTTGTTTCCTACCCCACATCTGGTCCCTGACCAGGACCTCTTTCCTCCATATCATCCACTTCAGACCATACCTCACTCCAATCATATACATAGTTGAAACCCTTATTTATGCCTCCAATGCCCTCCTTGCCAGTCTCCCTAGCTCCAACACTCATATAGTCCACTGATTCAAATTCCGCAGCTCATACTCTCACCCACACAAACACTGCACCCACATCACCCCATTTCTTCTCAGATGCCACTAGCTCCCTATTGCAGAATAGATCAATTTCCAAATACTCTCAAATAAATTAATTTGCCGACACCCCCATACCTCTCCGACCAATCTGTTCACTGGCTGGCTCTGGTCTACTATATGTCCCTCATTCCCTCCCCACCATCAACACCATGTTTTGAGCCACTAGGTCCAGAAACCATGGATCTCTGTGCTTCAATCCGCTCTCTTGCTTGCCTTTAGATTGCATCTGAAGACCTTCCTCTTTGACCGTGCCTACAATCAACTCTATTCTCTCGCCGGCTCTGTGTCAAGCTCAGCCACTGTTTAGGGTTCTAAGATCCATCCGCATGAAGACCGCTATATAAATGGAAGTTGTTGTACAATGGGGAGAGGTGAGGATGTCTCTAAAGGTTAGAAATTGTTGCAGATTAAAAAACATGGGTTTCATATTGCTGTATAGTTCAAAAGTTTGTGAATAAAGCTGAATAGGCACTTATGATTCAGAGTTAATACTGGAATGGATTGCCATTCCTTTGTCTACGATAGATTTCAGACTTTAATTTCAACCAATGTTTCTGAAGTGAGAGGACTGTATTGTATTGTGCCAAGTGGTCCCAGGATACATTTTTAGAATCAGTTTGGTTTTTTTCTGGCTGGTTTTATTTGGATGCCCTATTTAGTTTCTGCATTAACCAGTCCACTGCTTCACTCTCCTCATGATAAGGAAAGTAGCCCCTTGTGTGTTAATCCAGCCTACAGGCTGTCAAAATAATATGTTGATCCAAGCAATTCCCTAGAGATAGATTCTGTGGTACTAAACAAGGTTTGAACTGAAGAGGGCAGTATTGACAAGTGCACTGCATGATCACCTTATGTAGCATTATATGGATCACCAATTACTGCATATGGCTTGCTTTATGGGTTGAATATATACCCCAGGAAGACGAGAGACTTCAGTCATAAGTGTTAAAATGTATTAACAAGTGGAATTAAATATACTGGGAAAACCTCAAGTGCTGCTTTTGCACCATCAATTGTTTAATCCAAATCTATTTAAAACATGGTTTGAAGTTTAATTCCAATTTAGAATATAAAGACTCCTGCTTGGTCTATAACGAGGAGCTTAAAATGAGTGGCTAATTACACATTCAGTAAAATCGGTGCAATTCTACTTTCTTTTTATCATTTTGATTGAACAACACAATGTTATTTAATTCTTGAAGCAACGTTAAAAAATTCAATCCAGAACTTAAGAGTGAACGCTGTCAGACAATAGAAAACGAGCAATAAAAATACTTTGTCTGAGTTCCACTTCTCCATTATTCTCTTTTCTCCCCTTCTATTCTAGAATCAGTTTCAAGCGCACTGCATGATCGCACCTTGTTTATGAGTCTATTCTCTACGTTTTGAGTTGTTCATTGGTGCCATGTAGCTACATGGAATATTATAGTCAAACTCCTTATCTTAGGGATTTCAATATCTATTTCATCACACTCTGCCCAATTCCTGATGATTTTTCAACCTTCCTCTCCTCCCTGAAAATCTTCCTCCACATCAACACCCCACCTGCATTCACGGTCACATCCTTGACCCGGTCATTACCAAGGCCTGTTTATCGCCAACATCTCTATTTTTGATAATGGCATCTCTGACTAGTTCAGAATATCCTTTACCTCCCTCATCCTGCCTCTCTGCCACCAAATCTGTTACCATCATTGGAAAACATATCCCCTCCATTCCCTCTCAAAATTTCTCAAGTCCTCCCCCACTAGACATGTTGAATCAGATGAATGGAGACAGGATAGTTAAATGGGACTGAAATAATTAATCTTTAAAAGAGCCTGAAGACACGCTGTGTTTCTGTGCTGTACATTTCTATGGTTCTATGGTTTTACGGCCCTCAGCCTTCCTTACCCTACCTCCCCCATCGACTTTCTGCTCAACTTGCTGCCATCCTAAACACCCTCTAAACACATCCTAATCATTCCTATCACATACCAAACTGCCTCTTACTCGTACTCTTGCACCACAACCATATACAGTGTTATATATCACGGGTTATATAGCTGTGCTTCTGGTTGAAGGTGGGTCTTGACCTGGTGAAATTGGCTGAACAGAAGAAGAGATAAAATATGTACAGTAAAACCTCGATAATCTGACATTCCAAAAGTCAGCAACTCCCTAATACCAAAATTTAAAAATACATACAGTATTTTTTTTTTTGATGTCCAGCAAATCTCCCAAAGTTCTGAACAGATGCTTGTAGTTCCTGGCATGGCCACCTCCATCACCTGGTACTGTGGGTGAAACTCAGGCATTGTTTGGCTTCAGTGCTGTGTTTACATTTAGTGTATGAGGTGGGGCTTCCCCAGCCATTTCTAGGTAAGTTCTAAATACCAGCAAATGTCAAAATCTGGGAGGTGAGTGGGCTCAACCAAGCTGGATTATTGAGGTTTTACTGTATTTAAAAATATTTCACAGACATATAATGCTAAATCAATTCAGATTTATTTTTGTCAAGGTCCATCAGCTGCCATACCTAATTCTGCAAGATGTGAAGATTATTTTAGAATAATTGTGTATTTATTAAGGATCTGAAAATGTGTGTATTTCTGTTGTATAGACAGGAAATTAATCTAGGCTATGGACGCTCTGTAGACTGGCAGTTTAGTCAATCCAATGTTCCAAAGAAATTACAGCCTTTAGAACCGTAAAGAGTGGTAAATTATTTATCAGTCAATTTGAATGATTTTTATGGTTACCATAGAAACACACACATAAGACTTCCAGCAAAGTCTTGGCTAGAATCTGGGAATGTCTTCATTTAAAGTCAATTTTCCTTTTAGGTTTCCTGCCAGAAATTTTGGTGTTAGTCACTGGACAAAGTGTACATTTTGGCTTTCCTGTTGGTCATACTTAAACCCAGACATATCATTCTAAGTTTGGAAGAATATTGTGTACATTAGAAGTTAAAAAGGAGGTGATCAAATTGGGCAGCCAAGTAAAGCAGTACACAAGAGGTGGTTCACTATTTATGAATATTTTTCCTGTATAACTGACCGGAAAAGATTTCTCAAGGGAAAACAAAGAAATCAACAAATACAATATCCTACTCAGCAATGTAAAAAAAAATACTGGTGTCAACCTTTGAGTTACATTATTTAAAGCAGCAAATGTTTCTTCACCTCAGTTAGATGCTCACTAATTACTCTTTGAGGTGAGATTATTTTAAGAATATGTAAGACCAATAGTTCATTGAGTTCATTGTGGACTTTGGTTGCCACAGTAATACATTCACTATGTATAATAAAGCTATTTAACTATTCACTTACTTGGTACAATATTAATGAAAATGGGAACTACTGTCTTCCAGAGTACCTTTATCTATTCATATTTTAAGACTTGTGGAATAAATTGCAGATTTCATAAAATCAGTGTACAATATATGGGTATTTAAGTGCAAGTATATGCTTTTTTTGATTTTTGTTAGTAATAGTAACAATTCTTGCATTAGATGTAGCATATTATCAGCACTTTGAAATGCTTTAAAACTCTTCATAGATTTACTGTGAATTTCTGTGACTGTGCATTTTGTAGGTGATCGGTACCGCTAATTTCCATACAACAATGTCCCATAAACAGCCATTAAGTAAATGACAATTTTTTACCTAACGGATTGTTGGCTGGACACCATGATAAACTCCCTTTTTTTCAAAGAGTAACTAGGGATGTTTGACATCTACCTAAACAGACAGATGGATTCTCAGTTTAAATCCTCCAACATTGAATAGGTGCCGTATTACCTATCTCTTAGTAAGTTATAGCAATATTGATATATAAGTAGATGGATAGGTATTATGTATTATGATATGTATTGCATTCTGTTTATTGATTGGGATATCAGCATTTTAACACTGCTCAATGGGTCATATTTGAATAAAACCCAGGTACAGTAATGTTCAAGAAAAATCTGTTATAAAGAAACTGTTTTGCTTTCCCTATTCTTTATATTTTATATTTTCTGTAACAATTAATTCAATATATTCTGATCTATGTTTTTCAATTTTTTTTTTTTTTTTTTTACCAGGTAGACATTTAAAAAATAATAATTTTAATGTATTCCTTTTGCCAATGTTATTCGCACTTGTTCCCTTTCTTAACACCATCAGCATTACCTTCCTGAACTGCATTATGAATTAAGAATCCTTGTTTAAAACCTTTTAATGAATGATAAGCACTTAATTTATTCCATCAAAGATTATTTCTGGGCTGTCAAAGATGAGGCTTTGCAGGATTACTGACTGCATTTCCGTGGGGTGACATTCACTATCTGACCATGGAGAATAAATCCATAGAATCCAAACAGATGGATATATAAAATTTATACATAGAGTAAATTGCTGGATAGGATTCCGAAAGACAGTTATGGTACAGTGATGGAATAAAGTGAAAATTACTTCTAGACCCAAATACATTTACAGCCAGTTGGAGGAAGATCATGGAGGTGGGAGTTTCTCCTGGTATCATGGCTGCCAAACCCCTAGAGGAGAAAAAATGGGTCACTCACTCACATGGCTGTTTGTGTTCTGGCTGAAAGCTCACCCATTACCTGTCGAGTAGATCAAATAGGGGGGCAGTATTATCTGAGTGTGGGAGCAGCAGGGGAGGGAAGGTTGACATGTTCACACAGATAGGGTGGGTGAGAGTTTAGACAAAATTTTGGCTGTGAGGACAGCTGACTTTCATTCAACCTCGTGGGGGATGGTGACCTAGGAGAGCTACAAAAAGATGGAGGAGATAGTAGGGTCCGTCGATATGGAAATTTTCCGATATCGATATATCGGTAGGCTCATATTGATATATACCGATATATCAATATCACCGGGTTTTTATCTTGTGCGCACGCACGGAAATGGTGTTTAGTAGGAGGAGGGGGAATGACTGGTCTGTGCATGTCTGATTGTGTTTGGTGGTGCGGAGAAGGGAAGAAAGGGGATACGCGTGCATTCAGATATGCGTGCTCTATGCCCAGGAGGTTTGCAATGCCGATGACAAGGTCAGTTAAATGCTATCTATGGTGTTTTGTTAGTTTAAGGGAGCATAATGGGCATTTGAACCTTTGGTTGTACATTTTCTGTATGCTGTAACGTGGCATTTGTTGATGATATACTGATATTTTGTGGATATACGATTTTGTTTCATACCGAATTTTTCCATATACCGATATATTCAAATTTCCGATATCGGTATATCGATACGTAAAATTATATCAATATAACCGATATATCAATATATCGCCGGACACTAGGAGATAGGTTTATGATGTGTAATGCGGGAGATGACATAGGCTGCAGAGTTCTAAAGCTTTGAAAACATGGTATGAGAGTGGTCAAGCCAGCATGTAAGCACATTATTAATTTTTGTTCCAGAGAGACTAATTACTAAATCCTGAAGCAATTTTCCGACAAGAACTGCTTGAAATTAAGGTGGATCATGATTCAGAATGCAGTAAAGTTCAGGTTTATTATGGAAATCTAAAGGGAGGAGGAAGATAAATACTGTAAGGTGGGACACATAGGCAGAGGCTTCCTGATGTCAGCCAGCTGTTTAGTGAGATATATCCAAGGGGATTTCAAGTTAACATTTTGACTCTGTCTGCTTCATATTGCCTGAGACCTTGCAGCTGTTTCTCACTCATGTTCTTGTTTATTTAACTCAGCATCTCTCAGTTTCCTCAGTACGTCTCATATAGCATACCAATATGTTTTATTATGCAGCCATAGTACTCAGTGCACAACAACAACAATTTATATTTATGCAACGCCTTTCACATTGGGGAGAAAGAGCCAAAGTACGTCACACAGAAGAAGCGGCACAAGCAGAGGCTGGGCCGTTCTGAGATCTGAGTCTGAAGCACGCTGTAAACATCTCACCTGAACACAGTTCTCCCTGGTCCCACAACACCAAAAACCTACCTTAACTCAGTATAAACTGGTGCTGGATTGACAATCTTACTCAGAGAGCTCATAAGGACAGCTCAGAATTGGATATGCTGCACCTTGCACCGAGGTTGGAGTGTAGATCTACTATTGTGCAATATAAAGAAAGATTCATATCGTATTTGGCTGCACTGGTGGAGGTCAGGATGCTGGACCTGTTCAAGAAATAGCTTGAAGCTATAATGGGAATAAAATGGGGTGAACATTCAGGAAAGATGAGATCAAATGGGCTGAAGTGCCTTCTTTAGTCATAGTTCTCTTGTAATCTTGTGAATGCCAAACGTAATAAGCGTTCTATTTCTCAGAATTGGCATGCCTCATCTGAAGGTATCACTTCAAAAATTCTCTGATTTTTTAAAAGAAAAATGACGACACCTAATGCTGCACAAACATTGAGAGAAACATTTTGAATTGAGGGGGGCAACGTTTGCAGCATTTTAACATCACTATCTGTTGTAAATTGTAATCCGTAGAATGTAACCCATTAGACGTATAAGTGATCAGGATTGGCTCAAAGAAGGACAACCAACAACAAAGTATCGAAACTGCAACTCGCCTAATCGTTTTAACGATTGAAACCACAAAGAAACGGCTGAACAACAACAAAGGATTGTAAACCGCAACTCTCCTTAAACCATTAAAAACCACAAAATCGCTGCATAGCAACAAAGTATCACAACTGCAACTTGCTTAATCGTTTAAAGATTAAAACCACAAAACGGCTGAATAACAAATTCTACTAAGGACAAGGAGAAGGAGGAAGTAAGACTGTATAAAAAGTACTTGGCGAACACTCAAGGGCCAGATGAAACTCCGGGGAATTACTGGCGGAGAATAACTTCATCACCAAGAAGAAGAGAAAGACAACCTATAGCCTAACCTGATCACTTAAGAATCGTGTGGGTATTGTATGATCTCTTACATTCCTTATTATCTACCTATCTCTTATTAAATGAATTTATGCAATGAAGACTTGCTTAAATTTGTATAAAAATACATTCACAAGACAGTAGACGTTCTGTTTGTGCAACATATCACAAGGAACGCGTTATTGCACAGTGCAGACAAACAAATATGTTTTTTTTCACAAAGAAATAGTTAGGTGACAAGCATTGATTTTGGTAGTATGAAATCTTCACGATCACAAACAGATTTTAGCATTGTAATCAATATTATTACAATATTTCTCAAAACATTAATCCATTGAAGACTCTTTGGAGAATGTGTGGGTTCTTGTGAAAACAAAAACGTTGAAAGCTAAACATGTCATTGTTTTTGGATAGTTGAGTATTCAGATTTGTAGGCAATCAGCCACTGTTCTAGGAACTGATTTCAACATTTTCCAAACTTCTGCACAATGATCCTAACATCTTAAGATAATGAAAGATTTTGAGCCTCTAATTAGAACCGTAACAAACCGAATGACCAGAGAGAATGACTGCATATTTCACGAATCTTGTTGGCTTCCTAAGGATACATGATTCTTTAGGTTCTGATGTTTTTGTCAGCCAGTATACATGATTCTTTAGGTTCTGATGTTTTTGTCAGCCGGTATATTGTGATATCACATGTTTTGGTACATTGTAGTTCTATAGGCTGTTCAATAAATCTCTGAGCTGAGGATTTCACGATTGTAAAGTGCAGTGCTAAGCCTATTTGCCAGGCTGATGGAAATGTCACTATTATCTCATGAAACACAGAGGAGCATCTTCTCAGTCTTGGAAGATTAACATTCAGGCAGAGGAATGAATTATCCATGAGAAACTTCCAAGTTCAAAATGTTTGAGTCAAGACACTGTGTTTCATCATGGATTGTAGCCAATGGGGTGGACTGACATCCCCCAAATTGGTGGCCAGTCAATGGATACCCATTTTTTAAAAGCACTGCTACTATTTCTGTGGGAGGGAAGCAGACTGGCTGGAATGGTAACATTGCCATTTATCAGTGCAAAGCATTGTGAATACTAGGTTCACAGTATTTGTCCAGCCAGAGCCACCCTAATGGTTTGGCGGCTTGCAAGGTAGTCACTGGACCATAAGTAGGAATGATCCATTGGATTACTCTAGACCTGTCTGGCAAGGATACTCCCTCTTCTTAACTTTGAGTAGAATATTGTCCTCACCAACAATAGAAGCAGCCACTGAAAGTCGATAGGAAAAGCCTGAATGGAAGGAATGTGATGAAAGATATCATAAGATTTGCAGCTAAATAGGGTCACTCGCTTTCTAGTTTCTATCTTTACTGCTCTATAATTTGGAAGATAGATTTATGTGAACCCATAAAGAACTGCAGAAAAAACACCTCTAAATTAAAATATCTAATGTTAAGATAGTGCCTTGAAGGCTAAGATCATGAGCAATTTTAGACTATGACTATGATGATGGGTAGATCTGATGAGAGTGGAGTCTTACAGTATTGTGGTTAGCTTGCTTGCCTTGCAATCAAGAGGACTTGGGTTTGATTCCCGGGTGGTGACAAGGTTCAGGCAAGTTGTTAGACAACCAGTGGATCACTCTCTGGGGGTAATAATCCTTCCAAAAAACAAAACAAAATTTTGTTATTGTTAGTCTTATTTGATAGGAGAATATTAAATTTAGACAACGCTTGTATAGCGCCCTGTGACATCCTCCTGATATGAAAGGGACTATACAAGCGTTGTTTAAATTTAATATTCTCCTATCAAATAAGACAGACTATCAAATAGGACAGTCAATGTTTCAGATCCGAGCTGGGGACAGGGAGGGTGGAGGGAAAGGGAAGGATCTGGAATGGCCAAATAAAATTTGGTTGCTCAATCCATGATGCTTGTGAGTCACTGCTGTGCACAATCGGTTGCCACATTTCCCTCATAAAATATAGTGAATTCACTTTAGAATATATTCTTTGAAACGCTTTGAGACACCTCAATAATGCCTTAAAGCCCTATATTAAATGGAAGGATTATTATTGGTCACTGGCAGATTATCAGTCTAATTGCCCATCAAAAATGTGCTGGAAACATACAAGTGTATGTTAAAATAGTGTCTGCATCACAATTTCTGACTCACTGCAATTCACAGCCTTAAACAGATGGCTGTTTTAAGCCTCCAAATGTTGTTAAACAACAGGTATTGTGCTGGTTATTTTGTTATTGTTCTATTTATTGAGTAACTGAATGGGAGAATGACTGATTTTCTGCAGCTTTAGATACTCTAATGCACCTTTGCAATCTTGCCTCTTGTTGAACATCTGTGTGATTTATGAAAGCAATTCAGTAACAGTGGATATGTCAAAAGTTGTTTATACGTTTTTTTATATTTAAGACCACATATTGGGGTCCTGCTGCATCATCTGGGTTGCTTTTGTTATGAAATCTGTACATTGTATTTTCATCTGGGAAACACCATCAGCACAAGGACTAATAATAATAATTTTTAATACAAAACTTTAACATGTCTTCAAAATGTTTCAGAATGCTTTACAAGATTTTTACTATAGTGACTGTATATTTTGTACACGGATGCAGCAGCCAATTTGTGCACATCAACATTCCACGAGCAGCTACAAACTCAATGATCAATTTTATACAGGATATTGTTGGCCAGGTCACTGGAGAAAGTCTTTTCAAAAAGTGCTGTGGGATCATTAGCATGCACCTAAACAGGCAGAAAATACCTCACTTTAATGTCTCATTTAGAATCATAGAATTATACAGTATTTGGCCCATTGAGCCTGTGCCAGCTCCGAAAAGAGTAATCCAACTCAATCCCAGTGGCCCGCCTTCTTTCCATAGCCCTGCAATATTGTCCTCTCCAAATACCCATCTACAATATCAACAAAATTACATTTATAGAGCGCCTTTCACTTCAGGAGGATGTCCCAAGGCTCTGAACAGTCAGGAGTCTGTACCCGAGCAAAGGGGGAGGGGTAGGGTAGGTGGGACGGTAGGGAGAGAGGTGGGAGGGCAGCAGAAGGCTTTCTTTTTGCACTGTTTTGCTTTTAGTGCTGATCTGGTTGGGAGCTTTTAAGGTGCTCTGTGACTTGCAAAGTTGATTGTTACCAATACCTGAGCAATTGTTTTTGTATCCAGATGCAACCTAGTAGCCACAGATGGTACATGCCTGCCATTGGATCCATTGGCTGCCATGTTTGCTGAAGAGGTGAGTAATGTAATATATTAGTGCAACCAGAAAGGCTGGTAATGAAGGCCTATTTAATCTGTCTTTGGTAATCAGGGATCTACAAGCAGAAAATAAATCAGTGTAACTTGAAAATAACTGCAATTGTGCTATCTTCACGTTGCTTCTGATGTTTGGGATTCCATCCCAAAAAGCAAACCAGCAGAATTTTAGGCACCAGGACTACTTAAGAAATTATTCAAGAATTTGGAAGCTAAACATAGCATTAAGTATAAAAACAAAGTTATGTTTGCAATGCTTTGCTTTGGTTTACAGTTATTTATACTCCCTATCCAATACTCCTTCCAGACTGATAGGTAAACATATTAAATCTACATGTTTTCCATTACAGCAGGGAAACATCTGCTGTCCATCTACAACTCCCTAGAAGCCATCCCAGCTGTTATGGTGCCAGAGGCTTGGATTAAAGCAACATAACACTTCACCTTATACTGAGCTGTGAATTCAGTCTGACATGATGCCCTTTATACTGAAGCAAAACAAACGCCTCCAAGCTTTACCTCCTCTGTAGCTGGAGATAGCACTGCGCACCACCCTTACAAAGCAAGTACCCTGCACAGCAAACATCTAAAGGAAATCAAATTAGTTATAAATGTGATTAATTGAAGATATCCACGGCTGAACAGCATTCAACTAAATTATATATTTGTTAAGTGACACCTCTTTATAACTATTACCTGTAATTTGAATATGTGATTATTACTTATCATCTTTTAATTGGAACATCAAGCAGATTCTGGTGAAATTATTTATTTTTAGAGAAAGCTTGTGATTTCGGTAAAGTGCCTTCGTTGAGAACACAACGCTATCAGGTTACATAGCTGTGAACATTTTGTCAATGACACGATACTGAAGAACACCGCAGAGAAACAAGACTTTGGTTTTCATAACCTCATCACAGATCAACACTTCAAAGGAGCCAATCTATTCATTGGAAAGTGGCCAGCAAACTGGCTTCTGGTAACAAAATGAATCATTGCATACAACGTCAGCATGACTAAGTTGAAGCAACACATCCTATGGCTCTGCTTTCTCTCCAAACACTAAAAACGCACTGGGATGTAATTTGGAATATTTTTAAAGGGATTCCTTAGAGGGCATTCTATTGGACTTCTTGTTATTCTATTGGAAGGTGGGGTGGGGGAGGTGGGGGGTGGGGTGTGTGGGGAGGTGGTGATTGATGGCACGGTTGAAGAGGAGGGTCTTGAGGCGGGACTTGAATTCCAAAGGTTGGGGGCAGAGTGCCTGAAGGCTTTGCCTGTCAATGGTGGGGCAGATAGTTTTGGAGCAGGCTGAGCGGAAGGAATGGACAGGTTGATAGGGGTTAGGAGGTTTTAGAAGTAGGGTGGGGCAAGGCCATGGAGGGCTTTGAATGTGAGGACCAGGATCTTGAATTGAATCCTCTGAATGATAGAAAGCCAGTATAGCAAGAATAGGGATGATTGGGTCGTGGAGCTTGATGCAGAAGAGGACATGGGCTGCGAAGTTCTGGATAATCTGCAGCCTATGGAGGGAAGAGTTGGGGAGGCTGATACACAGCTATGTCCCACACACAGTCATGAAGTGAATGGAATTTATCTGGGGGATTGTATATCGGATTAGACATGGAAAAAAATGTCCCCTCCCTCTTTGAATAGTGTCAAGAAATCTTTCAAGACCACCTCGTAGGCAGATAGGACATCAGTTTAATCTCTCATCTGTAGAATGGCAACTTTGCCAATTTAGTGATCCCTAGCACTGCATGGCAGTGCCAGTCTAGACCAGTGGTGGCCAACAAAATAATCATAGAAATAACAAAATAGCATAGATTTATGCCATAAATTAAGATATATTCATTCACAAAGCACTTATTTTGTTAGCCAACAAAAGAGGTTGGCCACCACTAGTCCAGACTATGACTTCAATGTCCCAATGTGGGCTTTAACCCATAACGTTCAGTCACAGAGGTAAAATTTTGAAGGATATTACATTTTTTCGGGTTGTGGCACCTTCATTATAACAAGTAAATAAATTATTTTCAGACCTAATTATTGCAGTTGGGGAAATTGCATTGTAAGCATGTGCATAGAATTATAGTGGCAGCAGAAATATATTATACTTTAACACAAACTGTAGATGCTCGAAATCTGAAACAAAAACAGAAATCGCTGGGTACACTCAGCAGGTCAGGCAGCATCTATGGAGATAAAATGGGTTTTAATAAATACATCATCAAACACAAGAAGGGAAACAGATAGCAAAGAAAGTGAGCAGGGTAAAAGTGAAGATCGAAAGTTACGTCATAGAAAAGAGCAAAACTTCTTCAAGGTAGGCATTCCTAGCAGAGAAGTGGCAGTGAATTAAACAATAAACAATACTACTTTTCAGTATAATCTGTGAAGTGCTTTGAGATGTCTCTATGATGTGATAAGGCACTATATCAAATGCTAAGATTATTAGGATTATTATAAGTCCATACAACCATAGACATGTATAGCAGAGAAGGAGGCATTGTACTTGTGTGGAATCTGAAAAAAGCTATTTGTTTAGTCCTATCTTGTATTTTACCCCTAAAATTTTTGATTCTTCAAGATAAAATTACACGGGTCTGCCTATTTGATTCCACTTTCAATCATCTTTCCTCTATCCATCTCCACCTCCATCCCCTTGGATCTCACCTCCAGCTTGGGTGCACAGTCACTGCTATTAAATTCTTTGGAATGTCCTCTCGATGTGAAAGTTGCTAAATAAATGTACGTTTGTACTCCATAAGTATACACACCTCCCTATTCACTTCTCACTTATGTCTTTATCTAATTTTGTTTTAAAAAGCTTATACACATTCCATCTCAACCACAGGTCCAAAAACCTCAGGTCTGATCCAAGATCCGCTGGAGCCAAAATCTCACAAATTGCCATGACATAAAGGCAATTCCCTGCAGAAAACTCCATTTAGATCATGAGGTACTTTTTCTGGCAGTAATATCATTCACTGCTATTTCAACCCCACTGTCAACACCAAGCCCTCTCAATACTGAACTGCTGCTTGATTTATTATTTCTGTGCCAGTGCGAACATCAAAGCTACGACGAGCTCAAGGCTGGATTCCAGCCTAATCTTGTTTCTTCACTCTATTGCACCAAACAGACTGACTTTGTGTCCTTACTCAAGGAAGACGTCAACATTACATTCCAATGGCAGTAAACAAAGCCAAACAAAATAAATGTTCGTTTTTGTTTCAAAATGTCACCAATATGACATTGAACGATGTGTACTCAGGAAGTTGCAGGTCTGATCCCTGTTCCATGCTGATTTATCAGGTTTCTGTTGCATACAACAACAACTTTGATTTATATAGCGCCCTCCATGCCGGACGGCATCTCAGAGCGCTTCACAACAGCGGATCCCGGGACCGAGTCAGGGGCAAGGGTAGAAAGGTGACCAAAGGCGCGGTTGAAGAGAAAATACATACAAAATACATATTTCTTTCACCTTCGCTTCTGATTGCTGTCTGCTACTGATCACAATTTTAATAGCTTTTACTGGAAATGGATTGTGGATGTACCAATGAAGGGCAAAGTGGTGATAGTGACCTTTCTGATGAAAGGGAGTTCTTATCAGCTCAGTTCACACACAACTTGGCGATAAAGTGATAAGCTGCAAGCAAGAGGGGATTGATAAGTGTCCCATAATGGAATCTAGGTCTTCCTCCCATGAGGAACACCAGAAATCAGTGAAGGCCGTTTACACACAGCCGTGTTTCCAGGAATATTTTCAAACACCCTGATTGATTCTGGTAGTACCACTGGAGAGCTTCCAATACGATCTCTGACTCTAATGGCTACTGCACGGCTTCTTAAACAGATATAAACACGAGCAATTTCCACACAGAATTTGGCCTTTTGATCCATCATATCTGTGCCACATCTTTGTTTTTGATTAATGAATGTCTGCCATACCTGGGTGGGATTCCTTTGAGCCATGGTGTATATGTTACGTATGGCATGCTCCCCTCTTGGGATTCTTAAATAAGATATATCACAAAATTGACCCAATATGTGAACTGAAACATCTTCAACAATTGATTGTTGTAAATGTAAGACGTGAAGTACTTTCTCATTCCTGGTGAGAAGTGAAGTCCTCCTTATCTGCTCACCCCATCTCCCCATAATTGAGGCTCCTGTCTCAGAGGAATAAGATTGGCACATACGCAGGACATCAATCCAATCTCTGAAAACATTCCATAGTAAAAAAAAGACCTGGAAACTGAACAATTATAAAAGCAAAGAATTTTTAGTTTAAATTGGATCGTGCCTATCTTGTGGAACAGTCCTGACTTAGAACACTGCAGAATTATTATCTAAGTTTGATTTGATAATAAGTGTCACACCTTTATGATTTATAAAACAAATGGCTTTGAGGGGAGGGAAATACTAGTATGATAAATGATATTGTTATCTACAACTACCCCTCCTTCTGTTGATTAGAGCAGTTGCCTCACAAGCGAGCTGAACTGAGTTTGATTCCGGGCAAAGTGAAACATTAGATAAGTTTCCTTACTCCATAAACCTCTTTATTCCAGCAGTAAGTAGGAACCCAGTTGTTGGTCGATTGGTGGATTGCTTTTCCAGGTGTGAAAGGCGCTTTACAAATGTTGTTTATTGTTGTTGTTGTTGTAGTCTTGAAGACTTGAAAAGATGCTTTATCAAATGTAAGGATGATTATTATTATTATTCTACTTAACCATTAGAACTTGATTTTGTTTTCTCTCCTCAGTCTCAACAAGCCTGGAGATTCAGTGGTAAGTAAATAATTTATTGATAGTACAAGTTAAAGTTCTACATTATTTCACTGCCTTTTTATTTGTCTTTTTAACATCCTGTCATTTTACCATTTGATAGCAGATCAAGAGGGGCAGAAGCAATAATAAACAGGGGGAGTGTGTTTCAGAAGGATCAAGCCCAGTGATGAAGTGCTATCAGCCTACACTGTTCAATAAAGCACGCACAGTCCAATTTAAACAGACAAATCTTTGTTCTTATTTTATCCCTGTAGCTGTGAAAATATTTCTGCAGCTTAGTCACACTAGGCTGTTTTTCTTCAGACTCTCCCTGCAACTTCAAACCTTTAACTTTCTGTAGTAGTTTCACTGGGAAGTTATCGTTTGACAGTTTATAAATTCCCTGACCTTTGGCTTGTGTGCACTTATAATAGGATTTCCTCCTAAAGCCTGCACTGCCCAATAATTTAATACCCGTTCATCACCAAAGGTCAGCAACTATACTGACAAATGGAGATTAATCCCTCTAAGACCTAAATCCACTGGTCATGAACCATCCTGGAAAATTACACATACTGTTAGAAGCCTTTTCCGAAAAGTTTTACTTTTTTCTACTGTCAACTAGCGTATCATACTTCCTGTTGCACTAACTTCAATATCAGTGATTATATTCAATATCGCTGCTTCCGCTTTACTGGGTCTGGCCTCCTCCTTGTTCCCCAAATCCTCCTCTCCACCACTGGTGGCTGTGCCTTCAGACACTATGCCTCAAAACTCTGGAACTCCTTCCCTCAGTCCCTTCACCTCACCACCTCCTTTTCCATTTTCAGGTCTCGCTCGAAGACCTTTCTGTTCCACCACGCCTGTTCTGTTCCCCCTCCGACTGGCTCTGCTATTGTGAAGCGCTCTGAGATACTGCCTGGTGTGGAGAATGCTACATAAATGCACCTGGTTGTTGTTAACAACCCATCACTAACTTTAGATTTGAAATTTTATACTGCATTGAAGCTTGGTTCAACAGTTTAACTTTAACTTTGTTAGTTAATCAGAGAAACAGGAGTTGGCCATTCAAACCAATAAGTATTTTCTGCCATTTGATTTAATGGTTACAGATCTTTCAACTACATTGCCCTGTATTTTTGCCAGATTTGTTAATATCCTCACTGCTAAGCAGCTTAATTTTTAGTGTACTGCAAATAAGATGGACAGGCTTTCACAGAACAACCAGAACAGATGTTGCAGACTCTGAAATGACAGTTGAAATTGAATGATTTACCATCTTTTAGGAAGAACAGATTTTGGTAGTACAGAGATGAAATGCGATTGCTCCATGGGCAGTTAATTGTTGGGAGTTAAGCAGGGGCTGATTCTCATATCAACTAATGGTCCATACAGTACATTTTACATACTCAGTGATTTGTTAAACTCAGGTAAGGAGCCTCGATTAAGGAAACAACTGATACACCCACGGTCACGGCCTTCCGTTCGATCTGGTGATCACCCGAGGCTTCAACGTCTCTGGCGTCACCATCATCGACAAGGCCATTTCAGACCACTTTTTCATTTCTCTCAACACCTCTATCCCTCCCCCCTCCACCTCCAAACCCACCACCATCTTCTACCGGCCCTGGAAGAAGATTCCCCCACAAACCTTCACCTCTGCCCTCGAAACCTCCGACCTCCTCACCCTGTGGCACTCTTCCTGTACCAACCCATCCTCCGCCTCCACCACCCTCCATAACACCCTCGACACCCTGGCCCCCCTCACCTCCAGAATTGTCTCCCACTCCCGATCATCACCGTGGTACACAACTCACTTCCGTTCCCTCAAGAGCCAAGTGCGAGCAGCTGAACGCACCTGGCTCAAATCTGGCCTCACGGTCCACCAGCAAATCTGGCTGGACCGCATCAAATTTTACCGCTCTGCCCTAGCCACTGCCAAATCAGCCTTCTACTCCAGGATAATCCTGGAAGCAAAGGACAACCACCGCCTCCTCTTCGCCACCACCAACCAGCTCCTCCGCAACCCCCGTCTCGCTTCGCAGATCCTTTCCTCAAACGCACGCTGCGAGGAGATGTTGGACTTCCTTGAGTCCAAAATCGAGAGAATCCGCTCTGCGGTTTCCTCACCCCTTCTCTCCTCCACCTCCGCCCCTCCATCCGCTATTCCAACCCCCACCCACCCCCCCTTTCATACTTTCATCCCCACGTCCCTGTCTTCAGTCACAAAAAGAATCACTTCCATGAAACCCACCATGTGTTCACTGGAACCCATCCCCACCCACTTCCTCCGCACCCAACTCCACCTACTGGCCCCACTCATCTCTGACACCATCAACCTTTCCCTGTCCTCAGGCACCGCCTCTACCTCCCTTAAAACAGCCACCATCATCCCTATCCTGAAAAACCCCTCCCTTGATGCGTCGCAGCCATCAAGCTACCGACCCATCTCCAACCTCCAGTTCCTTTCTAAGGTCCTTGAAAGAGTGGTTGCCCCCCAGCTCCACTCCTTGCTTTCAACTCACTCACTCCTTGAACCCCTCCAATCAGGTTTCCGCCCTGCTTACAGCACGGAAACTGCCCTGGTCAAGGTTACAAACGACATCCTAACTGCCTGCGACCAGGGCTCTCTCTGCCTCCTCATCCTCTTTGACCTGTCTGCTGCGTTCGACACAGTTGATCACACCATCCTCCTCCAACGTCTTTCCTCCCACCTCAACCTTCAAGGCACAGTTCTTGACTGGTTCCATTCCTACCTGACCCACCGCTTACATTTTGTATCTTCTAATGGTTTCTCCTCAAACCCCCGCACAGTTTCTCATGGCGTCCCCCAGGGCTCTGTCCTTGGTCCCCTCCTTTTCACCATTTACACGCTCCCTCTGGGCGATGTCATCCGCAAACATGGGGTAAATTTCCACATGTATGCGGACGACACCCAACTCTACCTCTCAGCTTCATCCCTCAACCTCCAGACCATCGATGTTCTGACAGCATGTCTGTCCGACATCAAGTCCTGGACGAGGGACAACTTCCTGCAATTGAACGTGAGCAAGACCGAGGACCTCCTGATTGGCTCAAGCCAGCGCCTCCGCACATCGGGTGCTGCCAGCCTCAACATCCAAGGCTGTACTCTCCACCACACAAAGCCAGTCAGGTACCTCGGCATCACCTTCGACCATAAACTCTCCTTCCTCCCCCACATCCGTGCCTTGACCGGCACCGCTTATTTCCACCTGCGCAACATTGCCAGGCTCCGCAACTATCACATCCCCCACGCTGCTGAAACACTCGTGCACGCGTACATCACCTCAAGGCTAGACTACGGAAACTCTCTCCTCGTCGGCCTCCCCAGCACCTCCATTCAAATCTGCAGGTCATCCAAAACTCTGCAGCCCGTGTACTATCCCGCACCTGCCTCCGTGACCACATAACCCCCACCCTCGCCCGTCTCCACTGGCTCCCCATCCCCCAGAGGATCGAGTTCAAGATCATTGTCCTCCTTTTCAAGGCCTTACATGGCCTTGCCCCGTCCTATCTATCCGATTTACTCTCCCCCTATAAGCCCACCCGGACCCTCCGTTCAGCAGGACTTGGTTTGCTCCAAGCCCCCCACCCGTATCACCCCACCATCGGAGGCCGGGCCTTCAGTTTCTCCGCTCCCAACCTATGGAATTCCATCCCCCAATCCCTCCGCCTTGTTTCCTCCCTTTCCTCTTTCAAGGCCGGTTTGAAGACTTTCCTCTTCGACCATGCCTTCTGTTCCCCCCCTAATCTTTCGACCTCCCCCACGTTTTTTACGCCCTCCCGAACACTCCCATCCCAGCTTGGGTCACATGTCTCCTGTGCAGCGCCTTGGGACGTCCTCCCGACATGAAAGGCGCTCTATAAGTCTAATTTGTTGTTGTTGTTGATACCCTGTTAGTCTTGAGCTGACATGATTGAGTCATGTTACACGGAGCCTACATTTCCAAAATTAGAGAGATTAGGGTCTGAAATGGAGAATCCAAAAATGCTGAAGAAAAACATATTTTGGCAAATGTAGTAAAGCATGAACAATTCAAATATTATATGACGATAATTTGGGACTTTTACTGCCTGTTCTGTCAGCATTTGGAAGTCTGATGATAGAGTAGAGTTGGCTGGGTTTCACAATGTGTTAATATTTTGAGACTTGCCTCACAACATAAAAGACTATATCAAATGTGAGCATTGTTATTATTATAAGCAAAAGGAACAACACAAATTTCATTCTTAACCTTGGACAGGTTATAACTGCCCTGTCAGTCAGCCTAGCTCAGCGATTTGCCTCCATACCAGCAGGTCCCAAGTCTGTCATTTTGGAAGTGCATGCTCCTTACCTTCTGCAATCTGCCATTATTCAGGCAGAACAGGGAAAACAATATTGCAGGAAGCCAACCTTTTCAATTGGTTTCTCTATCAAATATCAATTTTAGATATAGTAAATAGGATTTAACATTGCAATATCCTCAGTCTCTACTGTAGGGTGCCGAGGGTCTGGGATTAATTTACCTGGGCTTTCCTCCTTCATAGTCTATTATTGATAGATTTCTTATGGAAAAAGGGATTAAGGGATATGGGGATAAGGTGGGTAGGTGGAGTTAGAATAGAATATCAGCCATGATCTTATTGAATGGCGGGGCAGGCTCGAGGGGCCGAATGGCCAACTCCTGCTCCTGATTCTTATGTTCTTATTGAGAGTTTCACTGCACATCCCCCCCAAAAAAGCAAAAATCAAACCCCACATCAAGACTTTGGGATATTGAGTTTATAGTCTAGGTTGACACACCAGTGCAATATTTTCGAATACTGCATTGTTGGTGGTGTTGTCCTTTAGATGCAACATTGAATTGAAGTTCCATCGGCCAGTTCCGATGCATGGCACTATTTGAAAAGTGAGAGAGTATCTCCATGTCTCCTAGGCAACTACCACGAGAATAAAATTGGTCTGTCATGTTATGGTTTTTTATATGGCATAGCTGTGTGCAAATTGGCTGCTACGTTGGCCTGTACTCAGCCACAAAACAGTAAAAACAGTGCTATATCAAATGCAAGGATTATTATTTTTTAACCTTCAAGAGGCTATTATTAAGTGTCTCTAAAGTATTTTTCTTCTCACATGCTAAACTACCCATGTCGGGAACTTGGAAATCAGGAGGAGGTGTTCAATGAATATTTGCAATAAAGAGTCAACCCAGACTTCCTGCTGCACATCATTCCACTGCTGGAAGTGAAGCTGATTTGATGTTAGCAGTATAAATGTAGCACAACAAGGCTGAGAAAGCCTCAGCCTTTCTACATCTGTTCGTCACTTGGCAGCAAACTGAAAACAGAATTGCAACCAGTCCACACCTTTCAATGCTGGCATCTGTGGTACCATCTGCATCTGCCTCTAATTGTTTATTGAAATATTACCCACAACTGTTTTTTGAGCTGAAAAAGTGCTTATTGGTTTATAGACAAAGAAACACATGGAAGCGTGAGACTTGATATAGATGGGGCAAGACAGATTCCTTACCGGAAAAAGGTCCATTGAATCACATCCATTCTGTTACTTTACACTACATGTTTAGATATGTAAATCCTATATTAATTTACAATAACTTAGGTCACTTTTCATCAAATATCTAGTCAATATAAAGAAGGTGAATACATCATTCAGTACAATAATGTAGCTGAAAATACACTATTCACAAACTCAAAGTCCCAGCTCTATTTGTTCTAATATGCTGAAATTACAGGATTCACAAATTACATTCAGTGTTTTACTTTAGGATGGTTAATTGCTGGAAATGTCCTAAAAAATTCACAACGCCAAACATTGCTTGAAAAATAGTCTTCAGTACCATGATTTATTTCTCTCTTTTTTAGTAAATTTGATTGTGAATGGCATAATTTTAAGAGTCTTCCCAAATTGAGGAGGCACTGTGGAGGATAGCAACCTGGTTGATCCTCACAGTTAGCGGAATGAGCTATGGGGAATCCTGGGCATGCTAGGGATCTTTAGCTTTGGAAAGATAATTCATAGAATCATAGAAAGGTACAACACAGAAGGAGACAATTTGACTCATTGAGTATGCATCAGCTCCGTTCATTCAAAAGAAGAGAACTTATAAAGCTACATCATTCTCACAGTAGATCTTTTAAAGCTATATAAGATGCTAAATGGGACGGAGAAAATTCCCTTTTAGGAAAGCCAAGACAGTAGGGCAAATGAATAGAGAGTCATGTTTGTGAAGGGCAAATTTTAGATGAACACCTAGACAATGGACTCATTTTAGAACTTGATGCTGTTAATGTGAAGATGGTATCATGGATAGAAGAGATCTAATGGTCCATAATCTTCTACATCCAAACCTTAATTGTGATCTATTGAAGAAATACCAAAATAATTTTCTAATCATTCACTGTTTCGATCTCTGCTTCTCTGCTGATCAAGCTGTTTTTAGCCTTTCACTTGTTGACATGTTTTGTGCTTACATTTCCTTTACTCCCAAGTTCAAAAAGTAACTTTAAATGCTGATCTCAATACTATAGGAGCTGCTTAAATTACAAGGTTTGACAACAAAATATTGTTTGGCCTCCATTTAATCAATATTTGCATGAATATGGATGTTCTGCTACATGTCTGAAGGAAATGATATAAAAAAAATCTTGAACTCAGCAGAAAACCTAGAAGTCCATTCAGGACTATAGATTTTAATTTCATGCAGTCCTGTAATTTGAGAAGATAATTTTGTTGAAAGATTCTGAGAGCTAATGTTTGTTCTCGTGAATAATTTCTGTATGGTATTATATCTGAGGGTATAATATTTTTGCTGTAATGTAATGTTTTCAAATCTTGCCCGTCCACAGTTGAAAACAAATTGGCATGCGATCAAAGTGATTGATATGGTTGCCAATGAGGATATTCACTTTGCAACCCATGCTGTGAAAGCAAATTCTGCTACAAATAAACAGTGGTGAAGCAAACACCTTACACATCTGTAGCTGTAAATCATTGACATGGTGCTGACTTTGTTATATGAATCCAATAACCCTATCTTGATTGCCCAAAGTACACATTTGATCAAATGCACAGCTACACTGTTGGGATACCAATGAATACCATTTGTATTCAATGATCATTACATACTTGGCCAGAGAAGTTACTGCTTGTGGTGCAAACTTAAAAATATAAATTATCTACAAACAGAAATATTAAAGATTATCAAACCAAGTCAAATGATATTCACAATATTCATCTATATTTGAAGTACTGTATCTCTAATAAAAAAGTCTCAGATTTCCTTAGTGTAAATTTTGTGGCATTTCTTGATGGATATCCCTGTTATGAAATCAATTCAAATTGGTGTCATGGGCTTCCTGTTTTCTAAGTTATTAAATTGTTTTAATATTATTGTAAAATTAATGCACAAAGAAGGTTTTAAGAATACTGCAGACAATATTAAAGAGTAGATTGGATAACCTTCTTCACTTAAAAAAAAAGTAAATCTTATGGGAGTATGATTTTCTCAGATTTACAACCGAGTGATCCATCCTTGCAGACATTCTGATTGAGTTTCTTACTGACACTAATAATTTGGGGCTTATTGAGTCTGGCGCTAAAAATTGGAGAGATACTAACTTGGGGCTAGGGTCCGTTGATATGGAAATTTTCTAATTTAGATATATTGATGGGCTCATATCGAGACATACCGAAATATCGATATCTTCAGGGTTTTCATAATATGGCGCGTGCATGGCGCACATTCGGGGTGCGCGTGCATTTGGGGCCTATCTCCTCAGGAGGTAAATATCTTTCGCTCTCTGTGTCTTTCACACTCACTCTCTCCATCTCTGTGTTTTTCTGTCTGTGTCTCTGTGTCTCTCTCCTCTCTCACATCCCCCCCCATCTCTATCTATCTGTATATTATCACATCCACCCCGTCTCTCCCACCCCCCTCCCCCCGGCGCTGTCCCTCTTTCCTCCCCCCCCCCCGCCGCCATCCCTCTCTCCTCCCCCACCCTGCCGCCGTCCCTCTCTCCCACCCCCACCACCCCGCCGTCTCTCTTCCCCCACCCCCCACCCCTTGCATACCTGTATATTGTATTCGAGTACTATGAATACAATATGGCGGCTTTGCACCTCGGTCTGTGCATTGTGTATAGAGATGAGCATTCTGGGTTTTGTAGTTCAGTGTACGCGCATTCCGATTTTTTCCCTCGATATATTGATTTTTCGATATATCGATATTTTTGAAATGCCTATATTGGCGTATCGATATGAAAATGATATTGGGTTTTAGCGATATATTGATATATCGCCGGACTCTACTTGGGGCATTTAAAAAAATAATGGGGTGAAATTCATATTGTTTCAAATCACATTTGTATGAAACAATATTAATGTTATCCTATTCGTTTAAGAAATCTCAAGAAGTATTGCAAAAAAATTTAACGAATGGACATAGCAGGAAAGGCAGCATTACAATACTATTACTCAGGATCTAAGTAGAAAAAGACACGACCAGGCATTGGTCTATCTCACAAATGTCTTTCTATATTGTGTGTCTATCCAGCTTGCTCAATTCTACCTATGGAATCACAACCATGCACATTCATTATCCTCCTGTTTACATGGTAAATTTTATTACTTTCAGCAGTGTACATTGTCAACTGCCACTCACTTCATGCTGTCTGATCAAAATTGGAGAGCTATACTGTACTTAAATGTCTATTTTGATTTGTTTCTATTGGTAGAAATGTACTGTGTATTAATATTTAAATGCAAAGTGTTGCAGATAGAACCAGTTTTGCAGCATTGAGTTCTCATTTTCTCAACTGCAAACTGATCATGTGCAGAATTTTGGATGGTTCGGAATAGGCTTCAGGAACCTGTATGAATGGATCTTAAATGTGCTCCACATTTCATAGAATTTTCATAGAATTTTACAACACAAAAGATGGCCATTTAGCCCATCGAGTCTGTGCCGGATTTCTGAGGTTAATGATACACAAGGTCTACTTGAGTGCCTTTATGGATAATGTCTCAATTAGAATCATGTAAGATTTGAAACACCTGCATTATATTACTTTGAATAACATTACTCTCAGGCAGACCTCCTAGATAACTGACTTGATTTTTCCCACAAATATACAGTCAATTTTCCCACTCTCCTTCCCCTGACCCCTCCCCACCCTGCTCTGATCTCTGCCTGACTGTTCAGAGTCTTGGGACGTCCTCCCGATGTGAAAGGCACTATATAAATGGATTGATTGATTGGTTGGTTGATTGATTGGTTGATTGATTGATTGATTGATTGATGCCAAGATAGATCAGACCTCATTCATGCCTTCATTACATCCCTGCTCAACTATGCAAACGGCCTGCTTGTTGGCCTTCCCAATTCCTCCCTCCACAGGCTGCAGATAATCCAGAACTCTGCGGCCTATGCCCTCTACTGCTCCAAATTCTGTGATCTCATCTCCCCCATCCTCGCCTTATTCCACTGGCTCCCCATCGTCCAGAGGATCTAATTCAAGATCCTGGTCCTCTACAACCTCGCCCCATCCTACATCCGTGACCTCTTATCCCCTTACCAGGTTGCCTGCCCACTCCATTCAGCAGGCTCTGTCCTACTCCATGTCCCCCGACCCATCCGCCCCACCATTTGGTGGGCGAGGCTTTAGCCACTCTGCCCCCAACCTCTGGAACTGCATCCTGCAGTCCTCTACCTTGCCCCCTCCCTGGCCTCCTTCAAGTCTCATCTCAAGACTCTCCTCTTCGATGGACCCATCAGCAACTCCTAATCCCCAGCTTCCCTCCACCACAACAACAACAACAATTTACATTTATAGAGCGCCTTTCACGTCGGGAGGACGTCCCAAGGCGCTGAACAGGAGGCGTGTGACCCGAGCTGGGAGGGGAGTGTTTGGGAAGGGGCGAAACACGAAGGGGAGGTAAAAGAGTTCGGGGTGGAACAAAAGGCACGATCGAAGAGGAAAGTCTTCAAACCAGCCTTGAAAGAGGAAAGGGAAGAGACGAAACGGAGTGATTGAGGGATGGCATTCCATAAGGTGGGAGCGGAGAAACTGAAGGCCCGACCTCCGATGGTGGGGCGGTTCGGGCGGGGGGCTTGGAGCAGGCCAAGTCCCGTTAAACGGAGGGTCCGGGTGGGCGTATAGGGGGAGAGTAGATAGGTTAAGTAGGATGGGGTAAGGCCGTGTAAGGCCTTGTAGGTGAGGACGAGGATCTTAAACTCGATCCTCTGGAGGATGGGGAGCCAGTGGAGACGGGCGAGGGTGGGGGTTATGTGGTCACGGAGGCGGGTGCGGGATAGTACACGGGCTGCAGAGTTTTGGATGGCCTGCAGCCTATGAATGGAGGAACTGGGGAGGCCGACTAGGAGAAAATTTCCGTAGTCCAGCCGTGAGGTGATGTATGCATGCACAAGTGTTTCGGCAGCGTGGGGGGTAAGATAATTACGGAGCCTGGCAATGTTGCGCAGATGGAAATAGGCGGTGCCGGTCAAGGCACGGATGTGGGGGAGGAAGGAAAGTTTTTGATCGAACATGATGCCGAGGTTCCTGATTGGCTTTGTGAGGTGGAGAGTGCAACCTTGGATATTGAGGCTGGCAGCGCCCGATGTGCGGAGGCGCTGGCTTGAGCCAATCAGGAGGGCCTCTGTCTTATTCACGTTCAATTGCAAAAAGTTGTCCCTCGTCCACGACTCGATGTCGGACAGACATGCTGTCAGAACATCGATCGTCTGGGGGTTGAGGGATGAGGCAGAAAGGTACAGCTGGGTGTCATCCGCATACATGTGGAAATTTACCCCATGTCTGCGGATGACGTCACCCAGAGGGAGCGTGTAAAGGGTGAAAAGGAGGGGACCAAGGACAGCGCCCTGAGGGACGCCGTGAGAAACTGTGCGGGGGTTTGAAGAAAAACCATTGGAAGAAACAAAATGTAAACGGTGGGTCAAATAAGAATGGAACCAGTCAAGGACTGTGCCTTGAAGGTTGAGGTGGGAGGAAAGACGTTGAAGGAGGATGGTGTGATCGACTGTGTCGAACGCAGCAGACAGGTCAAGGAGGACGAGGAGGCAGAGGGAAGCTTGGTCACAGGCGGTTAGGATGTCATTTGTGACCTTAACCAGGGCAGTTTCTGTGCTGTGGATAGGGCGGAAACCTGATTGGAGGGGTTCAAGAAGTGAGTGAGTTGAAAGGAAAGAGCGGAGCTGGGAGGCAACCACTCTTTCAAGGACCTTGGATAGAAACGGGAGGTTGGAGATGGGTCGATAACTTGATGGTTGCGACGCATCAAGGGAGGGTTTCATCAGGATAGGGGTGATGGTGGCTGTTTTAAGGGAGGTAGGGATGGTTCCTGAGGAGAGGGAAAGGTAAACCACCCCCCCACCCCTGTCCTCAGCTCAGGTCTGAAGCAGTGACTGTCCAGTGCCTTGGGACGTCTTCCTGACACGAAAGGCGCTATACAAGTGTAATTTTTTTGTTGTTGTTGAATATTCAACAAAGTATCGCTGTAAATAAGTTCAGCATCATGGTATGTGAATTTAAACTTTATCTAACATTTTAGCCCAGGTACATACTTGCACTTCAGGCCATTGGAAGCAAGAGTAGATGGTATATGCGCCCAGCTGGATGCTGTGCTACCCATAATCCTCAACCTATCTTGACTATCTCAACGCTTCAAAGTACAGTAAAAGCTTGTTTATCCGGCACCCAACCAACCAGAATGCTTAACCCCAACCAGTATCACCGATACAATTCACCATTCCAGCAAACGGATCTCACACCGGAGCCATTTGGGACGCTAGCGAATATGTTCACTTTTCGCATGCATGCAATGCATACGCATGTGCACTTATTAAACTTAACAAACGCCTGAATTTTTATTTTACCGATCATTTTACCGAGTGTGCTGGGATGCTTTATTGGTAAGTATCCATACAATATTTCTGTTATTATTTGTCTATTATTAATATGGTATGTTTTAAAATACGTAAATTATTTGTGTAGGATTTTTGGCAACTTGCCGCTCGATAATCCGGCATATTTAATTAACTGGTCAATTCCCGAGGGTGCCGGATAAACAAGCATTGACTGTATAAGGAAATCTTTCAGAGGCTTGGTGTCCTTTGCCACTTGAAATTTCAATTACTTGGGAGGTAAAAAATCTCAGATTGGCCTTTTCTTTCCCAAGAAAGGATTCATTTTCTCACTGTACAGGAAACATGTCCTGTTGTGAATAATTGTTGCCTGTATTTTTATGGGTACAAGGTAGTTGAAGGGTCTATGTACCAAAAGATGAATGGCTCTGATGATTGACCAGGATCTGCTAACAGTGGAAGTCGAAGTGTGCTTAGCAATCCATAGCTGGATGAACATACTCATTTGAGGATCTACGCCTTGGCTTGTGGGATCAGTATACAATCCTTAGAAGCTGATTGGTACCGAGAACCAGTGAATCCTGAAAGCCCTTAAAGCACATTTACAGGCTCCCTTGGAGCAAGCTAAAACTGCAGCAAAGGCAATTTACAACCTAGCATGGCCCAATGCCAGGTAGATTAGCAGAGAAATGAAGCAGGACCACTGTCAGAAAGTCCTGGTCAATGATCAGAGCCAAATACACAAGAACTATCCGAAATCTTTCTTCCACTGGCTGATGTCTGTCATTGTTCATTGCCAGAGGATCCCGTTTGTGGGCTTTGTTTGCTGGACAGGTCCAGTGTTCTACAACAAACCCACGATGGTATCCTTGGGCATCTGGGGGGAGCATTATGAAGTGTTAGATTCTGACCCAACAAGCCATAGCAGAGAACCGTCTACAACAAGGTTGGAAGAGCTACCGTGGTGTGGAACAGTCTGAAGGCATTAATGACCAATACTTAAGACGAGGTAGATTCCACTAATGGTAAATAAACAAAGTTACATTTATAGAGCACCCTTCATGTTGGGTGGACATCTCAAGGTGCTGAACACTGAGCAAGGGGGAGGGGCAGGCTAGTGGGGGAGGGAAAAAGATAGGAGGGTAGTAAAAAGCACGATCAAAGAGGATAAAGCAGCAGGTGTGAACAGCTATGCTCCTCAAAGCTGTTCAGGAGGCCACCCAAAAGTGCTTCACAGAATATACTGTGAAGTGCAGTGAGTGCTTTGTGGATGAATGCACCAACACTGGATTATGATGGGCAGATTTTTAACCCTTTGAGTTCAGAGATGCTTGTGTGCAATATGATCTTTTAGGTGCAGTCACAGGCTATTATTATCCAAAAGGATAGCAAAATAATGTAGACTTAAGTTATTTTTAGCCCTTGTCGCACAAAGGTTGTCCATTCTCTGAACCACTGAAAATAATTGAATGTAAAATAAAATAAGTCTGTAAAATGCTTTGAACTGGTAGCTAATGGGAGCACACATTTGCAGGGAGGCAAGCCTACCACTTCAGGACTGCAAATTCTGCAGTTTTATAGATGAAAGGGCAGTTAAATAATATAAATATTGTGGAAACTTGTCATTTTTAAAACAACGGCTTCAGCAGAACTTTGCAATCAGGGAAATAGCGTGAAATTACCCTGAAGTAGCTTCAGGCAGATGGGTTTGGTTGGGGTATTGAATTTGACAATTTGGTATTTAGAAATCATGCAGAATCAATTTTAAGTTTCACAGTTAGTTTCAGAATTTATTTTTTCTTTAGGTCATACTGTTTCCTTCTGATTTCTCTTTCATCTGAGAGACAGCTATGAGTACTGGGATCATTTCTACATACTCAGGGATTATAAAACAGATAATACCTGAACATGGTGGGGAAGCAATCTGCTTTCTATTGAGGTGGAGCTCTACGACACCCATAACAGCATGGATGTGAACTGGAAACCCACCACACCCATGGCTAAGTTAAAAATCGGATATAAGGAAAAGATCTTTTGTTGGGGAGTTCACTTCACCTATGTGATGTATGACATGATTGACATTAAAGGCTGGATTTTCCATTTTGACCCCCAGTCATTATTGCAAATACATTTTGAATACTCAACCTGTGCTGTGGAGCAAATGGTTTATGTCTGTTATAGTTTCCTCACACTTTTCTCATTCAAATTATACAACCTTCTCAAAAAGAATGGATGCATTTAACAAAAATGCAAAATACTGCGGATGCTGGAAATCTGAAACACAACAGAAATCACTGGGAAGAACTCAACAGGTCAGGCAGCATCTATGGATAAACAAAAGTGAGGCAATGTTTTGGGTCCGCGACACTTCGTCAGAACTGCAGAAATGCATACATTTACTTTGGTTCTGTTAACCCAAATTATGTAAGTATTCAATTCAGTTAAAGTAGTACAAAATCTGTTTGCTATAAAATCACATTGTAAAGACATTGTGAAAATTGACTATTTTTAGCAAACAGCACAATTGTGTGGAGCAAATATTGGAAGGTGTGAGCTTTTCATTATTTTCTAATGAAGTGTTTTAATGCAGTGTATATTTCAAAAAGTTTCATGTTCTAAAACAATTGTAAATCGTGGAGCTCCTGTGGCTCAGTGGTTAGAGCACTTGTCTTGCAAGCTGGGGAAACCTAGCTGGGGAAACCTGTGTTCGAATCCAGGCAGGTCAGGGCGAAACCTTGGGCAAGTTTCCTTATTCCACAGGCCTAATAATAATCCCTCCAAAAAAACACAATAATAAAATTGGTCATTTCAATCCACGACTGTGTGTGGGACACTGCTGTGCGCAATTGGCTGCTGCGATTCGCCCACATATATATATACAGTCAATTCACTTTACGGTATATTCTGTGAAGCGCTTTGGGACATTGATAAGATGTGGAAAGCGCTATATCAAATGCAAGGATATTATTATATAAACAATTTGGTTCCTGGTATTGACAAATAAGATCCAAGATTTTATAAGTCTCTGAAGATTACACCATTATCTTGTAAACACAGCCAGCCTATACATAGCTTCCTAGGGGCAGCAGCCAAAGAGCCAAAAAAAAAAAGTCTTGCTTCATCTTTGAAAGCAAAATGTCCTTCTTGTTGGAAAATCCAGGATTAATTATGAACGAGAGGAGGATTCCAACTGAAAGCTTAATGCAATAGTGTGCCCAGTGTTTTTTTTAATATTTAAATCCTGCTTTAGATTTTCAGATTTGAAAAACAAAGTAGAAAGTAAAGCAAAATAATAATGCATGTGTGGTATGATAAATTATTTAGTGCATTTTAAGAATGGTTTGTAACAGTCTGAGAGGACTGTCTTGCAAGCTTCCCACTGCTTGTCCAGCTAGGGTTGACATGAGCTGAGATTTGACAGGAACTGAGTGGGAAGAAACTCCACTATTCATGCCAACTTGAAGCACCCTATCTTGTCCAATTAGAGTTCCTGTCTGTTCCTCAAAGATTGGCAAACCCATAATGTAAAAGTTGTATCTTATAAACTCCACGGAATAAAACTGATTTTAATGCGTTGCACTTAACAATGCTTTTAGCATTGACATCGACTCCAGGGCTGTTCTTTACCTCAATTTAAATCTACAAATTCCATTTTTAGCCAGGGCTATTTATTTCATTGTTGTGTGTTGAAAGCTGACCTTTCATGTTTGAACACAAGATGGTTAATACATGACAAAACATTGGGCCCAATATGCATGTCTCTGCCAATTCAAGCCATAATGTAGACATACTTAAATGGGGGAGAAAGGTTAGATGATGCTAAAGGACTGTGTGTGGCCCTGTTTAGTGCTACTGCTCCAAAGATTATGGCATTCAAGATATTTCATGAAAAGGATAAAAGCAGCTAATTTGTCAATGATTTGTTGGATGTCCTTCCAAAATGAAAAGTGCTCTAAATGTAATTCATTGTTGTTGTTCAAGGTTATTAAATAAGAACTCTTAAAGCATAGCTGAGGAGACACACTAAAAGGTGTCTAGTTCTGAGATGGAGTTAGTAAGCTTCATGAAATGAAAGATTTCAAAGTTATGTCAGAGCAGTAAGAGCAAAGCATAAATCTATGGGAGAAGAGTGATAAATGTAAGAAACAAAAACAGAGGTCGCTGGGAACACTCAGCAGGTCAGACAGTGTTCCCAGTGACTTATGTTTTTGTTTCAGATTTCCAGCATCTGCAGTATTTTGCATTTGAGTATTAGAATATATTTAAAAATATATAACATTGGACAGGAAAGAGAAAATAGATTGCAGGGAGGAATCTAACACAATGTGGAAGGTTTTATAAATATATTCACAGTAAGCACATGGTAAAGATAATTGGAAAAGTTTGAAGAATCTAAGGATGACATGCTATTGAGTGACCCAGGTAATGCCCATTGGAACAGTGTGTGTAATGTGTCAATTAGCACAGCAGAGGATATGAGAGTAGCTGTTGTTCATTTATGAAGGTTTCCAATCAAGTGTACTTCTGGCTCATGGATTTAACCTTGGCCTGCCAGTTAGTGGATATGTCAAATATTTTATTAGAGCAATCATGAATGTGTGGTGTAACCACAATAGATAGGAATCACAGTGAACTCTGACTCCCACCTCAATGGTCCTCTGATAATTGAAAGTACTTTTTAAAGCTGTTAAAAAAAAAGTATACAGGATATAAGGCTTTATAAATAGGGGCTTAGAATACAAAAGTCAGGAAGTTATGATGAACCTTTATGAAACATTTCTAAGGCCTCAGCTGGAGTACTGTGTTCAGTTCTGGGTACCACACTTTAGAAAGGGTGTCAAAGCATTGGAGAGGGTGCAAAGAAGATTTACCAGGATGGTAGCAGGAATGAGGAACTTCAGTTATAAGGAGAGGTTAGAGAAACTAGAGTTATTCTCTTTGGAGCAGAGAAGATTAATAGGAGACTTAATAGAAGTTTTCAAAATTATCAGGGGATTTGATTAGTGAACAAAGAGAAACTATTTCCACTGGTGAGTGGGTTGATAATCCAAGGAAACTGATTTAAAATAGTTGTTAAAAGAAACAAAGGGAAGGTGAGCTAAAATAAAATCGGATCTTGAATGCATTGACTGAAAGGGTGATGAAAGCCGATTCGATAACAACTTTTAAGAGAGAATTAAATAGTTATTTGAGGAGGACAGGTTTTGAGGACTATGGGAAAATAATGGGATTGATTTGGACAGTTCTTTTGAAAGAGCCGGCACAAACACAATGGGCCAAATGGCATCCTTCTGTGCTGTATAATTATATGATTGTATCTACTTTACATTTTTATATGCGGCCTGGTCTTTTGGAGTCCTTGAATTGTTTTTGTCATTTCTTAATTAAAAATAATTCAATTAGATTGATGTGTAAGGGGTCCAATTTTGTGAACAAAATTTATAGCCAGTTGTATATAATTAATGATAAATAGCTTCTTATGACATTCTTCCAAATCTAAAGTGACAAATTATTTCACCACACATTTCATTCTGCGGCATGTTCAAATTAGTTAAGGTAAATAGACTGAACGGGTTCTAAAACACTTTAATGTGAGGGCATGGAGAAGATAAGTGGTTAATTGTTTAATTCTCATTACAGCACTATGAAGTGTATAAAATGGAGAGATAAGTGAGTCAAATAAAACTAACTGTAATGGAGAAGCTGAATGTGATATCTGTACTCACATACTCAGAATGCTCTACTCAAAGTCACTTTTTATTTCTTTTACAACTAGAATGCTATCCTCCCTCATCCTACTCAACCTCTTCAAAGCCTTTGAAACTGTTGACTAATCCAAATCCCCTCTATTACATCTCCCAAGTGCACCACTTCCCTGGCATTACCCAGTCATTCCAGGCCTATATTTACCAGGCTTGTCATTATAACAGCGGCACTTGCATATACAAAGTGCTTTTCACATAGGATAATGTCTCAGAGTGCTTCACAGTAACAGGGTTGGACGACAAGCAAGGGCAGGAGGTGGAAGAGGAAGGGTGAGATGGCCTTAGGTGCAGTTGAAGAGGTAGGTTTTGTGGTGGAATATGCTAGGTAGATAGAGAATGATCTATCAACATTAGAGGCGTGCAGGTTCAGTTAGGGCATTGTTGCATCTTCTCCATATGTTTTTTGTGCACAACTACAATACCAACAATAACAGCAATTTGCATTTACTGTACATAACGTAATGTCTCAAAGGGCTTTACAGTGGCTGAACTTGACACCGAACTGGGGAGAGAGTGGAGGAACCAAAGACAAGTCAAAGAGGAAAGTATTCAGATGTGATCTGAAGACAGGCAATGAGGGAGGGAGATAGAAGAATTGAGGCACAGAGTTCCATAATTTCAAGGCTTAGTGGCGCAACGCATGGCCACTGAAGTTTAGCGGAGGGCATAAGTGATATGAAGCCAGCAGGGGACTGGAGCCAGCTGGGTGGAGGAAACACACTGCCATACAACAACAACTTGGATTCATATAGCGCCCTCCATGCCAGATGGCGAAGGGAGTGTGGAAGGGAGATCCAGAGCCTTGGGGCATAGTGGCTGAAGGCAGGGCTATAGATGTTGGAACGGAGAATTCGAAGGTCAAGGGGGAGGCTGGATCTGGTAGAACAAATGCAACTGGTGCTGATGTGAGGAGAGAGGAGGTCAGGGAGGTAGGGGCATGCAGAGGAATAGAGGGATTTGAAAACAAGAGTGAGGATCTTGAAATCGATCTGCTCTGAGACAGGGAGCCAGTGCAGTCTGGCAAAGACTGGGGTAAATGGGGAGCAAAGTTTGAATCGGGTGAGAATGCAGGCGGTGGAATTTTATGAATTGTGGCGGAGGGGAGACCAGTGAGAAGGGCATTGGAATAAATCGGCTGAGAGGTGACAAAGGCAAGGACCAGGGTTTGGCAGCTTTTGGAATCAGCTTTTGAGATATCGGCAGAGATGGGCGATGTGTTGGAGATGGAAGAAAGCGATGCTGGTGAGGGACCGGATGCGGGGGAGAAAGGATAATTTGGGGACGAACCTGATGCCTAAGTTGCATATGGGTTCAGATAGTTTTAGGTGCACGTCGGGTAGGTGGAGGAGATGAGAGCCATGGGATTGAAGACGTCGACGAGAGCCAAAGAGTACGGCTTCCGTCTTGTCAACATTGAGCTGAAGGAAATTTGCACTCATCCAGCTCTTGATGTCTGACAAACAGGCTGACAGAACATCAGAGGCCTGGGGTTCGCAAATTGAATTGGAAAAGTAGAGTTGAGTGTCATCTGCATATATGTGGAAGTGTACCCCATGTTTGCAGATGACATCACCAACAGGGAGCATGGAGATAAGGAAGAGATTGGGGCCAAGGATGGATCCGCCCTCCATCTCCCTGTCCAGCAAGTAACTGGGCAAAAGTGAGAGGAAAAGCCATTAGTTGAGATATACTGCTGGTGGTTAGTGAGGTAGGACTTGAACCAGGCAAGTGCGGTCCCATTGAGGTGGAAGATGGAGAATAGGTAGCGGAGGAAGATGGCATGATTGACTGTATCGTGCCTTCGGTCACCTTTTTCCCCCTCCCACTGGCTCGGGCCTGGGATCCATCATTGTAAAGCACTCTGAGATGCCGTCCAGCATGGAGAGCGCTATATAAATCAAAGTTGTTTTTGTTGTATCGAAGGCGGTGGAGAGGTCCAGAAGGACAAGGAGGCAGAGGGAGCCCTGGTCACAGATAGAGAGGATATCGTTTGTGACTTTCAGAAGCTCGGTATCTGCACTGTGGACAGGGAGGAAATCGGACTGGAGGGATTTGAAAAGGGAGTGGAAGGAGAGGTCTGCACAGAGTTGGTTGGCAACAATGTGTTCTAAAATTTTAGCAATAAAGTTCAAGGGTTTGAGGGATCTAGGGTAGGTTTTTTTTTAAAATAGAGGTGATAACATTAATTGTAAGAGGGGCTGGGACTGATCCTAAGGAGAGGGACTGATCTATGATGTCTGCAGCAGTGGGCAGAGGAGGGGGAGCTGGGTGATCAGCAAATTGGTGGGAAGGACGTCGAGGCAGCATGTGGTGGGTTTCGTAGTGCTGATGGTAGATGATAAGGAGGAAGGAGAGATAGGGAACAACAACTTAAACTATCAACTTATAAAGCGCCTTTCACGTCGGGAGGACGTCCCAAGGTGCTGAAAAAAGAAAGAAGAAAGAATGTAGGATCGGGATTGTGGTAGAAGTGATTATGGGGAGGGTGAGGGGGATGGAAAGGGGGTGGTGGTGGATGGCAATAGGTAGGAGTATGAGACTGCCAGGCGAATGTTATTTATTAAATTTATATTGTGCCTTTTACATCAGGAGGATGTCCCAAAGCACTGAACAGTCAGGTATTTCATCCCAAGCTGGGAGTCAGGATCAAGGAGGGTGGAGGGTAGGGAGGGTAAAAGGTGTGGACGAACACTCAGTTGAAGAGGAACGTGTTGAGATGCACCTTGAAGGAAGCAAGGGAGGGAGCAAGGTGAAGGGACTGCAGGATAGAGTTCCATGGGGTGGGAGAAGGAACACTAAGCCAGGTAGTGGAGTGGGGTACAAGCAGTTTGGAGCTGTGGGGCCATCTCCAATGCACTTGATGTTTGGGATAGGAGCGCAGGAGTGGGATTAGTTGGATAACTCTTTTAAAGAGCTGACACATACTCAATGGGCCAAATATCCTTCTTCTGTGCTGTAAGATTCTACGAGTAATCAGCTATTTGTTTTCTGTATGAATACATCACATTACCATCTTTTTGTTACAAATTTATATACAGTACTACTTTTCAGGTCAGGAAAATATCACAAGGCACTTGCCTTTGCAGGATCAGATTGGCTTAGATGAAGAAGGCCCTTCGGCCCACTTGATAATAATAATATTAAGATTAAAAGATATAGAGCAAAGGCAAGGAAATAGAATCAAATCCTTTTGCCTACAAAATATTCAATCACTACATTGCACATAGTATCCTTTACATAAATATTATCCTTCTAGAATACCCATCCTCCTGTCTTTCCATCACAGCATCAAGCTATTTTTCAAATGAGTCTAGTATCCTTGCCTCATTCACCCTTTCCAATAACCTTTTCAAATGTTTTTTCTTTCTTTAGCAGCAGCTATAGGCCATATGAAAGAGATACTCACGTATTATACTCTATAAATGTAAACCACTATCTAGTGAGTATGATTCAAGTGATCTATTTGGATACATTTGGATACATATCCAGCAAGGATAGGTTTTTTCATTCTTTAGGAGCAGCTATGGGCCATATCAAAGAGGTACTCACTTAAGATACTCGTTATACAAATGTAATTTGTTGTTGTTTCTTCCCTGTTTGTGTTTAAATTAATTGTCTAAGAACAAAGCAACACTAATAGGCTATTTAAACCCATGCAACCACTTTTTTTTTAGATTATTAATACTTTTTTATTCTATTTCCTTGCCATTGCTCTAAGTATCCTTTGTCGGTCGGTCGGTCGGTCGGTCGGTCGGTCGGTCGGTCGGTCGGTCGGTCGGTCGGTCGGTCGGTCGGTCGGTCGGTCGGTCGGTCGGTCGGTCGGTCGGTCGGTCGGTCGGTCGGTCGGTCGGTCCCTCCCTCCCTCCCTCCCTCCCTCCCTCCCTCCCTCCCTCCCTCCCTCCCTCCCTCCCTCCCTCCCTCCCTCCCTCCCTCCCTCCCTCCCTCCCTCCCTCCCTCCCTCCCTCCCTCCCTCCATCTCCCTTTTAAACATTCCAATTGATTCTGCATCTACACATTCTGCGATGGTACATTTAACATTTGAAAAATTTTGACCTCATTATCTCTAATTCTAATCATGTACTTTTGTTTTGGTCCAGTACCAAAGGGAAAAGCACGGTTACTTGTACAGTTAAATCTTATCACTCCTCAAGCTCTTCAGCTCAAATAAATAAACCTCAAGTTGAACCAACCGATCAAATAATAATAGTACTACTTGCGTTTGATATAGCGCTTTATCAGGTTATTGAAACACCTCAAGTGGTTCACAGGATTTACTGTAAATTTTCACAAATGTGTATTGTGTAGGCAAAAGTGACAGCCAATTTGCATACAGTGAAATTTGGCAAAAAGTCATGAAATGATAATCATTTTTATCTTGGTGATTTTTTGAAAGTCTTTCTGTCATGGAACACCTATGTCTACCTTTGCCAGACTTTAAATGTTACTAATTGGCCAGAGGCAGTATTTATTCATTCAACATATTCAGCAAAGGCACTGGAAGGCTAATTATTCATGCTCTCCAACTCATCTGAGGACTGTTAAAAATTATGATGTGATATTATAATTTCAAAGTGTTAGTTTTCAAAATCATATTAGAGCTGATCTTGCAACTGACTTTGTAAAAGATTATTAGAAAAAAATTGCTGCTTTGAATATTTCCAGGCTTTTCTTTGGACCACTCAAAGGCTTCAAAGGAGTTGCTGAGGGAAAGTAACACATCAATTCACACCACAGAGTTTATTGCTGGAGAGAAGAAATCAAAGTGCTGCCCAGTGTGGTCTTAGCAGCGTGGTTCCAGTGAGATTGGTGCTAGCTCCGTCCTGATTCACAATGCACTTTATGTAGCAGTGTTAAATTCTGCATTTGCAAAACAACTATCTGATGATGATTTAAGTGATTTAAGTGATCTATTTGGGTATATATCCAAGAAGGAGAGCAACTGCCTTTTTCTTTCTTTAGCAGCAGCAATGGGCCATATAAAAGGAATACTAACTTATGATTGAAGACATTGAGAGTGACCCCCTTTTGGTTCATGATTTAGTCTGGATCTAAAATATTAAATATTCAATGTATGATACTAAGATCACTGGCGATTCCTTTCAGGTGGCCTCAGAAATCTACAGTATTTAACCCAGGGACAACAACAATTTTATTATAATTGAGCAACACTCCTTCACTTTTTAAGGGGGACTTGGACGTATGTAGTGAAATCATTAAAATGAAAAGAAGTTGACTGTAAATACTTATTGGCTCTATTCTTCTTGAGGGGGAGATAAGATGGGTCTTCTTGGTGCTGAACTGGCTCCAAGGTGCCATAATAATAATAATCCTTGCATTTGATATAGCAGGATATTACTTTGTTGAGACTTTTCACAGCGCTTTATAACAGAATATATTGTAAAATGAATTGACTGTATTTTATGGCGAAGCCAATAAGGCACAGCAGGGTCCCACAAACAATCACGGATTGAGTGACCAAATTATGTTTTTTTGATGGGATTGTCACCCTTAGAAAGTGATCTACTAATCAAATAACAGCATGTGGAGTAAGGAAACTTGCCTATGATTTTGCCCTGCCTGGGAACAGCGAGCCTAGCTCATCAGCGGTACTTAGATTTGCAGACCAGTCACTGGGGATATGGATTCTTCCCATTCAGCTCCTGTTATCCCTGCAAACCTAATTTCAGTGGGTGGGGTGGTCCTAGCTAGTCAAGCAAATGGAAACCTTGCGAGGCAATACTTTCAATGGTAAGCTACATGGTTTTAACTGGTTAGACTCCAGTAATACATCATTGCACACTCCAAAGTCTTGGCTCTTTCCAACCTAATAATCTTGAATTAGGGAAACATGATGCCTATCTCCAGGGTGTGAGTGCATTCCATTCCAATAAATATCTCAAGATTTTCCATGAACAGATGGCATGTTATCCTTTCTCCATTACATCCGGTCCCTTACCAGTACCTCTTTCTTCCATCTCTGCCACATTGCCATCTCTGCCAAAAGCTCACTCAAACAGCTACAATGGTCCATGCCATTGTCACCTCTCAAGTGGATTACTCCAATGCTCTCCTTGCTAGTCTCCCCTCCTTCACCATCCACAAAATTCAGCTCATACAAAACTCTGCTGCCTGCATTCTCATCCGCACCAAACTTCGTACACCAATTACCCCAGTCCTTGCCAAACTGCACCAGCTCCCAGTCATAGTGGGGATCGACTTAAAGATCCTCACTATTGTGTTTAAATCCCTCCACTCCTCTGCTCTGCATTCCCCTACTCCTCTAACCTCCTATCCCCTCACAGCAGTACCCCCTGCTTCCGCTCTATTGGATCCGGCTTCCTCGTTGTCCCCCAAATTTTCTGCTCCGCCATTGGCGGCTGTGCTTTCAGTCACTTTGCCCCAAAACTTTGGAACTCCCTCCCTCAACCTCTTTGCCTCAACTCACCTTTTCCTATCTCAACTCGCACCTGAAGACCTTTCTCTTCATCCACGCTTACGGTCACTTTCCCCACTCCACCTGGCTCGGCCTCAGGCTCTGCCACTGGGAAGTGCTCTGAGGCACTGCCCGATGTGGAGGGCACTATAATAATGTAAGTTGTTGTGGATGTATGAAACTCTCAGTTTGATTTAAATACTCTTAAGAATGGTGGTGGGTTCTTGCAATACATCAGATATCTGCGTAAGCCCCCCAAATTAAAATAATTAAAAATATCTATAAAAATAATAATTAAAAATATCTATGTTGCATTCCAAGTGGATGTTCAAGAGAACATACCTTACCTGTACACACAGATTCAGTATAGATTTTCCATTAACTTTTAAACAGAGAGATACGATCAATACCATTACATTAAACATGCAAAAAATCAAACTGCTCCCTTTGGGCTGCTCGGTGGGATCATAATCTTTCATAAGTAAGGTTGTTAAGAAGATCATAAAAGCTGAATAAACATTTCAGTTGTGCATTGCGAACATATCATCTTTATTGGGTCATTAACAGCTAAGATGCTGAAATTCCTAATACAGTATTTGGTTCTTGGCAAAGTGATACTTTGAAGATCAGCAAGTTCATTGAATAGCAACAGCATTGTCACTGCATGGCAAAACCTTCCTTTAATAATTGATGACAGCATTCATTGAAGGCATCTGTATCTCCATTTGAATGCACAGTTTCAGTATTCAGCACACACTAAACAGCTTTAATAGAAGTCTTAGCTTTGCTATCAGCAGTCTTTTATTAGCAATGCAACAAGTCTCAGGTTCATATGCTACTCTCGCCAGTCAAGCAATGCCTTGGGACATCCTCCCGAAGTGAAAGGCATTCTATAAATGTAATTTGTTGTTGTTGTTTGTTGTTGTTGTATTTACATAGGTGGATATGCTTAAGGACATTTCCCCAGTGTTTTCATACTTGCATATGAAAAGCATTATTGGAACTGGAAAATATTTTTTTAAATACAATAACAACTGATCATCCCTCCATTATTCATTATATGACAACAATAATTAGAATTGGGGAAGCCCTGATGTGCAGTGGATGGAGCTTCAGTACATGGATCTGGAGGTCGCTGGTTCGAATCCCTGATAATGCTGAGTTTGCAGGTCTAAGTCAGCGGTTGTATGGGAATGCTGAATTGGCCTCAACCTCCCCAGGGTTGGGGATGGGGAAACCAGGCAGAGTTCTTATTCCCGGACGTTTTTTAGGTCATGCTCATGTCTGGGTGCGGAGAGGTCAGGCTCAGTTGTGATGCCTTCTGCAGTCTGTGCAGTCTGTTGATATTCACTGCTGTTGACTTAAATCACCAGTGGATTTGAATCTGACATAACCAGGCTCACAGAGGGTTTGTATGAGTTGCAAATATTTTATTGACAGTATCAATTATGGAAAGGTATGGTTACCAATCCAGAGAACACAAGAATTCTGTTTGATGTCTGGGCAGAGTGAAATGTTGGCCAAGCTTCTATGCACCTCTTTTTACCTAGCAGTAAGTAGGAACCCGGTTGTTAAATCAATTGGTGGATCGCTTTCTGGGAGTAATAATCCCTTCCCCCCAATAATAATAATAATTTGATTAATCAATCCACAACTGTTTGTGGCACACTGCTGTGCGAAATAGGCTACCGTATTTCACCCACAAAATATCACTTTAAGTATATTTACTGATAAGGCACTATCAGTAAATATTAAATGCAAGGAGTATTATTATATCTAGCAAGTAAACAAGTTCCAATCATTAGCAGAACTTCACTTAAAGATATAGCAGAACAAAGTTTCAATAATTTTCCACTGTAGGCAAAATACATAGCAATACAAAAGCATAATAGTCATTTAGCAAAATGTCATCAATTTATACCGTTAAAGTGATTACAAAAAAAAATTGTTCATGCTGGCAATGCTTAGCAATAGTGCAGATTCCATGAGGCATCATTTTTATGTGAAGAGCAACTCACCCGTGATGTTTCCTGGACAAAGCTCATACATGAATGATGACCTTTGGGCAGAGTACTGCAGAGTCACCCTTGGAACAGCATTCCAGGAAGAAATAGCTACATTTCAACTATAACAACAATAACTTGCACGTATATAATACCTCCACCTCCAGTGTCACATCTCATAGCACTTAACAGTGGCAGAGCCTGACTCCGAGCCAGGGGTGGGGGGATGGGGGTGGAGGGTGGTAGGTAACCGTAAGCACAGCCAAAGACAAAGGTTTTCATGCGGGACTTGAAAAGGGGGAGTGAGGAGGAAAGGCAGAGGGATAGAGAGAGAGTGTTCCAGAGTTTTGGAAATAGTGGCTGAAAGTGCAACCTGCGAAGGTAGGGTGGAGGATGCAAGGCATGAACAGGAGGACGCTGCCAGAGAGTGAAGGGATTTGAATACAAGTGTGAGGATCTTGAAGTTGATCCATTCGGTGATGGGGAGCAAGTGGAGCCTGCTCAGAGCTGGTGAGATGTGGGTGCAGAGTTTGGTTCAGGTAAGTATGTGGGTCCTATGTCTGTAGAAGACATCACCTAGAGGGAGCATATAGATAAGGAAAAGAAGAAGGCCAATGTTGAAGCCCTGGAGATCCCCGTAGTTGACCTTGGGGTGGGAGGAAAAAACATCTTCATTTTGGAGAAACCATAAAGCCATAATCCAGGCAGGTCAGGGCGAAACCTTGGGGAAGTTTCCTTTCTCATCACCCCTAATAATAATCCATCCAAAAAAAACCACAATAATATAATTGGTCATTTCAATCCACGACTGTTTGTGGGACACTGCTGTGTGCAATTGGCTGCCACGGTTCGCTCACAAATATACAGTCAATTCAATTTACAGTATATTCTGTGAAGCGCTTTGAGACATTTAGAAGACATGAAAAGCGCTTTATCAAATTCAAGGAATTATCATCATGATTATTATTATAATTGGTCATCTGCCGAGGCAACAACAAAAACAACAAAATTACATTTCTAGAGTGCCTTTCACGTCGGGAGAACGTCCCAAGGCACTGACTGTCTAGCATCTTGGAACATCCTCCTGATGTGAAATGAAATGTAATTTTATTGTTGTGGTTGTGAGAATCAAACTATGCAAGGCAGTCCCATTAAGGTGGATGCGGCAGGAGAGATGGTGGAGGAGAATGGCCTGGTCAACTGTGTTAAATGTAGCAGAGAAATCCAGGAGGAAGAGGGGGCAGAGGGAGCCCTGGTCACAGATAGAGAGAATGTCATTTGTGAATTTGACAAGCACTGTCTCTGTACTGTGGGAAGGGCAAAAACCAGACTGCAGTAGCTCGTGGAGGAAGTGGAGGGATAGGTGTGACCAGGCCCTCTCAGAGGTTCAGAGAGGCCCGGGTCACTTCCAACTTTTGAGGCCACTGACCATAAAAAAAAAGATGGTTAAATTCCAAATTACGGCCTCACCATATTTAATAACTGCAATATTAGGAAATTATAATTAAAATTTTGTTTTTTTAAACGAACCTAATAAAAACGTGCAAATTTTTTTTAAAAATTATCAAGTGTCTAAATTTGAGGCCCCCTTTGAGCTTGAGGGCCAAGTCAAATGGCCCTGCTGGCCACCCGTCTGAGTGGCCCTGGGTGTGACCAAAGTTGACCCGCAACAATGTGTTACAGGACTATTAAAAAAAATGCGCTAAAAGGGGATTGGTCCTCGCTCGACAAGTACCAGGAAGCTTGCCAGACATTGCTCTGAATGGCAAACTATGCCATTTATCTGGTAAATCTCCACAGTACCCAACACACAGTCTGGAGCCCAAGCTACACCAAACACTCTCCATAATTAGGCAAGCAGGGTGCAACCCCCACCAGGAAAGAGATGCGTATTTGATAATGTACAGGACACCTTCTATGTATAGGTGGCACAGATGTGTGGGATTATCAGTGCGGATATCAGTTTGGATATTCTTAAACCTTGTGATGTTTCCATACCTGTTAGCCATTCAGCTGACAATGTATAAATATTGTCAGCTTGTGGTGAAATTTGGCCTGCAGGAATAATCAGTTATGGATTCACAATGTATATAGGATTGATTTACTTCTTGTTCTTGATGTGAAAATTTGATCAGAACATAAATGGATTCAAGTTCACTGGTATTGACTTGTCATAAATAGCCCCAAGATATGTTTTGCTTGCTTTCAGGTTGGGGTTGGCTGAAAATTACTGAGCAGTTCCTGCATGTCCGCTGTGGGTAATTTATCTCTGCTGTTGATAGCAAAGCTGAATCACCACATCCTGAAAGATTGACTGAGAGGTTGTCAGCGTAAAGGCTCTGATGCCTGAAATAATTCATTGAGGTGACAGTAATAAAAACCAGAATTGATTTTGAAGACAAAATATTAATAAGCCATGCATTCAGACAGTGCATGTTTCTCTTTCGTCCATTTGTATTGTATGTCAACTTACAAGGAGTGAGTTTACATTGTTTACAATGACAAACAGGGTACAATATTCCCATGCCCAGAAGAGTACAGTACTTAAAAGAGTTCTGAAGCAAAATAAGAAAACATTCCCATTGGTGTACATTTACTTATTGTTTTATATTACAACAACAGCAATAAAACAACATCTGTATAGCATGTTAGGAAGATGTCCCAAGGTGCTGGACAATCAGTGTTTCGGACCCAAGCTGGGGGTTGGGATCAGGGAGCATGGAGGGCAGGAGGATACGGAGATGATCAAAGGCACGGTTGAAATCGAGGATCTTGAGAAGGGTGTTGAAGGAGCAAGAGAGGGTTTGAGGCAGACGGACTGTGAGTTAGAGTTTCAGAGGATGGGGCCAGAGTTGCTGAAGGCCTGCCTGGCAATGGCGGGGTGAGAGAGATGGGGACGTGAAGCAGGCTGGCCATGGAGGACCCAAAAACTTTATTTAACTCTAACTCTATCCTCCATGTGATGGGAAGCCAGTGGAGTCGGGTGATGATAGGGATAGTAGGGTTGTGGAGCCTGGTATGAGAGAGGACACGGGCTGCAGAGTTCTGGATGATCTGCAGCCTATAGAGGGAGAGGTTGTGGAGACCTATGAGCAGGGAGTTTACATAGTTGAGCCTGGATGTAATGAATACGTGCATGAGGGTCTCGGCAGCCAGTGGTGTGAGACAGTGGCAGAGCTAAGTGATGTGATGTTGCAGAGGTGGAGGAAGGCAGAGCGGTCATGGCATGGATTGGTTTCGGGAAGGTTTTTTAATCATAGGAGTGATGACAGCTGTTTTTAGACAAATGGTGCCAGTGGATAGGGAGAGGTTTATAATGTCTGTGAGTACAGGGGTAATGAGATGGAGCTGGGAGGTAAGGATGGGGGTAAGTATGGGGTTGGGGGAGCAGGTGGTTGGTTTTATGCGGGTTATAATAAATAATATTATAATAATCCTTGCATTTGATATAACACTTTTCACATCTTCTAGGCATCTCAAAGTGCTTCACAGAATATACTGTAAGGTGAACTGACTGTATATTTGTGGGCAAAACGTGGCAGCCAATTGTGCACAGCAGTTTCCTACAAACAGTCGTGGATTGAAAATGACCAATTTTTATTATTGTGGGATTTTTTGGAGGGATTATTATTGGGCATGTGGAGTAAGGAAACTCGCCGAAGGTTTTGCCCTGATCTGCCTGGATTTGTTGTGGTACTGATGAAAGAGAAGAAGGTTGCAGATTTGAAGGTGTGGAAGGAAAGATTGGTAAGGGCTGGGGTGTGAGGGAGAAATGGGGAGAGGGTAGTGATCGGAAGGACACAGAGGCAGCTGAGTGGATGCCTTTAACTTTGGTTTAAAGGAAGTTCAGCATCTCTTTGTAGTTGGCTTTGAAGGTTAGACTTTGGGCCAACCATGAGATGGTGGGCAGAGGAGCCAGGTTGGTGATGGAGAAGAGGAAGCCTGGGGTTGTCATTGGCCTTCAAGATTGTCTTGGAGTAGAATGATGATCTAGTGATGGCGAGGGCAAAGCAGTAAGATTTGACAAGGTCCTACCTGATCTTCTGACGGACTGTTAAGTTGTACTTCAGACAGGTACATTCAGCAGCACGCACCTGAGCTGTAAATAATTTTTAACAGAGAGGGTGGAGAGAATGAGGAACTCACTATGAGAAGCTGTGGTTAAAATGAAAAAGATGAAAACATTTAAAAGGAAATCCAATACACCAATGAGAGAGAATGGATGAGAGGTATATGGGAGGTAAATAGAGAGGGAATTGGGAGGGATGGAGTCTCATGTGGAGCATAAATACTGGCATAGATTAGTTGGGCCAAATCATTTACAGTTTATGAACTATTTTACATGTTGGAAGACAATAAATGGATTGTAATTATACAGAATCTCTGAATCTCCTATATTAAATTAGCAGCATTTTCAGTTTAAGTTACAATAAACAATAACTCATTGTGGCAAGTAGTGATGCTGTGTTGAACCTGCATCGACAGAAAGTTTGTTCCAAGCATATCCATAATTCAGTAATATTATTACTTACAGTGAACGCCTACCTGTGAGTAAACATACAAATAAGGCTGAAAGCAAGCTGCTGTATTTAATGTGACTTTATTTATTAATGTTATTACTAGATTAACCTTTTTTTAAATCCAGACTTCTAACAAGATCATTCATAATAGATATTAAATTCTGTCATACAATTTGGATAGCACACAAATGCTCTTTTTTTTTAGACTGTTGGAACCATATTTAGGATCATAATATGACAATGATCAACATGCAGTATAATAACTTTCACAATGATTTCTCTACTCTTTGACAAAACTCTCCTTCTTATCTCCTTCCTTTTTTTTGCATAGAGTGTGATAACCAGTTGCACTGAATTGCAGTCAAACCCACTAGCACTCCTCACCTTAGCACAGTTTGGGATTTTATGGATGCCGACATGCCGTAGACCGCATTAAAATGAAGCTCCACCATAATTATATAATTACACCTCTATATTATGCATCAACATATGAAAATGGTTTGCAATACTTCATTAAATTAGTTGTTATACTGCACTTCACTTTAGGACAAACTCATTTATAATGTGGTTGCAATGTGGACCCTTTACATTGCACACAGACAGATGATAATAATAATCCTTGCATTCAATATAGTACTTTTCACATCTTCTAGATGTCTGAAAGCACTTCACAGAATATGTAAAGTGAATACTGTAAAGTGAATTGATTGTGGAGCTCCTGTAGCTCAATGGTTAGAGCACATGTCTTACAACCTGTGTTCGAATCCAGGCAGATCAGGGCGAAACCTTGGGCAAGTTTCCTTACTCCACGCGCCTAATAATAATTCCTCCAAAAAATCCACAATAATAAAAAGAACGGTCATTTTCAATCCATGACTGTTTGTGGGACACAGCAGTGCGCAATTGGCTGTTTCACCCACAAATATACAGTCAATTCACTTTATGGTATATTCTGTGAAGCACTTTGAGACATCAATAGGATGTGAATAGTGCTAAATCAAATGCAAGGATTATTATTGTTGTTGTTGTTATTATTATTATTATTATTATATGGAACTCCCCCCCCTTAACTTTTTAATGATCAAAACAACAGAAAGCATAAAAGGGACATAACTTGTGTTATGTAATTCCTAGGTCCAAGCACTTCCTCAAAGGAACATAGCTCAGGGACATTGGAAGGTCAGTTGCCAGCTGAAGTACAGTTGATTTGCAATAAGCAAATAACTGCTTTGCCAATACATATTCTATTTGGATCGGGGTCTGTATAAGCTCCAGATAAAAGTAGCCAATTTGCACGTCTCTGTGCCACAGCCTATTTAATCAGTCACTCAGAAATCGATCTGGATGAAAACAATGGAAACACTTCATTTTATACCAACATGGCAGCACATCAGAAATCAGCTCCTATTTCTGTTTGAAATGTGGCATGGATTAACTGTAATTTTGGTTTTATGATCTTCATTGTTTCAAAAATGAAGGCGATAGGGAAAATGTCCATGGTGCATTCAGAATGCAGCATGATCAAAATCAGTGGAACATGGTGGCATCGGAATTCTATACTTGAACTAGAATTAAGCCTAGATCGGTATCCACTTGCAAAATCGATTGTTCATTAGCCCTAAATTACCTTAGATTTATGATGAGCATGGTTATCTTAACTGGCTACTCACTATAGCTCTGTATGATATACCACAATCCTTCCTATAGGATCTATGGGTGAGATCTTCTACGTTAATACAGTTACTATATAAACCAAGCTTTGAACAAAAATATGAGGATGCCAAAGATAATCAATCAGAGGTTCCGGTGTAGTTCATTTATTTTGAAAATGGAACCACAAAAGAGCTGCCAAATACCACAGATCAGATGTTCCCATGGATCTAAGGGCACCTTGTGATGGATTTATACAGTATTTGGATTAAAATGGAAATTAAATTGGACCTTGCTACTCTATCTCATCTGCAGCATTTGCTTTGGTCAATTTAAATCATTGTGAGCTATGAGTCAATACTTAAGCATTGTTGTGATGTATACTTGTAAGTTGCAACTATTACTAATCTGAATTGATAAACATGCATACTAATTTTCAGTCCTTACTTCACAAATTTAAATCAACCCTTACATGTATTTGTTGTGATAATTCTGGAATTAAATTTGCCAAGATCGAAACAGTTGTATACTTTACCCAATTTTCAAAAATTGCTCATTGTTTTTTTGCAAACACTGGCGAAGAGAGGATAAAGCATTTTGTTAGAGAACAGCTTTGGCCATAGCACTCATCCCTGAGGAACCCAGCAAGTTAGTTCCTTCCGTGTTGATGCTGCTCCATGTGTCTTTGATTCTTATTATCTTGTCAATTGCCAATCCACTTCAAGCTCCATGACTTTTAACGGTGTGGGCGGCAGAGTTCTGGATGGTCTGTAGCTTTTTGTAGGGAGCAACTGGGGAGTTTGGCAAATTAGGTCTTTGTGATCAAGCAATCTTTGAACTTACTTGCCCTGTCTTTGACTCAGACAGATTTTCCTTCACAAGGAATGGTACGAAGAATAATCTTTGCTATGTTCTCTGCCGAGCTGGTTTGTTGTTTTTCCCAATAACTGGATATGATGAAGGGATGAGAAAGAATCTCAGGAGTTGCAGTGGTGGAGGTGGGTGATGTTGTCGAGTTGAGGGATTGCTGAATGGGTGTGTGCAGTTCCTAAATAATAGTTAGTTCCAAAATAAACGTTATCAGTTGATGATAATGTGCAGTTATCTTTCTTACAGACATTGATGGGATACATTAGCTTCATGATCAGTCTGTGCATTCATCTATCAACTAAAAGATTGACAGGAGCCAATGTTATAGTGATTTCTTACAACAAAATGACAACTCATAAGGAACAAGGCTTGATTTCAAATGGCAAAGGCTGAGTGAATCAGAGGAGAGGATAATTTGAATGCAGGAAAATGGATTTGGAAACAAATTACAAAAATTGCAAAAGAAGAGATTTCTGTTAGTCATGCTCTAAAGATGCTGGTACAGTACTTGAAAGTCTTCCCAAAGATCCCAGAAAACACATTAGATACTTGTTGAATGATGAACACACAATTAAACAGGAGTATTGTGTTCTGAAAATATAAGGGCATGACATTCTGTGATGATAAGGTGAATCTCTTGACTTGAAATCAGATGGGAAAGCTCGCTGCAAATTAATGAGGTGAAGATAATCTGAAACAGAAAGCCAACAGCTATTAATTTAGAGAAGACAGTGGGGAACTTCTACACTGGAGAATATGATTCACAATTAAGTAGATGGATCTGATGGCAGAAGAGCTAAGAGCCAATGCTGCTTGGAAAACTATAGCATTGCATCAAACAAGAATAGCACAGGAAACACACATGTTGTCGAAATCCATTTTACACACTATTTATATACTATGTAGCTATTCTAAACAAAATGGATGCACAAAAGTGTAAGGCAATTGCTTTGTGACTCAAAATAGCAAGTTGTACAAGGAAGTACAGTATTTTACATCTAATTTACTCCATGGAAATGTGATAATATTGGTTTTAATATTTATTTAGGGAGCAATATAACAAAGAGTTATGTAAGAGAACTAAGAGTTATAACTAACTCAGTCAGTCTGACAGATATGGAAACCCAAACCCTGCTTAAGAATATCCAAACCACACTGAGAGTTCTGCTTAGCATGCCACGTACACATGGAAATTCTCCTGCGTCTAGAATGAAAGTGCACTTTCTCTATGGAGATACACACCCTACTTACCTAATCCAGAGAGTGTTAGCCACATAGCAATGAGAGCCAAGTCTTGGCAACCCCAGTGTGTGCATTGTGGTACTGCTGGAGTTTAGCTAAACCCTCATACCTTGCCATCCAGAGCACTGCTGTCAAATTTTCCACTGTTTTTGTAGCTAAATGAAACTGTATTCATATAAAAATGCAAAATATGTGTCCTGCTCCCTGTTACAGACTATTTTGCAGCTGGTGTTGTACTTATCTTGTGGAAAAGTTATTTCTAAGTGTTACTCTGTATTCACTCATATTTTCCATAAGGGGAGTCAATCAGGAATATGAATGCTAGATAGTCCTCTCTCTCCCCACACCCCACCCATGTTGCTTCAGACAAGGTCAGGGGTCAAACCCGCAAACTGTGGATGAATATGGCTCAGTTTCACACCAGTCAATGGCTGGTAGCTCCTTAGAGTCTACAAATGGAGAATCTATATGCTCAGTTTCTATCAATATTGGACTGTTTTTCAAACTTCTCATTTGAATTCCCTTTGGGACTATTGAATGGTGGGAGGTCTGGAATCTGATCTCTGCTTGAATTTTCTGGGAACATTCATGGCCTTGATAAGAATAATAAATTGGAGGCTCCATCTTGTTTAGGATCAGTCAGCAGATTATTTAATAGAATCAACCCATTCAAATAAAATTTGATAGTATGAGGATGTAAAATACAGTACATTGGTTTAGACCAGTGTTTTGGGATTTCCTCCCAATGTGAAAGATTCTCTTATCAATATAATTTTGTTGTATTTGTTGACTGCCCTACTCGCCGGTCTCCCCTCCACCACAATCCACAAAATCCATTTTATCCAAAACTCTGCCGCCCGCATACTCACCCGCTCTAAGCTTCGCTCCCCCATTATCCCTGTCCTTGCCAGACTTCACTGGCTCCCTATCCCAGAGAGGATCGACTTCAAGATCCTCACCCTTGTTTTCAAATCCCTCCACTCCTCTGCACCCCCCTATCTCTCTGATCTCCTCTCCCCCCAACCCAGCACCCGCTGCCTTCGCTCCTCTGGGTCTGGCCTCCTCCATGTCCCCGAGTCCTCCGCTCCACCCTCGGCGGCCATGCCTTTAGCCACTACGCCCCGAGGCTCTGGAACTCCCTTCCTCACTCGCTTCGCCTCGCCCCCTCTCTTTCCAGTTTCAGGTCACAGTTGAAGACCTTTCTCTTCAACCAAGCTTTCGGTCACCTTCCTGCCCCTGCTCCTGGCTCGGTCCCGGGATCCGCTACTGTGAAGCGCTCTGAGATGCCGTCCGGCATGGAGGGCGCTATATAAATCAAAGTTGTTGTTGTTGTTGTTGTTTGTTGTTGTTCTGTGAAATAGGGAGTGTGATTAGACTTCTTATTTGCTCAATGTGGTTCATGTGAATAAGATGCTTTTCACTCAAATCATCCCTGTGATTGGTTGTCAAGCATCCACATTCAGTCAGTCAGTTCCACCCCTGCTCACGGCCCTCCCAACCTGACGGCCAGCAATGGAGTCAGTCGGCTCCACTCCTGCCCGCGGGCCTGTGGAACCGAGGACCCAAGTGCGTGGAGCCGAGTGTGAAGGCAGGGTGGGTGCAAAGAAAATGTTGCTGAGTTAGGGAACTGTTCAAAGTTTGGAAGCCACTGCCCTAGAAAATCTTTGTAATCACTTTTAAAGCCCTCCATAGTCTTGCCTCTTCCCAACTGTGTGACCTACTAAAACATTACTAACCTGTCCACTTCTTTTATTTATCAAGAACTTGCCTGCTCCATGTTGCTTGCCCTGCCATTGGCTTCTGGAACCGTTACAGCTCAATAGTCCGAAAGTTCGTTAGTCCAAAAGGTTCATTAGTCCGAAGATTCCCCTAACCCTAACTCTAATCCTAACTCTAAACCTAACCCTAACCCTAAGGATGGAAATGTTCGTATTAACAAACCTTATTTTATTGTTGGTTTGGACTATCGAGCGGTAACCACGGTAACCGCCCCGGGTATAGGAAATTTGTGTGTTCGGACTATCGAACCTTCGGGCTATCATGTGACCCCCTCTGGAACTCCATCCTGGGGTCTCTCTGCCTTGCCACCATTGTTGCCTCCTTGATGGCCTTCTCAAGACCTCTCACTTTAACTGTGCCTTCAGTCATCTTTCCATCCCCACCCCTATTAAGCCTTGTTATGGTAGTTAAAGGTTGACTTCACTTATCACTTCCAGTGTGTTATTCAAGATGAAATAAATAAAGCAAGTTCTCTGAATCAACTGATGGGATATTGTATAGAGTACAGTACTGTGGTAAATGTGTCAGTTTATTGAATGATAGATGATGGATGACATTAATATGGGGAAATAGAAACATATCCAATACATTTCCTGAGATGAATAAAAATGTAACTTCAATTTCACCAGTGCAACTTTGGTAAAGTTGAGATCAATGCTTACTTGTATTTAGCGTGGTGCTTTGAGTACCGTATTTCTTTTGAAAGGTGTTTTTTTTAAAAAGAATGAAGTATCAATAAAAAAATACATGTTGCAAAGCAACACAAATGTTTTGTTGTCTTGATAACGTTGTTAAAAATGGATCATAGGTATTTTTTATTATTTTAACTAATAACGTAGGTTATTTTACGAGCCTGTGTTCACTATTGTTTAAATTCAAAAACATTATAATTTAATAATCTCAACAGTTTTCCAGGAGCTGTTGTCAACTCCACTCAATAAGCAGTCCTTACTTTGCATGACCATAATCCATCCTACTTAACAGTGCTTTTAGTTTATAGAAAGTCTTGTCTGGGAATAAATAAAAAATATTCTGATTCTTTGAAAGTTTCTTTATTTAATGCAAAAAAACCACACCACAGTACAATAAAATAATGATGTTTTCAGTTTGAGAGGTGAGCAAAAGTGGCCTTAGTCTAGGTTGAAATTCTAAATGCTGAAACCTCAGCACATTAATGTGTGTTTCTATTATTCACCTGTACAGCAAGAGGCTAACAAATTCCAAACCAATTTAATAATGTATCCCTTGCATGTGTATGTTGTGTCTTTCTCTTTCACTGTGTAACCTATGTGTATTGAAAACTAAAATGTTCTGAGTTGCATGTTCATGAAAGTGAGAGATGGCATCACTGGAGAATAGATGTGCCAGGTGTAGATATATTTGTGATATGATTATCTCATTAAAAATATCTGGAAGAATAATCAAGCACCAATATTAGTCAGGTTTCAAGCATACTCACAAAATGGATGCTTAATATATCTATGTATTTATTCAAGCATTTTGCAAAAGACTTTTGGAAACTGACACAGAATTCAATAGAACATTTTAAAATACGATTAGTTCAAGTTAAAATCTAGAATGCTGGAATTGGGGGTTTTCTTTTACGTTATGCCATTAAGGAGAAAATCTGAAATTGAGTTGTTGCATTGTGTTGCTTTGTACATGAAACATGAGAATGTGTAGAATGCATTCTAGTACCTGGATTTCTGGATTCATTAATAATAATCGTTACATTCAATATAGTGCTTTTCACATTGGGAGGACATCTCTATGAGCTTCACAGAATTTAATGCAATGTTTAAGGCAGTGTATTTGAGGGGAACTTGTTCGCCGATTTGTTCCAAAACAACTCTTTCTGCCTTCAGAATATTTTAACCATCTTGACAGTTTTGTACATGCAACGGAAAGCTCTGGAGAGACTCTCTCAGATATTAAACAATTTTACTGAATCAATATCACAGGAAAGAGTGGGGAAATCAGGCAGGGAGTTGTCCCCTCTTCACAGACTTTCAATTTCTCATGGTCACAGCCATATTCTGTGAGCTGCTTTGAGACGTTTCGAAGATGTGATAAAGTGCTAAATCAAATGCATGGATTATTGTTATGATGGACAGAATCAGTAAGATCTTTAACTGCCATTAAATTGTAAGGAGCAATGAGTGATGGAGTTGTAAACTTTGACTGGCTATAAGACAAGTGGGTACAGTCAAAAATAGCACATACTCAGCAAGACTGAGGATTTAGGGATGTAGCAGCCCTGCTTCCTGCCTCTCAGCTTCAAAGAGAAAATATTTCCAATACCATAGAAATTAGGAAAATATTTCCTTAAGGAACTGTTCACCTTGTAACCTACCGGGAAATTGAACATTTTTGTTTCCTCTTTGATTCTTTTCTGAATAAATAAAGAAAACTCCTGTCAATATTTCCTGCTCAATTCAAGCCTTTGAAATATGAAGTGGAGTGAGACATCAGCAAAGTCATACTGTTAAACAGCAGCAGGAACTCAAGAACAGGATTCCATTCATGTTGCCATGCCACTGAACAGTATTTACCAGTGAATTGTGTGCAGCTGTTGCAAAATAAATCCATAAACAAAGTAATACATTTGAATTAGAATAATCTTTGCATTTTCATATAGCCCTTTTCACATCTTCTAGACATCTCAAAGCACTTCACAGAATATACCGTAAAGTGAATTGACTGTATATTTTTGGGCGAAATGTGGCAGCCAATTGCGCACAGCAGTTTCCACAAACAGCTGTGTATTGAAAGTGACCAATTTCTTAGTTTTTTTGGAGGGATTATTATTTTATTAGGCATGTGGAGTAAGGAAACTTTCCCAAGGATTTGCCCTGCCTGGAATTGAACCCAGGTATCTCGCTTTGTTAGACGAGTGCTCTAACCACTGAGCTGCAGGACTCCAATTCCCTCTCCCCTAGACACAAGGGTCGAGGCTATCATGGATCCGTGAACTTAGTGGGAAAAATGAGAATAACAGCATTGATGAGTGTGGGCTGGGAGTAATTTAAATGAATATTTCAGTAGTGTATATTTCTGCATCACTCTACTCAATAATTTTCTATTTCAGCACTTTGTGTACATACACAATAGTTATAGAATATGAACAATGGTGCTAAGGCGAATGCCTGAAGTGTTTTCATGTAATAGATATTATAATTTTGTTGTCCTTTATTAAAGTCTCAACAAATACCATATCAACAGCAGGAGGCAGCTTGTTCTGTCATATTAAGCAAAAAATGTTGCACTTTCCCATAGGGAAACAGAAAGATAAAGTGAACAGGTTTAAAGAATGCAAACCAAAAGCTACATTAATGAAACAGTGGAGCAAGACAGAACTTCATTTCCCTGATCCCTTCAATACTTTAACTATGAATCACTGAGGAAGGAATTCTCCAGTCACTGCTAAATTGATTAGACTTGGTGCAGATTCTCTGTCCATTCACCGCTGGTCAGAAAATTTTCCAACGTTAAAAACTATGGGTCTGCGACCTTATGAGACGTTCTTTCAATTCTAATTTCACTGTGAAAAACAACAAGAAAATTACTCTTGTATAGTGCCTTTCACATCAGGAGGACATCCCAAGGCGCTGGACAGCCATTGTTTCAGACCCAAGCTGGGGTCGATTGTTTAGATGTTTGGGATATGAGTCATGGAGAAATGGTTAACTTTTTTTATTTGGTCACAGCCCCATAGTTTTTTTTAACTTTGGTTTGCTTGTTAAGGTGGACATTAAAGATCACATAGCACTACTCCTGAAGAGAAGCAAGTCTCCACCAATGACTTGGCCATGAATCCTCCAATTAAATTGTTCGATCCTCAACTGTCTTTCCTCCCCCACATCCAAGCAATGACTCGCTCTGCCTTCCCTCACCTCCACAATATTGCCTGACTCTGCCATTACCTCCTCTTCGATGGTTCCATCGGTCACTCCAAATCCCCTTTTTCCCTCCACTCTCCCTGTCCCCAGCTTGGGTTTGAATCAGTGAGTGTCCAGCATCTTGGGTCATCCTCCTGACATGAAAGGCACTATATAAGTGTAATTTTGTTGTTGTTGTTAAATTAATCATTCATTTCACAGTTGTTTGTTAGACATTGCTGTCTGTAAATTGGCTGTTGCATATGCCTGCAATTATGCAGTCACTGCTCTTTACAATAAAATATTTTGAAGCATTTTGAGACATCTCAACAATGTCATAAATCTCAATGTCAAAATCAGTGATTATTATTGTTAATAATAAATGAATGCCCAATTTTATCTTCCGAATTGTTGGCCAGACCAATAGGCGTTGATTCACCGAGGGTGATACTGACATGAAATCTGATCCTAAAATACAGGAAATTTTGCTATGAGCTATTTGGTCACTTGGGAAAGTACAAATCTAAAGTCACAACTGAAGTGTGTGAGACTCCCTAGACAACAGAGAGGTGCGTGTCTATGTTATATTGATAGACTCAAGTACCTCACCTTGCACACAAGTGGTCATGGGTTTGATTCCCAGGTAGAGCAAAATATTGGGCAAGTTTTCATACTCTATATGTCTGTATATATTTACCTAGCATTAAGTAGGAACCCAGTTGTTTGTCTATTGGTGGATTACCTTTCCAGAGATAACAATCCCTTTTAAAAAATTGTGTCACTCAATCCATGACTGTGGGCCTCTGCTGTGCAGAATTGGCTGCCGTGTTTCACGAAAAGAATATATGGTCAATTCACTTTACAATATATTCTGTGAAATGCTTTGAGATGCCTCGAAGGCTATCTCAAATCATAGAGTCATAGAATTATATAGCACAGAAAGAGGTCATACGGCCCATCGCGTCTGTACCGGCTCTTTGAAAAAAGCCGTCCAAATCAATCCCATTCCCCCGCTCTCTCCACATAGCCCTGCAAACCTGTCCTCCCCAAATAACCAGTTACTTCTCTCTTAAAAGTTGTTTCCGAATCTGCTTCCACCACCCTTTACATTCCTGATCTGAACAACCCGCTGCGTGAAAATTTTTTCTTCACCTCCCCTCTATGTTTCTTTTAACAACTATTTTAAATTGGTATCCACGGGTTACTGACCCACTCACCAGTGGAAATAGTTTCTCCTTGTTCACCCAAATGCAAGCATTATTATTATTATTATTGATGGCAGTTTCCAGCTAAGCAAATCTCCCAAGGCTTGGCTGATCAGAATAGCTGTTTGCTTTAGTCTTGGGCAGGAAGGAAACTGACTCTTCACATTCACTGTTTTCTATTTTGGAGGCCAGCAGTATTTATTGATGTTTCATGCTGAAACTGCACTCTGCCACAGGGGCATTCTCGGTTTAGTTTGTATGACTTAGAATAGAGTGCACAGTATATGCCTTACCTCTAGGTGCAACAGAGCATCATGTGACATGCTAGTGGTGCTCTAACAAAAAGTACATAAAAATGATCATAATAATGATTCAAGCATTTGATATAGTGTCTTTCGTGCTAGGTTGATGTCTCACAAATGCTTTACATGATATATTATAAAGGGAAGTACTGTAACTGTAATTTTATGGGTGAATGCAGTAGCTAGTTTACACATATAAACTATAAGTAGTGAATCTATTTTTTAAATGAAAAGATATCAATTAATATACTTTTGATGGGATCCCTAAACTTATGGATTAGGGTTGCCCAGTGTATAACATTTATAGTACTTAGATTTTCAGAAGTGATTTGGTGAAATCCCAGATGGGCTAGTTTAAAGCCAAATTATCTACCTGGATTGAAAGCTGTGTTAGTCAAATAATAATAAATTGAAAAGACTAATGACTTGTAGAGTTTCTCAAGAATCAGGTTGTTGTTTCATTATGTTCAGATTTCATTACCCTAACTCGCTGCTTGCTGACTTCCAAACTCTTCCCTCCACAAACCCTGCAGATTGGTCAGAACTCTGCAGCTCATCCACACCAAGCCCAGCTCTCCACTGACTCCCCATCCATCAGAGGATCAAATTTAAGGTAATCATTGTTACTCCATGGTCTTGCTCCATCCTACCTCTGCGACATACTTACCAACCTTTTCTCTCTCGGGTACTGGCCGGCTCCATGTTCCCCTCGCTGCCAACTGCACCACTGGTGGTGAGGCCTTCAGCCTTCCTGCACCCATCCTCCGGAACTTCTTCCAGAGCCCTCCACTTTTCCCCTCTCTTGCCCCCTTCGAGGACTGTCTCAAGACCATCCTCTTTGACAGAGCCTTTGGTATACCATATACAGTTGGAAATTTCTGCATCTGGAATGGAATTTTCTTACCAATTCTGGAGCCTGTTAAGCTGCAGACTGGCATGAGCCAAGGCTTGGTGAGCCAGAGTACTGCTTTTGTCCACGCCTTTGTCACCTCCCATCTTGACTTTTCCCAGTTTGGGTCTGAAACAATGACAGTCCAGTGCCTTGGGAGATTTAGCTGACGTGAACCAACAAACTTGTGAAATTTTATGGTGGTTGATGTTGTGGATTACTTAAATGCCTTCCTCACTGTAGCTCCACTATCCACAAACTACAACTGACTCAGCCATCATACTCTCATCCACACTAAACTCTGTGTCACCATCACCAGTCATTGTCAAGCTCCACTGGCTCCCACAGAATGGATCGATTTCAGGATCCTCTCACTCGTCTACAAATTACCTCATACACTGGCACTCCATATATTTCTAACCTGCTTTCTCCCCCTTTTCCCTGTCTGTTGCATTTGATCGTCTGGCTCTACTTGCCGCTCGTCCCTCCCATTCCATTATCGGCGTCTGTTTTTTTAGCCACTATGCCCCAAAGCTTTTGAGCTCTCTCCCCAATTCCTCTGCTGGCCCACTTCTTCCCCTCTTGAGGCGCACAAGTGAAGACCTTCCTTTTTGTGACTGTGCTTGTGGTCACCTCCTCTCCCCTCCCGGCTCGGCATCAGACTCTGCCCCTGCTAAAGCGCCTCGCGACGTCCTCCTGACGTGAAAGGCGCTATACAAATGTAATTTTGCCGTTGTTGCTAAGCAATCCAAGATGCTATCCTGCATAAAAGGCGCTATAAAAATGCAAATTGCTACTGTTTCCTGTGGAGCTCTTTGAAATGGAAAACATTTTTGCAGAACATGCAATGAAATTATGCACTATCCCATAATTATCAATGCAAATTTATAAGTGTTAATCTGCCCTATGAAAGGACATTTTAGAACTGTTTCTCCATTGAAAGACGATAAATATTTCCTTTGTCATGACAATTCAAATTTACAGTATATTTCCTGTGGTTTTGCAATTAAAAAAAAAAAATGGACAGTTTTTTCAAGGATATTAAATATAATTCCTTAATAAGAACACTGGATATGCTCAATTTACAAGAAACCCTAACATAAATGGTGCATAGAAGACTGCACTCCATCCCACCACTCCTCCAAAGATAGATTGAGAGGTCCACACCCTGGGATAATCCTGTGAGTGCATGGTTAGAATGGCTCTGAAATCCCGTTTTAAGAAAGAGATTAATTTGGAAATCAGAAAAGGGCAGCCTAATGCAACATGCTAGAGGTGATTTTAGTTACCCAATTCATAGGAAGGTGCATTTATAATAATAATAATAATTCTTGCATTTGATATAGTACTCTTCACACCTTATCGACGTACCAAAGCGCTTCACAGAATATACTGTAAAGTGAATTGACTGTATATTTGTGGGCGAATCAAGGCAGCCAATTGCACACAGCAGTGTCCCATAAACAGTCGTGGATTGAAATTATCAATTTTTTATTATTGTGGTTATTTTGGACGGGTTATTATTAGGCGCGTGGAATAAGGAAACTTGCCCAAGGTTTCGCCCTGACCTGCCTGGATTCAAACACAGGTCTGCCCAGGTTGGTCTCCCCAGCTTGCAAGACAAATGCTCTAACCATTAAGCCACAGGAGCTCCACACAATGTATAATGTATATCCATTATACCATAATCTAATTTCATTAGATTAAAGCAAACAAAATTATTGCTGTCATTGTGCCATTCTACACCTTTTAGGAGAAAGCAAAGAGCAGGTGCTCCGCATCTCTCTGCTGCTCGGCCATCACGAGCTGGTGGGACTTGGATTTATAATGAGGAAGCCAGCTTGCCAGGGGAGCAAAGAAACCATGATTACATTGGGCAGCCACTCGTCAGTGAAGGAAAGCGGTTAAGAGGCATTAACACTTCCGTAGAGAATTAAACAGCAATTTAGAAATGATTAACCTTTCAAGAAACATTGACTTGGTATTTTGCAATGGAAAATAGCTGTTATTCAGTTGCTTGATCTAATGGACAGCTGCTTTTTTTTAGGCTGTGTCTTCTCAAAACCTTGGTCCTCGATACATATACTGAAGGAATTGTGTGGGAAGTTAAATGGCTAGGCTAGTTAAATCCCTCAAATTGTTACTGTTACAGCATGTTACAAGGTGACAAGCCATTCATATAAGAAAAAGTAAATGAAAAAGAATACATCACAGAATTTTAATTTAAATATCTGGCTGGCATAGCTAAATATAAGTTTACATTTCAATTCATGCGCACTCAATGGTAAAGTGATAATTCATGTGAATGCTTTATTTGTCTGTTACTATGCAAGGAGAACAGGGTCCATTCCAGCAAGTAATTTAAGAAGATTTCATTATGGTAATCGGAGATTTCAAACACTATTTAACAGTCTAGGATTTGAAGATGGACTTCCAGCTTTGGCACAAGGATGTGTTCATGAATACAATTTTGAAAGCATAGATTATGGTTGTGAGAAATCATTCACTTGCCTTTTAAAGTTTTAATTGGTTGTACATGAATAGCCGTACAGTTCAGATATTTCAATTCACGTTGTACATTTGAACAGATTGGGTGCTTGTTGCCTGCATCTTAACAATGTCAAGCACAGATTCGGCAGGATTGGAATAAAAATAGCTGCTGAATAAATGCCTGTGGCAACACATACTTGGGTGACAAATATTAACCTTTCTGAGACTGCAGCTGCTTTCTAAAGAGAAGTCTAAATATGGCAAGGTTTCAAATGAAGAGCGAACGACTAGAACAATTCAAATCTTCTGAATACAACTGGTTCACCTGGTTCTCCCTGGTTGTACAATATCTTTATTTATCGATAAATCCAACCTGAAGATCTGCCTCTTCAATTGTGTCTATGATCACTTCCCCTCCCCTTCTCCCTTGCTTGACATTGTATTGCCACTGTACAGCACTCTGAGATGCTATCCTGAATGAAGGTGCGATATAATTGTTTTTATTTTGGAGTTTTTTTTTGCAATTAATGTGAATATAAGAATTACTATACATAGTTATTTATATATACATGGAATCATTTGTACATTAATTCCCCTGAAAGATGATTGATCTTGTACCGCAAGGTACAGTTCCATGGGCACTGGTTGCTCTCACCTAACTCGGCAATGAGGTTCATTGTAGTATCCTCAACTGCTTCACTACCTCAGATCAATTCCTTTCGCGGAGGCTGGATCTGAACCCAATACCTACTGCACTGCATGAACTTAGTATTGCACTGGGCATTTACTCACCTGGTCTAGGCAATTGGAGGAGATGCTAATTTGCTTTTATTTTCTAAGAATGGGAAGCTTTCACTTTTGAGGTAGTTCTGCACAGCAGTTATATCAGACCCTCATCCACATTTTCATCACATCTAGGCTCGACTACACCTGCTTGTCGGCCTTCCCAACTCTTCCCTCCACAAGTTGCAGATCATCCAGAATTCTGCTGCTCGTGTCCTCTCCCGCACCAGGCTGCATGATCCCATTACCCTCACTTTTGCTCAGCTCCACTAGCTTCCCAACTCCAGAGGATAGAGTTCAAAATCGTCTTCCTTGCTTCAAGGCCCTCCACGGCCTTGCTCCTTCCAACCTCTGCAACTTGCTGACTCTATATCAACCTGTTCACTCCCTTGCTCAGAGGCTGTGACTTGTTCCACATCTCCTTCGGCGGTTGGAGCTTCAGCTATTCTAGCTCCACCCCACTTTCCCTTTGTCTCGCTCCCTCCCTTGCCTCATTCAAAACCCTAATCTCGACTGTGCTTTCGGCCACCTTCTACATTCCCTGCCCTCACCAATTCCGACCCTCTGTTTGGGTCCAAATCCTTGATTCTCCATCACCTTGGGACATCCTTCCGATGTGTAAGACACACTATACAAATGTAATTTTGTAATGTATTGTATAGTTGGCAAGTCTGAATTATGGAAGTCCTGCTGTATCTAATAATATTAACATTGGCAATATCAACATTGCTCACTGAGTCGCACTGATTAGTTCCCTCTCTCCTCTTGTCTGAGTCTAAAAGAGTATTTCTGACCCGAAAGACAAATGTAAATGCAATTGTATTGTATAATAATGAAATGATAGAACTCCTTGCATTTTACATAGGATTCTATCACTCAAGTCAAAGCACTGTATTTATACAATTTTCAATATGGTGGGGCTTTTACATTTATTGCCTATCCCCTCAATCTGCGTAATGTTACCACTTTACCTTGCTTCTGTTCGCAGTATGATCTTGAAGGTTTCAGATTTAGCATTGTACTCAGCAGTAAAATGGCTTTATCAAAAAGGCAAACAGCACTTAGGATGTCTGAGAAATGAAAGTGTCCATATTGCAGGTTGGTTACCTGGCTTAATTGAATAAAAAGAAGAATGACAAGTGATTTGGCAAACAATGGAGCACAGCCAAGACAAGCTGAGGCACTCAGCAGTTTTATTCTGTGTGTAAAAAACAACTAAAATAGGACATTTGCCCCAGCAGGTTGTTCCTGACATAAATTTTGAAACACAATGTAAGATGAAGTACCCACTGCACGATAAAACATCAAGTCATACATAATACTTGGCAACAAATGTAATTACCGGAAACAAATGAGGACTAATGGAACCCACTACGACCTAATGTCCTTTAGTGCTTTTATTGAATTCATCCAATGTAGAATGGAACTTTCTTTTGTAATTTAGTCATTGCCTTTTTTGGAAACAAGTACGTTTATTAGAGCTGATTTGTTCCGAAACGTGCTTGAAAGTAAGATTCTTCAATCTGCGCTGTTCTGTCAAAAACTGCGGTGGTTTATAAAACAGTTTTGGATGGAGAAACATTACGTTTGGTTCAGGTTAATTAGGTGTTTATGCCGTCACGTATTTAATTAAAAATCTTTCTTTAAAGCTAAATAGAACTATAAAAGTGTCACATTTGCTTAAAGCTTGAACTCATAACTAACAATTGATTATTCTTTACTGAATTGGTAATCCATTAACTACTGTACAATTAATTTATTATTTCCTGGTGTGCCAAAGTATTGATTAGATTGACTTTTGTTTTCCACCCCACCACCCTCCCCTCAAAACTCCTGTTTTAAATGTTTGTGATATCCGACATGGATTTGACATAGTAGATTCTTATTACATTATTATTATTACTTTGGAGTCCTGTAGCTCAGTGGTTAGAGCACTCGCCTTACGTGTGAGACTTGTGTTCGAATCCAGGTAGATCAGGGCGAAACCTTGGGCAAGTTTCCTTACTTCACATACCTAATAATAATCCATCCATAAAAACCTGCAATAATATAATTGGTCATTTCAATCCACGATTGTCTGTGGGACACTGCTCTGCGCAATTGGCTGCCGCGTTTCGCCCACAAATCTACAGTCAATTCACTTTACAGTATTTTCTGTGAAGTGCTTTGAGACTTCAATAAAATATGAAAAGCGCTATATCAAATGTCAGGATTATTATTATTGTTATTATGGTTATTATTAACAGCAACAATAACTTTGATTTATATAGCTCCCTCCATGCCGGACGGCATTTCAGAGCGCTTAATTCTTATTACATCCAACTCTTGATTGTAATGGTATGAGGGGATGATAGAATTTCTACATAGAGGAATTTTTGACTTTGCATCCAGTGATGGTGTGGTGAAAGGTGAAGTACTTGTGAATCGGCTGCAACTCTGAAAGACATTTGATTCTGATCCTGCTTTCCAAAATAAGAAAATGTTTTTTTTGTTTCATTTGGAGCAAAAATATTTAGAAATTCCTATTACAGTAAAAGCTTGGTTATCTGGCACCCAACCAACCGGAACGATCAACCAACCCAATACAATTCACCATTCCAGCAACCTGATCTCATACCATAGCCATCTGGGACACTCACTATGCTCACTTTGCGCATGCACACTTATTAAACTTACCGAATGCTGGAATGCTTTTTTACTGATTATTTTACCGAGTGTGCTGAAATGCTTTATTGGCAAGTATCCATACAATATTCTGTTATTATTTCGTCTATTATTAATATGGTATGTTTTAAAATAAATCAATTTTTTGTGTAGGATTTTCGGCAACTTGTCGCTCGAATATCCGGCATATTTAAAGAACCGGCAACGGTCAGGTCCCGAGGGTGCTGGATAACAAAGCTTTTACTGCATTTTTAATTCTCACGAGGTGAAAAAGGACATTTGAGTCTGGAAGTAATTCATAGTGTGATCCAAACCCCATGGTGGTAAACTTAATGAAACACTATAAAAATGAGTTAAATATGAAATGAGCACAGTAGGTCTTGGAAGTGGTATTACTTAGTCAAGGGGAATCATATCTTATAGTCTTGAGGATAATATAATTTCTCTGTATTAATAAGTAAACAAAGGACGAGGCCACTCTGCAGAATTTCGCTGATGGTGAGAATTGACAACTTTCTGCTTGTTTATGTCATGTCAGTTAATTGTTTAAAAGAACTAACGTTAATAGAGAATGGGTTATGCTTTCACTGTCAGCAGTTTTATTTGCAGCAATGGTGTTGTCGGTGGAAAGGCAACAATCAAATGAAGATTGATTGGACTTTGGAGACAGCAGCATTTTTATTGGATTTTGTTTTCTGCTTAAGCCTGTGCCAACAAGTGAAATATTTTAATTTCACTATTAATCTGGTTTTAATTATGGATGGAATTCTTTGCTCAGCTGTTGCAGAATGTGACAACAGCAAATACTTACCAGCAACATTCATAACCATTTGGATTTTTTAAAGATTATTCAAGAATCAGCAATAGTTTGAAAATTGTTTGCTTACCTGTTTTCCCAAATGTGTTAACAATACTCAGAATAATTGTTTCATGTAATTGATGTCAAAGGAATTGTACTGAATAGGAATGAAATAATTGTAGCAAAGTGTAAGATAAACAGCCATTTGCAAAATATTTTTTTTTGGCTGAGGTTTAGGACACCAATTTGATCCAAATGTGTTTTGCCTAACATGCAAAATAGATATAAATCAACAACAACAACAACTTTGATTTATATAGCGCACTCTACACCGGACGGCGTCTTAGAGCGCTTCATGCCTTTTTGCAGGATTTATAGGAATAAAACTTGCACTCTTAGCAAGAGATGCTTGAGATAGGAATTCCCTGCACATATCATGTCTTTTGGAGCAGCATTGTGCCCTAATTGAACAGGGGCTTTGTTTAAGTAAGGCGTTTTTTATGTTGATTTCTTCTATGAACTTGCTATAGTGGGAAATACACTGATTTTAGTGCAATAACTAGATTTTATGGCATATATAGGCATCAGCTTGGTTCTTGGTGAAATGCTGGTCAGTACAAACCCCATGTCAGGATTTTACCGCAATAGTCCAGAAGACACTCCGATGCAGTATTGAGGAATGTTACATGAATGGAGATACAGGTGCATCCCTCAGATGAGACATTCCCACAACACAGACATGATGGACCAAATGTATATGTTCTTCTGTGCTAAGTTTCTATGGTTCTATTGGATAAACTACTTTTGGCTTGAATCTGCTTAATGTTCTCTTGCAAAGGCATAATTCATATTTGCTCTTAAAGGGGAGCTGGATAAATACCTTTAGAGGAATCAACCACAAGGTTTTGGGGAAAGGGCAGGAAAATCTGACTGAAAGCAAATGTTCTTAAAGGAACTGGCACAGACATGATGGACTGTATGGCTTTTTTCTGCGCTATAAATATCTACTTGTCTGAAGTGTGACTGAAGGAAAATCTTTGAATTTCCAGAATTATTTAAACCTTCTTAATTTTAAATGAAATTGCTTCTGTTTGTATCATGCAATATCCTGAATCACATCTCTCTCGATCTTCTTTTTGTCAATAAAATAAAGGAAATGTTGTGACCACCCCCCTCCAACTATAGGTGCTAGGGCTGGAGCTAGAGGATGCTCAATCCCCGCCCCCCCCCCCCCCCCCCCCACCACCACCCCACCCCACACATCTATCTACAACCTCTTTCAGGGGAGCTGGGAGGGGAAAGTCCTGAGCCCTGAGGAGGACCACAAGTATACAGTTGCCCACAAGTATATAATCGGTTTTCCTGCTCTCCTTCTTCTTCCCCCCCTACCCTGACCTCTCCCCTTGCCATCTTTCCCCCCTTTTTCGCTTAATCCTACTTCTATGACTGTTTGTGGGACACTGCTGTGCGCAATTTGGCTGCCGCATTTCATCCACAACTATACAGTCAATTTTCCTACTCTTCTTCATCCTGCCCCAACCCCTCCCCTCCTGCTCTTGTCCCTACCTGACCCTACAGCACCTTGGGACGTCACTAGAGCACCTTGGGACGTCCCTAGAGCACCTTGGGACGTCCTCTCGATGTGAAAGGCGCTGTATAAATGTAAGTTTTGATTGATTGATTGATTGATCACAGCCAGTCGTCCGAGCAGCCCCAACCAAGTGGCAACATGGCCCCTCTCAGCTGACACCGGCCTCTTGCTCAACCCTCACAACCTCCACTCCACCATTGGAGGTCGGGCTTTCAGTCACTACCCACCAAAACTGTGGAACACTCTCCCTCGATCCTTCTGCCTTGCTCCCTCCATGTGTGCAAGTTATTGTTGTGTTGTTGTTAACCATCTGTCTGTTTTAATTTACAGTCAAATGTCCTAGAAATAGATCTAGCACTTGATTAACCTGATTGGTAAGTCTGACTAGATACCTTTACTAAATTATATCATGCTCATATCATTTTCCTTTTTCACCTTGGGCAATGCACAACTATTTATCATGCTCCTTCATGTTTTCTCTCTGCAAGCAATGGATGATTTATTTAATTACTGCAATGAAATCATTTAGCTTATTTAGCTGCATTAAATTAGTACTTTCTACAGCTAAACAACAACAACAATTTACATTTATAGAGCGCCTTTCACGTCGGGAGGACGTCCCAAACATCAACAATACCAAGGCTCTCTTGCTCAGCTCCTGATAGCACCTTCTAATCTGCATGGATCAAGCAGGTCAATGAGATCAGGCTCATTGAAGCCACATATCTGGGACCATGTCCCCTGCCCTAACCAACCCCACCATCAAAGGACAAATTTTCAATCGTTTTCTCCCACTCGCTGGAACTCCATTCCAGAGTCTCCCCATCTCATCCCCATTTTCCCACCTTTAAATTTACAACCTTTCTTTTCAACTGTGCTATTGGTCACCCCCACCTCCCTCTTATTGACTTTCCCCGGGTCCCTTCATCTCAGTTTGGTCTATGAAGCACTTTGACAAGTCCTCCTGGTGTAAAGGGTGCAATATAAATATAAATTGTTGTAGATTGTCTTGAGCAGAATGTTTAAAATTCAGGTTTAAACCAAAACTATATGATCGACAGAGAAAGAAACCCGTGTTTGTAGTTTTATAGCATTTTATCATTATAAAATATATAATTATGATAATCCTTACATTTGATACAGTGCTTTATCATGCCATTGAGATGTCTCAAAGCGCTTCACAGGATATATTGTAAAGTAGTGAGACTATGTATTTTGTGGGTGAAATATCTCAAGATGTGTCACAGGTAACTAACTACTCTATGAACAAATGTATTGAATGCTTAAGAGTTGTTGTGATTGTGGGGGGAGGTCAATATTTTAATAAGGTCAATTTTCCACCTTGTGGTAGTTAGGATGTTATTAATTTGTTTGATGGCACCAACCAGCTCTTGTCCTTTTAATTGTTGATGCCCTTTACCCTTCACTTGTTTTTCTTCCTGTTTTTCATTCTTGAACCATGGTACAGTACTTTTTTTTTCTGGTACCACAGTTTGTACAACAATGGCAAATCAGTCTGATACTTGTGCTGCCACTAAATAGATCAATGCTCTGTGATCCGGCCACCAGCTCTATGAGTGGAGATATCGAAAGGCAAACCTGAATGTTCTTAAAAGCAGCTGGCACTTCCTCAGAGATCACATACTGAATTTCATCACTGAGTTTAAATCCTTTACAAGCACAACATGAAAGGTCACTCTGAGCAATTCTACATGGCTGTGAAGTTGAAAGGTACACTTCTGATTCAAGGAGCAGATGGCAAAGCCTTTAATTCTCTACTAAAGCCAAACATTCCCCTTATAATATTAATTAGAAATGAAGTGGAACAAAGCAAATACAAATCTGAGGTTAAAGACAAGCTGAAGGAACAGGCAATACATTTGAGGTTTTGTAGGTTCAAAATAAATCTTGTTTATCTAACCTGTCAGGCTGGGTTTTGAAACAAGAGTGTTTGGAAAACCATGCTTAACTATGACATAAGGAGGCAGTGTTTTCCTTTCACTGGGTGAAACTCTGAGTATTTCCAGAGATGTTCCAAAATCTGGTGACATTTAAAGTGCTGCTGGCCATAATTATTTAAGTTCTCTCATTCCCGATATAATACAACAAAGATCTTGGCAACCGTAGACCTGTAGGAGTCCTTATTTCCTTCAGCCTGACAGGTTAGATAATATTTGGCCATTTGGCCTTTTTTGAGCTTTCAGATGTTTGTGTTAATACATGTTCCAGAGTAATTATCAAATGTGCCATGAGCACTAAATATATTTCCCCTTCCAATAAGTTAGCAAAAAAAGTTAGCAAAAACCAACCAAACATACTTAGTGACAAAAATTTAATTAATATTTTAACTTCCTTTAATTAAAACATAAATCTTTCTTAGGAAACTGCTGTGTGCAAACTGGCTGCTCACAAAATACACAATCAATCCACACTTTACAGTATCTCCTGCGATGCACTTTGAGATGTCTCAACAAGGTATTCAGGAGCTGCATCCATTACAAGGATTATTATTATCTTCTAAATAATTGCTTTTTAGATCACTGATATTTGTTTCTTGCAAAATCAATAGACAAAAGACAATGCAATTCTGTTATTGTTAATGCAGAAATTTAGTGGCCATCTGCCAGCAATGTGCACGGCAGGAATACAATCTGAGGATTCATGTGATGTTTTTGTAGTGATGGTGAATTTACCTCAGCTTCTGTTCCTTCTCTAAATATAACATTGGAAATTCATAATACTATTTGGAACATCTGTCAGAATATTTTTGATTAAACTATGTTGTGCTGCTGAAATTTGTGTCAATGACAGATACTTACATTTTGTATACATACTTTTTCAGTATTTTTCTGATGCTTTGGGGTCCTGTGGTTGTACCTCAAAGACCATGAGTTTCATCACATAATTTTATGAAATGACACAAATTTCGTCCCAGGAACCTCAAAGTAGTTCTGCTCAAATAAAACCAGCCAATATTCAACAGTGAATTACTGAAGCATTATAGAGTCAGTTATTTATAAATAAATAAAAACTCCTTGCATTATAGCCTTTCAAAGGACATTGCAGGATTCAATGTAAAGTCCAGTGGCTCTGTATTTGTAGACAAACAAGGCAGACAAATAGCACACAGCAATGTCAAACAAACAGTCATGGTGAGAAATGATCTGGGTTGGGATGGGAGGATGATTGTTTTTTGGTCAGCCGGGGGTCTAACACATTCAAAACCCTCATGCTTTAGAGTGTTCAAACTAAACCAAGAGTTACATGCATCCCACATATACATGGAAATTCTGAAGATACTTTTTGGCATGGAAATTGCATTTTCCCAGAATGGACACATCTTGCTTTCCCAATTTCAGAAAATCTTAGGTGCAAGATGGCTGGAGCCAAGATTGGGGGCCCCAGAATGTGTGTAGGTGGTACTGTGGGACTCTGAGAATCTGAAACTGCTGCTTGTCCAACCAGGAACAACGAGGACCATCTACCCATTGGTGCTTTAGCATTCCAGAGTTAACAGTAGCTGAGCAGGGTTAACAGGATCTAAGCTTTTTTGATGCAGTTCAGCATGAAGGGTGTTACATAAATGCAAGGCGTTTGTTGTTGTTGAATGAGATGACTCCCTGCCCCCATGGCTGGTTTGCTCTTCCAATTCCTGCCAATGAGCCAGATTGTCTGTGCTGTCATCAGCAGTGCCGTGGAGTACTGCAGACCTGCCTGGCTCAGGAACCATTCTACCAAGACCGCCACAGAGGGTTGGCTTGATTCCAAGTCACCTTGAAGTCAGTTCAGCACCAAGGAGACCTCACTTACCTCCCCTCAATGTGGATAGTCACTATTGGTTATTTGATATCCAAATCATGGGTTTGAGCTCTTCACTAGTGTCATGTATTCTCTGCAAGTTTTCTGGTGGGCAGTTTAGTATGAAATGTATGAGAGCATTGGCATCATGTTCCTGCCCACAGCTGGGATACACAACCCTTCTCAATGGTTCTGCCAGTTGAAGGTGTAGCAGGGGTGGTGGCGGAGGGTGGCCAGGACACAGGGAGAAACTCCCTTCTCTTTTACAGTAGGGCCATGGGATTTTTAACATCCACATGAACAGGCAGAGAGCTGCCTGTTTAGTATTAAACAGGTTTAGTACTAAACAGATTAGTATTAATCCTCTAATTTGATATAGCACTTTTCACGTCTTCTAAACCTCTCAAAGTGCTTCACAGAATATACTGTAAAGTGAATTGACTGTATAATTGTGGGAGAAACGCGGCAGCCAATTGCATACAGTGTCCCACAAACAGTTGTGGATTCAAATAACCAATTTTTATTGTTGTGGATTTTTTTGAGGAATTATTATTAGGAATGTGGCGTAAGGAAACTTGCCCAAGGTTTCGACCTGACCTGCCTGGATTCGTACACAGTTCTCACGCTTCTCATGTCTCAGGTCTCATAATGTATGTTAAGATTCATTGAGAATTACCACATCAAACATCTGATGAAAATTCACAATTAATGCAAATTTTCATTGATAATTATTTCAATCTTGCATTCATTTGAATCTGTTATAAAACCTGGCCTTTTCAGGTCATATACACAAACTATACAAAGTAACACATCACACAACATCTAGATTATGAATAGATATAAGACTGCAAATAACCTTCAGAAATCACTGAATGAAACAATCAAGCCAGAACAACTCAATAATGGAATTAGCCTTGATTTAAAAGATGAAGCACACTGGGTTTTGGAGAATTATAACAGCAGACAGTACAGGAATGAGTTTCAATCAATAAATTAGAATGATGAAGGGCACTGCTCAAGAGCTCAGCTTTTAAGGGGAGCTAGAATCAATATTCAGAATGAGTTCCTAGAGATTGATTTGTATAGGACCCCATTAACTCGTATTGAGGGCTATTCTGCTCGAAAATATATATAATGCTTTTTACATCTTTACATGTGTATTTTAATAATAATAATATTCCTTGCATTTGATAAAGAGCTTTATCACGTCATTGAGACGTCTCTAAGCGCTTACAGAATATATTGTAAAGTGAATTGACTATATTTTGCGGATGAAACGTAGCTGCCAATTGCACACAGTGGTTTCACACAAACAGTCAGGGATTGAATGAACACATTACAGTTTTTTGTTGCTATTGTTTTTTTGTTTGCCTGCCTGCATATTTATTTAAAGGGATTATTATCCTGAAAAAGCAATCCAGAAGCCACTGGACATACGCTTGAACAAACAATTGAGTCTTGTTTGGAGCCTTGTACCATGTATCACTGAATTGATAACATCTAGGTGGATGAAAGTGTTACAGAAAACTGCTCAAACTGAGAAAATTATGTACTCTTTAAGAGGACACCAACTTCCTAACACAAATAATTATCAAAGCTTTTTCTGTTTCTTCACAAGCACACAGCGCAGTGATATAAGTCTTGTCAAGCACATCACTGAGTCATTTGCTTGTGATTTCATCTCACAAGATTTCTTAACAGGGAATGTATTAGATAGAATTCCTGTCAACCTGTTACAGACACACAGACATACATACACACATATATATAGCCATATAGATTCAAACAAATACATATGTACACAAAACCTTGCGCAAGTTTACTTGCTCCCCATGTCTGATGATAATTCCTCAAGAAAAAAAGCAATATTATTTTGGTCACTCAATCCACGACTGTTTGTGGCACACAGCTGTGCAATAATTGGCTGTCATGTTTCACCCAAATCAGTCAAATCACTTTACACTATATTCTGTGAAGCACTTTGAGACATCTAGAAGATTTGAAAAGTGCTATATCAAATGCAATGATTATGTTATAACCACACATACATACAGCAACAACAACAACAACAACAACAAAATTACACTTGTATGGCGCCTTTCACGTCAGGAGGACGTCCCAAAGCGCTGGATAGTCAATGTTTCAGACCTGAGCTGGGGTCAGGATCGGGGAGGGTATGGGGAAGGAGAGGATTTGGGGTGACCGATGGGACCGTTGAAAAGTAGGGTCTTCAGAGGGGTCTTGAAGGAGGCCAGGGAGGGTGCGAGGCAGAGGGACTGCGGGATGGAATCCCAGAGGTTATGGACAGTGTGGTTGGAGGATAGCTTGCCGATGGTGGGGCGGGTAGTTCGGAGGCTGCTGAGCGGTGGGGGCGGACAGATTGGTAGTGAGTTAGGAGGTTGCAAAGGTAGGGTGAGGCGAGGCCATATACACACACACATATACAGACACACAAATTCAGACAGACAAACATACATACAGATAAATACAAACACACACATACACACGCACAAACAGACACACATAAACAGCACAAAAATGTGCCATTATATAGCGCCTTTCAAGTCAGGAAGACATCTCAAAGTGCTTCTCACAAACGATTGGAAACATATGCAAGCAGAGTAACACATACATATACAGACAAACACATTTATGCATAGATTCACACATGCCCACAATAAGCATGCACAAGTATTTGAACCTTAGGCGAGATCAGCGGAGCATCTTAAATTCATTTCTCAACGTATTTTGTGAGCTCCCATATGTTATGGAGAATTATTTTCTTTTATTGATATATAACGATATCCAAAAATCCACTGTGATAGCAGACCATGATTAACAACTTATTATGCTGTCACCAGGTGCAGAGAATCAACACCATGCTGAAATGTTGTCCCACTGTGAATTAATCTTGTTTTCCTATATTCTATTTTAAACAGCAGTATATATTCAATTATAATAAATTTGTTGCATTTAGCAACATGCTTTTATGTCAGTAGGATGTCTCAAAGTATTTCACATGATGTACTCTAAAGTGTAGTGACTGTGCACTTGATAAGCAGATGCTGCAGCTAATTTGCCGGCAAGCAATATCCCACAAACTGTAGTTGAAGTGACTGACCATTTTTGTCTGGGGGGATTCTTGGCCCATATATTGGGGGCAAAATATCTTATTTTTATGATGAGCTCAATGGGATTTTACCAATCACCTGAATGAATGGTTGGCATCTTGGTTTAATGTTTCAGCTAAAGGGCAGCACCTGCAACATGGCAGCGCTCTCCCAGCGCTGCGCTGGTGTCAACCGAGATAAAGCGAGTTCAAAGTCCCAAGGTGGGGCTTGAATCCACAATCCACAACCTTTCAATTCAGAGATGAGAATTCTACCACCTGAGCCAGTTTGACACTATCTCCTAGACAATAATGCCAACAAAAATACCTTTCCCCTTGTTTATGTTTGTTCGCAACATTTTGAAGAATTTCTACAATTTATTTTGAATAACAGGGTTTGAAAGTGTAGCCATTATTTAGTTGCATGTTGCGCCTACTCTGAAGCACTTGGACTACAATGGAGATTATTCTCCTGAGTAACTGAGAAAGGAGGAATATGCCCCTTTTAAAGTGTACTAAGATTGAAATTGCTGAATATAATTTGTTGCTACCGATTACCTAACACATCGATTGTCAGATGCACATTTCCATGATTAACTTTTCTCGAGCTCTCGGAAAACATTGGTTCACAGCAGCACCGCAGTGAACTAATTATAGATGGAGCTGACTCAATCTTATCTCGGAGGCATACCAAACACAAGGGAGATTGGTCCTTTTGCTCCAAGTGTCCCTGTGCTGTCACTGAATCTCTGCAGATCTGACCCTTTATGGATTACAACTGTAATCTGGCCTTTGACGCTTGTTGTTTCTCAGGGTGCTATTTCTACTCTATCACAAAAGTTACTTCAGTCTGGGATTTTACATCAAGCACATATTAAACTCTGCTGTTGCACCCTATATTTATTCATTTAACCACACACTTAACCACCACTGTATGGTTGTTAGGTTTAAGGTCATTAAAACAATGGCCGTTCAATGTGCATTGATTCTATTGAGAACTTCACAAATTTCAAACTATCAGCTATGAACGTCTCTCCTCTCTGAAACATGGAGGTTCAAAATGGGCACAGAAATAATTTGGTGCTGTGACTGTTTACAATAATAATTCTTAGATTCGTTAGAATATCTTATCAGGTCATCAAGACATCTCAAAGCGCTTCACAGTATATACTGTAAAGTGAATTCACTGTGTGTTTTGTAGGCAAATGCTTGTGCGGGCTTGGCAGCCTAATTATGGGATACCGACTTAACTAAATTGAAACAAGTCTGTTTTACAACAATGGCAATGTTGAAATTTAGAGACTGGTTTTGGTGCCAAAGTGGGCAATGGAATGGTGGAGGGAAGAGGATTTCACACTGACAGCCAGGCTTTAGCAATAGATAGCACATTGCCACATTTCTTACAGAATTATTGTGATTATCACATAAAAATTTTTAAGAAACATCAGAACTTCCACTTTGCAATAAGGAGATTTTAGTTTGTTTGAGATTATTAACACTTTGCGATGCTGCCATTCCAAGATTGAAGATAGGATGGGAACACAAATAATGCTTTTATTTATTATATTATGACAAGTGACATTAATTGTATTAAGCTAAGTGACATGCAACCCATAAGGTTCAACTGAATGACATTCAGAGAATACAGTAATGGAGATAGATTCAGCAAAATCTAAAATGGATTACTGATTTCTCTCTCGGTAGATGAAATACGCAACAAAAACCTCTAAAGATAAAACTAGCCATAACAACCAGCTCCACACTCCTCCAGTTATCATCCTTGTGGGTGGAAATTCTATTCTACAAACTTAATGGCATTAAGCCTCTGAAAGATGGGTGGTACAAACTTTTTAATGCTAAACGTTAGTGTCAATTATGACTGTTTATTAAGAGAGTGCCTTTCTCATCAGGAAGAAATATTGTCACAAGACAAATATGGTTTTCTGTACTGTGAGTGTCTTAAAGAAGGTGAAGGATTCGGGTGTGGAACATGTGATAATATGACTGGAGAAAAAGTCAGGAGAAATGTGTGAAATTTAATTACAAGTTAATTATCACCGCTTCTCATTTTGAAGAAGTTGGTAAATGTTAACTGTCTGAAATAGTTCTCCACTTCCCCTGTTTGTCACCAGTGAATATTTCCAAGAAGCTGTAAATAGACATTGTTTTTTTCCGTCTCAAAAACATAATTTTGGATGTATAAGAAAAGTGCTGAAAAATCATAGTGAAGGCACTTTGTATGAATTTGATATCGATGACATTTCCTAAAAGAAAGTGGTTGAAATCCCCACAAGATTTCTGTATGTTATATAATTGTCTTCACTTTAGCTTACTTTCCAAATTGTCATATATTTTGATTGACAAAGGTGCCATGCACTATGGATTTTCTATCCCTTCATCCTCATGTATGTGAACCTGGTTCAGTGATATCACTCTTGCCTTAGAGTCAGAAAGCTGCGCATTCAATCTTAAAAGGATGAACAGACAGTAAGTCGGAGGAAAGGGAGAGATTGATGATATAAGATACTGCGTGGGGTGACAGTTGGGTGTACAGGAGCTGGTGGATATTGGGATCAAGAGGGCAAGTCTTGGGTCCATTGAAGATGAAGAGAAATGGGGGATATGGACTTCCACATAATTGGTACTGGAGTTGAGGACAGAAAAAGGTGTCGGAAAGTGGGCAGTGGAGGTGGTTGTTGGTGGAGAAAAGGTTTTAACTTTGACCTACAGCATGATCCTAAAGTAGAAGTAGATTTGGTCAAGGAATGAGAAAGCCATAGATGTCGCCATGGTCAGGATAGTTAATAAGCAATGAAGAATTGGAACCAATAATGCAGAAAGTTGAAGCTATCCAGGTTCAGAGAGTGACTGAGTGATTGCATCGGCAATGATTTATTTACAAGGTGTGAAATGTTGTCAGCTACTCAGATGAAGTAGCTGGTGATTTTTCACAAATCTAATAAATAAAATATTATCCCAGAATGAGTAATGTGCTGTGACAAAAATGATTTTATATCTTTAATCTTTTCTTCTGACTTCTCTAATCTTCCCTGACTGTAGACATGCTATCCATCTGTGCAAACATTTGAAGATAATGGTAAACAAAGATTGGTTTGGTGGTAAGTAATGCATGTTGAAGTTGATTTCACTTTGTCTGTCCAAAATCCATTAAAACATTTACAGTTGATTTATAGTATTATATTCTGTTGGGTTAAAATACAGTACAATGTTCATTATCTGTTCATTCACATAATCTATCAGGTTGGAATGTCTGTCTACCCTAAGTGATGTTCCAGCTGTGCTTGTGCAGCCCGAGTGACACACTGGTTCTCATTTACTGGTGAACAGAGCCTGTAACACCCATTCCACTACAGATACACACACTTGAACACAAATGTGCACAAGTATGTGAATGATGGGACCAGTTATTCTGGTTCCAAACAGCAGAATTTGGTCATGGGCTGTGGAGGGGAAAAACTTGATAATCAAGGTCCTTTCCTACTTCAAACATGACTAGAATTCATAAACACCAATCTGTTTGATACCATAATTTGTATTCATGGAAACACTAGATTCTAAAATTCATTTTGTGCTATTATCACCAGCCACAGTTTAGACTCTACTATGTATTTTTGGTGATATCAGTACTTTTTATGGGAGGGCTTATCATTTTAGAGGCAGATGGCTACATTGTTTCAACCACAAAATATACAGTCACATAACAGTAGATTCTGTGAAGTGCTTTGAGATGTTTGGAGACGTGATATTAATATTATGATACAACACTCTGTTAGCTTCTTAAAAATTCCCATGTCATTATATAGAGTACAGTGCAGGTATCCCTCCCCAACCGTGGGGGATTGGGATACTTTCCTGAAAAACTCAGTGGTTAGTAAAACCGTGGTTGACAAATACAAGGCCTTATGGAAAACATGAGGTTAGTGGGAATAAGTAGCTTGTTCTTTTACTAAACACAAAAACCTAACAAAAACAATAAATGTTTAAATAACACAATAAAAAATAATATTTAAAAAAATAGATTTGTTATTTACCATAATCCTAAAAGAGAATCGACATCTTGGCTGGTTGATTGAGACATTGCAACTGGGTCCTAGTGCACGAAGCGACATCGTGATTGGTTGATGCAACTGAGTCCTAGCGCCAAACGCTAGTGTTAGTGTTAAAACCCGTGGATACGCAAAATTCACTGCCTTTGGCAAAGATTGTCGCTGAGAGGAAACCATGGAATCATGAAATTCACGGTTGAAAAGAACGCAGTTGGGGCGGGGTACCTGTACTGTACATTGAATTTGGACCATTCAGCTGCTTACTGTTTAAAATGCATGCAGCTAAGATATTCTATATGTGACTCAGAAATTTCAGTGAGCTGAAAAACACAGCTGATATGTGTGGGTGGTTGAAAATAGCTGTGCTAAAATAATTAACTGGAAAAAGTTGCAAATCAGATGAATTTATAGGATAATTTAACTCATTCTCCTTTTTTTAGCTATCTACTCTGGTTCAATTTCATTATACTTTGCCAGATATGTTCCAACATTTTATCCCTTTTAAATCCAGCTTCACTAGTTACTTTTTGTGGCACTTCCAATATCCGGATAATCCTTTGTGTGTATATTTCCATTAATTATTTTTAATAAATGCCAACTTATTTTTGATTTGCAACAACAATTTGAATTTTGTATATCTCTCTCTTCATGCAGGGTATCATCTCAGACCTGTTAAAATTTAACAGCCCACAATATTTTTTTTTAAGAATTACTGAAAATCGGCTTCTAAATTCATACTGAATTTGCAGGTCCTTGGGATATCCTTACGATCTGAAAGATGCTAGGTCAATTTCATTTGTTGTTATTGTTAAGAATTTTCCAACCAAGTCCATCAGAAATGTTACATTTTCAATGCTACAACAGCATTTGACTTACTTTTATAGAGTGCCTTCCACATAGGGAAGATGTTCCAAGGCTCTGAATAGTCAGGGGTCGGGACCCGAGCATGGGGGAGAGAGGTGGGAGGGGAGGGAGAGAGGTGGGAGGGCGGCTCAAGGCACAATGGAAAAGGAGGGTCTTGAGACTGGCTTGAAGGAAGCAAGGGAGGTAGCGAGGTGAAGGTACTGTTGAATGGAGTTCCAGAGTATGGGGGGAGAGAGGCTGAAAGCCCGACCACCAATCGTAGAGTGGGAGACATGGAGTAGACTGGAGCCTGCTGAACGGAGAGGGCGGGTAGGTTGTTAGGGAGTCAGCAGATTGGAGAGATTGGAAGGAGCAAGACTGTCTTACTATATCTAGATACTTACTGCATATTGTTTAAACCGGTAGTGCTTATAATATAAAGAATACTTCTTGTGTGGTTCACTCCTTCCCCACATGTGGCCATCAATATATTTGATGTTCCCTGCACTTTAGTGACAGGAAATAAGGAAATGCTATTAAGAGACAACCTTACTCCAAAATTGCCAGAGCAAGTAAAATTTCCTGTGGCTTTCTTGGCCTTTCTGTACTGTGTCTGCCTTTATTGAGCATATACCCCATTGAAACTAAGAACTCACCGTATGCTGAATTGTAGATGTCAACCCATCTCAGCTGGTAGTCCTCTTCCTATGAATCACAAGATTGTGGGTTGAAGTCTCATGCTGGGAATTTGAATGCCTAAGATAACATTCCATTGCAGTCCTGCATTGTTGGAAGTGAAGTTTTTCAGAGGAGATTTTAAATTGAGGTCTTATCAGTTTTGGTGGACTTTCAAGATCATATGGCATTATGTAATAAGAAAAGGGAGTTTCTCCAGTGCCCTGACAAACAATCCCCAGAAAAAAAAATGTTCATTCATTTCATGGCTGTTTTCCAAATTGGGTATTGTGTTTGCCTACAAATATAAAGTCACTACACTTTACAAAGAGCTCCCCAAAGTCCTTTGAATTACTTTATTAAAGGGAGGATTATTATTTGAAGTACAAAAAATGTACATCTCCATGTACCATTATTAAAAAAATCAGTATGTGGTAATTACAGTGTAATGCTTTGAAACAATCTTTGCACTTGATATAGAGGCTTATCACACCACCAAAATAGCTTACACGCTCCACAGGATATTCTGTGAAGTGGCGTGAGAGTGTTTATTTTGTGAGTGAATAATGCAACTGCTAATTTATGCACAGCAATGTCCCACAAACATTTTTGGAAGAATTGTTGGCTAGGACACTGGGATAAAATGCCATCACATTTTAAATAGTGTCATGAGATGTCCAACAACAATAACAACAAAATTACATCACATTTGTATAGCACCTTTCACATCGGGAGGTCGTCCCAAGGCACTGAAATATTCAATATCCAACTGGATAGACGGGTGAGACCTCGATTCTGATCCGAAGGATGGCACATCCAACAATGTAGCCACCTCCACCCCAGTTTTGCAATGTGCACTGTCTGCTTAGACTTTATGAGTACCAAATCCCAAAGTGTGCCTGGAAACCAAGACTTCTGACTGAATGATGAAATAGTAACTGTAACAAGGCAAAGTTTCCTTTCTATTTTAAAACAGAACCTATCTGTGCTTTTAGCTGACCAGTTGCAGAGTTTGACTCCCACTGTACAGAAGTGAATTGTTTGATGTAGGAGAGGGACACTTTCAAATTACCCGCTTCATATCATAGTAAGCCTTCATTCTATATGCTCAAGACACAACAAGATTAGTGATGATGTGCTCTCATGGAGAAAATCGCTTTCACTCCCTACTTATCTTCAAAGCTGAAAGTGAAATGCAAAATGCAAAAATGAGTCTTGGTGAATGAGAGAAGTCAAATACGAAGCAAAAATAATCAAATATAGATTTGTTCAGGACATTTTGGTCCAGTTCACAATGGGAATGAGTTATAGTACAAAGCTCAAGTAGCACTTTTGAATTGCAATTTAAATTTTGAATAAAGATTATTGATTCAAGTCCTACTTCAGAACACATTCCTTATCAGAATCCTGTAGCTCTGTGTTTAGAGGACTTGCCTTGTAAGCGAGAGACCTGAGTTTGATTCCCGGCAGGGCGAAACCTTGCGGAAGTTTCCTTAATCCACACTGATAACAATCCCTTAAACAAATAAAACAAGAATAAATTGGTTATTTCAATCCATGACAACAACAACCTGCATTTATATCCATGCTAGATGGCATCTCAGAGCGCTTGACTGTTTGTGGGACACTGCTGTGCTGCTGTGTTTCGCACACAAATATATAGTCAATTCACTTTACAATATATTCTGTGAAGCACTTTGAGATATCTAGAAGACGTGAAAAGCGTGATATCAAATGCAAAGATTGTTATTATTATTAGTAGTAGTATTATTAGTATTATTAATATAGACTGACACCCAAGTGCAATGTCGGGAAGAATTGTATTATCAGAGGTGCTGTGCTTTGGTGAGACATTTTTACTGAGATCCTGTCTTTTTGTTCAGATGAGTGTTGCAGATCTTATAGTATTATTTGAAAAGAAAAGGGAGTTTGTCTCCATGTTCTGACCAACAATACAAAATATATAATTGGTCATTTACATTGTGGTATTGGTATTTGTGGGTGATTACTGTGTGCAGTTTGACTGGTATGTTCACCTACAATTCACTACAATACAGAAAATCCTTTTAAACGTTTCACTTACATGATAATGGCCATATCAAATGCAAAAAATATTATTACATCTAACTATTTGACAAGTTCTTCTGCATCTATGCCTCCCAACATCTTGGACCAATCTCTCGTGAAACATTGTGTCAAAATCCTCTCTAAAACTGAAATACATAACATCCTCTGAGTTCCCTTGTTCACCAGATCAGTTATTTCTTTGATGAAATCCAATAGATTTGCCAGGCTTGAACTCCCTCCCTTAATATTTTGCTTACAACATCATATCAATACATATTTTCTCTTGGCTGCTTCATCATTCATTCCTTCAAGGTGTGTTTTAATGTTTAAATTGGTCTTTCACCTCCAGGCTTTTTGTGAGAAATTGCTGTCTGCAACTTGGCTGCTTTGTTTGCCAACAAATAATAACCCTTGCACTTGATAAGCACAAGGACTTCTCAAAGTGATTCCCAGGATTACTGTAACATAAAGTGATTATGTATTTTGCAGGTGAAGTGAATTCCTCTCTCCCTCCCTTCTCCCACTGGAGACCAGTGGTGATTTACACCATTTTATATGTCACTTCAGGATGTCCAGAATTTGTGAAATTCTTAAATACAGGTTTCGGTTTAACCCCAGGCTACCTGGTCATAGCTGAAAGGATTTAGTTATGACTGGGTAGCCTGGGGTTATATTGTATCCATTACAAGGGAGTATAGCCTTAAAATTTCATTCATTGGTAGCATATGTGGATCTCTCAGTCTGCTTTGGATACTCTTAAGCACAGTTTTTGAATGTGCTGAGACACGAGGCTGACCAAAAATAAAAGACTTGCAAAGAAGCATTTTGCTGAGAGCCTCAGATTACTTCGGATAAAGCTAATATGCTGCTTTTATACAACTGGGATCTGAGACTGTAGTAAAACCAGTGGGGTGAAACTGTCATTATCAGCAGAGCTTCATAGAAGTGAAGCAACAGTCATTCTAATTAACAGTGTGTTTCTTCCTTGTTTGAGATTTAATGCCTTATTGGATGTTGAGGCACCTCTCCTTCAATGCAATCATTTCACATTAAATCCCGTGGTGGGGTGCTACCTTAGATAAGCAACAAAGATAGAAGAAGAGAAAGAGACAGCAACCATCTGAGCCCAATTGCCCAGACAGTAATGGTTGTTTATTCTGTTTTCAGAAACAGTTTTTCAAATGGGTTCTGGTACTGCAAGCTGTTTAATATATATTTACAAGTGAAATCTGCTGGCTTTGATCCTATTAGAGACTGAAAGCATTGTGTATCTGTGCAGTCAATCTCCAACTGCAACAGATGTGGTTGAATTAATTCCAAATCGTATGCTAGGTCTTTGTTACATTTTGTAAAGCCTTTGTACTAGTGACATTCAGTAAGCTACACTTTGGCCATAATGATTTGCTTTCACAAGGCTTCACCTCAGGTGACACAGGAATGCATGCTCTGGACATTGCAGAGAGCAATGTCTGTTGTGCACTTCCTTAAAGCCTGGAGTACAGGAATTTCCACCCACAGCACACATTCCCCGAACAATATATCTGCCTGGGTCAATTGGTAGCAATCATGCCTCAGATTGAGCAGTTTATGGGTTCAATCCCTACGGTTAAGATTTTGAACTCATAGTCTAAACTGACATTCCAATGCATGATTGAGAGTATTGTCGGAGGCCCTGTCTGTTAAGGTGAACATGAATCAATCCATGGTACTGTTTGAACACAGGAGAGATATGTTCCTGTGTCCCGGTCCATAATTTCCCCAGGTAAAAATTGGTTATTTACTTCATAGCAGTTTTTGGAAACTGTTGTGTGTGAAATTGGCTGGTACGTTTCCCAGCAAAAAGTCACTGCACTTTACACTGCATCCTGATGTGAAAGCTGCTATATGAAATATACTGTAATAAGTTTTATAATCCAAAAAAACGGAAAACAGGAGTATGTTAATTTCTTGAAATCTAATTTGAATTATTTAGTGTGTGAAACCAAGCCCCTGACTCTTTGAGTTACCAGCAACATTAAGGCACTTTCCTCTTTTCTGATTTTGCCATTCACCCACAATTATACAATTTATGATTATATAGTGTCTCTCATATTGGGAGATCAAACCATGTAAATTTTAAATTGAACATGAAATTCTAAATTTGATTATCGGTCAGGTTATAATATTTCTATCAAGTATAAAATTGGTAGTTTCATTTGCTAAATTTTAAAAGCTCTTAAGTTCTTAAAATAATCCTTGCATTTACCACATTAGTGAGATGGATAAAATAATACCATTAATAATTATAATAATAATAAGAAGAATCCTTTCCATACTCTACACCTCATGCCTCTGTGTAACCAGCAGTAAGTGGGAACTTGCTTGTTAGTCAATTGGTAGATTGCTTTCCAGGGGTAATAATCACTTCAAAATAACAATGATGTGGTCATTCAATCCACGACTGTTTGTGGGACACAAGTGTGCACAATTGTCTATGGTGTTTTGCCCACAAAACACATACTACTACACTTTACAGTATAATCTGTGAAACGGCTTGAGACATCTCAACGACATGATAAGGTGCTATATCAAATGCAAGGTTGATTATCATAGTGTCTTATCATGTCATTGAGACATCTCAAAGTACTTCACAGAATACACTGTAAAGTCCTTTGACTGTATATTTTGTGGGCATGCATGACAGATCGCAGCAATATTCCCCAAACAGCCATGGAGTGAGTGACTGATTTCCACAGGTAACTGTTATCAGGACACCAGGACACTACGTTTCAAGTAGTGCTATGGAATCTTTAACATTCAGCAGATGGAGCCTTGGTTTGATGTCTCATCAGAAGGATGACACTTCTGACAATGTAGCACACTCCCAGCACTCCATTAGAGTAGCTTTACACAAGTACACATTTCATTATACAGAGAATAATCAACAATTTAACAGGTTGCAAAGAAAGATAAGTAGGAGCCAGGGCACTAGACTCATGTACAAAGAAGCTTGATGCGGTGATGGTGATGGTGATGGTGGAGGAGGGACTAGGGATGGTAGGGTGGGTGTTCTGGAGAGATGCGATAGGTTTGCCAAGGGTTGTTTTTAATCCAAATTAATCTTGTGATCTTGTAAACCCACAAACTTCTAACTCAGAAGTGAGAGTGCTGCCAACTGAGCCAGACTGATGCACAATTTTACCAAATTCTTGTCTCGGCATTGAATGTCCTATTCTTCTGTATTTGTGGGTGAAACGCGGCAGTCAATTAGACACAGTGGTGTCTCTCAGACATTCATGGATTGAATTGACCAATTTTTTTCATACTTTATTATTATCAGGCGTGTGGAGTGAGGAAACGTGCCCAAGGTTTTGCCTTGCTGGGACTTGAACCCAGGTCTTTCATTTATGAGGTGAATGTACTGAGCAACAGGACTCAGTTTGGATGAAGATCTGTATGTTCCTTGCTACTTTGAGAATGACTTAGGTCTACAAGGTTCAGATAAATGAATATAGCAGAAATGGGAGTATTTAGAAAGCTCTTCACTTTCACACATTGCAGCCAATTATCAAATGCAGCTTATGTTGCAGGAAGTATTCTGAATACAGCTAAGTAAATGCTCATGAAGCTTGAGTTGAAAAACCAGCAGGTCTGCGATTCCATTGAAAAGCAAAAGGGAAGGATTTAATAATAAGATGTGAATGATAGTTCCGTGGGTACTTAAAGCCACCTGGTGTGTATGTTTTCATGAAATGTGCTAAATTGCAGCTGAGAGTAAATCCAGGAATTGCATATCTTCCAATCATGTTGGTTTCTGTGGCTGTCAGCTGCCAAGATCAATTCCAGCTGTTCCCTGGGGAACAATGGTTTCTAATTTGCAGTATTTCCTAGCAGGATTTCTTAATAACAATCTGATCCAAACTACTCTGGAGATGGAGTTCTCCCAGGTTGTCCTTCCCTTTCTCTATAAATCTATCTGCCTTGCACTGTCCTTTCCTGTTTTCAAATACCATCTAAAATCTATGCCTGTCATTGTGGCTTCAGCCCACTTCCTTTTACTCTCCATATTTCCCACCCGGCTCAGGCTCTGTAAACATAGGAACATGGAAATTAGGAGCAGGGGTAGGCCATTCGGCCCTCGAGCCTGCCCTGCCATTCAATAAGATCATGGCTGATCTTCTAACCTAACTTCATCTGCCCACCTTATCCCCCTTAATCCCTCTACCCTTTAGAAATCTATCAATCTTCAAAGTAAAGAGCTTTGGAAGAGCAATGAGGATGATCCCAAGTGTTAAAAGAATGAACTATGCAAAGCATACAGATCCTCATCCAAACTGAGTCCTGAACCTCAGTGCATTCACTTTGAAAGTGAGAGCCCTTAGTTCAAGTCTCAGGAGGGAGAAACCTTGGGCACATTTCCTTACTTCAGCGCCTTGGGATGTCCTCCTGACATGAAACGTGCTCTAGAAATGTAATTTTGTTGTTGTTGTACTCCACATGGCTGATAATAATCTTGCATGAAAAAAAATTGGTCACGACTGTTTGTGGGGCACCATTTGTGTCTAATTGACTTTTGTGATTCGCTATAACAAGTGCAAGGATTATTATAATGTTAGAGTTGTATACAGCAACGTGATGAGCTAACAGGAAATTTCTCTTTATGTAGAGGGTAATAAGTGACTGGAATAGGTTGCCAGGACACCAAATTCATTTATAAAGCAGCTTGAGGCTGTGATCAAGGATGGTAGCGTGATTTTACGTTAAGAACTAAAACGGGCTTATTCATTGAAATAAATCTTGTGATCATGTGAAATGGTTTTATGTGAAAAGCACTATGTAAATCTAAGTTGTTGTTTCTGATGCGAATTGTAAAGAATTAATAGAGAAGTTAAGAAATATTATAACTTATACTCACATTTTAGCAGCAAGGAAATAGTGCAAACAAGCAAGAAAAGGCCCAACTCTCCTTTTCTGTTAAGCAAATATGTGAAACAAGAAAAAATCAAAAGTGTAGGAGAAAAAGGAGTGGGGGAGACAGCAAGTTCGATGGGTGAAATGGTCCCCTTCTGTGCTGAAAAATTCAATAATTCTAGGATTCTAAGCAGGAGCAGAGGAAAGTCTGTGTTTTTAATGAAAAGCTAATGAAATTGCATGAGCAACTGACATTTCTAAATGCTTTCTGCGCAAAAATCAAAAGGTTATGCAAATATCAATGAAGCTGTCGGGTGGGAGAGTGAATGTTTTCTAGGAAGGGCTTTCCTTGGGGCTGAATCAATATGTGCAATCATCACTTTGTCTATATTCAAAGGACGAATGGTGCATAACCATAGGGGACAGAGGGAAATAGGTGGTGCACCCTGCAGTCCACCAGACAACTCATTACTCACAAGGGGAGGAGGCGTAATGAACCTGCTGTAGGAAAGGAGGACGGTGTGGAGGGTGGGGGTGGGGGGGGAGTGGGGTGAAGCGAACTTGAAAAAAGTGGACTGTTGGAATTATCGGATGAAAGAAAACTATCATAAGAATTAGTGTATTATTCAGCTATGAATTGTAAGAAATTGTATGAAAATGCCATTGTGCATATGCAAAAATTACAGTACTTTTACAGATAATGTCCTGTTTGTATCAAGGAGTAATGCAATAGCGTCTCGATCAGTATATCTGCATTTGTTTCAATAATGGAGTGAAATTTGTGTTGCTTCATAATGTGCTTCATATAACAATTCCCCCCCCTCCCAACATTGACATCAACACAATTTTGACGAAGGAAATGCCCCCATAAATAATCTCTGGCCTAGTCCGCTCAACCTGTAAAATATTTTTTGGGTGAGGAGAACCATAATAAAAATGATACTTAATACAGGAAAACAAAACTGAGAAGTCACTCTGAAAGCTTTGAATTGACTGTACAAAAATGCTCACTTGAAAATGTTACAATGGCTGGATCTGAAAAGAGGCAATTGACTTACCTTATGGAATGTGCAGTGCTACTAGATAAAAATGGCATTGTTGCATGCATTCAATAGGTATTCATAATCAATCTTATCATTAAAAAAAAACTAATAAATTCAAGCTCTGCTGCCAGTATCCTCACCTACACCATCTCCAAAGTAAAGTGGAGCTCCCTGTGGATTAGAGGTTAGAGCATTTGTCTTGCAAGATGGAGAGACCAAGCTGGGGACACCTGTGTTCGAATCCAGGCAGGTCAGGGTGAAACTCCACACGCCTAATAATAATCTGTCCAAAAAAAACCACAATAATAAAATTGGTAATTTCAATCCATGACTGTTTGTGGGACACTGCTGTGCACAATTGGCTGCCACGATTCACCCACAAATTTATAGTCAATTCACTTTACAGTATATTCTGTGAAGCACTTTGGGACGTCGACAAGATGTGAAAAGCGCTGTATCAAATGCAAGGATTATTATTATATCTCCATACCACCAGCATCCCAATCCTTGGCTGGCTCCACTGGTTCCCTATTAAAGAAAGATTTAATGTATCTGTTCCAAGCCTTTCTGACCGCATTGCGCTGCTTTTGTATGCAAATAATATTTGGTGAACTCACCTATGGACTTTCTGCGCTGCAACCAGCAGCTGGGCTGCTGCCCTTCCAATTCTTTCCCTCCCTACCTAACTCTCTCCCACCACTCCCCTCTACCCTGCCCCGCTCCCTTGCTCGTGTCCGGACCTGACAGTTCAGTGCCTTGGGACGTCCTTGCTATTGTTATTAAATGCATCACCCTGGTTTAGTTGGCAGTACAATCACTTCTGAGTCACAAGGTTGTGGGTTCAAGCCCCAATTTGAAACTTTGAACTCCTAGTCTAGGCTGGCACTTCAATGTGTGATGCTAGGTTTGGGCTACGCTGTTTTGGAGATGCCTTCTTAAAGATTGGATGCTACACTGATGTCCCATCTGCCTGATCAAGTGGATGTTCAAGATTTTATGGCACTATTTGAAAAGGGAAGGAAATTTCTCCTGCTACCCTGAGCAAAAATTCCCGAGAATAAAACAATATAATTTCCTCTCAATTCAACTTTTAGAAAGTATTTTGATCCATCCAGGTTTTTTAAAAAGTGTATAACAACAAACAACAACAAAATTACATTTATAGAGTGCCTTTCATGTCAGGAGGACGTCCTAAGGCATATAAGGAGTTATGTGGGGGAAGCTATTGTCAGTTTCTGTGATCTATAGGGGGAGGAGTACCAGTTTCCCAGCTTGATAGTCGATCGAAATGTCTTCCTCGTCCTATTACACATCCTGACCTTTTGTTTGGCCTTTGGATCATTAGGAACCAATCATCAGCTACCTCTTCTGAATTTCAAAGCCAATGAGGAGTGGGGAGGAAGTGGTGGGGTGAATTAACCTTTTCTGCTGCCTCTCCATTTTGTCTTTCAGCTTCATGCTTGGTTAGGGGTTTGGGGCTGAGGTTGATGCTGGGATATATACTCAGGTTATTGTACTGTACATGGAAATCATTATTCATATTTATTACTCATTGGTCATCCCATCCCTACCTGAGTATAACCAACCCTCCCTGCCCCTCCCTCCCCCTTGTCCCTCAATCTCACCAAAAATGTCGCAAGCCAGAGGAACAGGGTTCAATTCCCAGGTGGGGTGAAATCTTGGGCAAATAAGGTTCCTTACTCCAACTGCCTCTGTTTACCTAGCAGTATTCAGAAATCCAGTTTTTATTCGATTGGCAGTTTCTGGAGGAAATAATTCCGCAAAAATAAATGTCGTCACTCAATCCATTAATGCTTGTGGGACACCGCAGTGCACAATTGACTGCTGCTATTTGCTCACAAAATACTCAGTTAATTCATTTCACAATATTCAGTGAAGTGCTTTCAGACGTCTCAGTCCAAAACTCTGCAGCCCGTGTATTATCCCGCACCCGCCTCCGCGACCATATAACCCCCACCCTCGCCCGTCTCCATTGGCTCCCCATCCTCCAGAGGATCGAGTTCAAGATCCTCGTCCTCACCTTCAAGGCCTTACATGGCCTTGCCATACCCTATTTAACCAATTTACTCTCCCCCTACAAGCCCACCCGGACCCTCCGTTCAGCAGGACTTGGCCTGCTCCAAGCCCCCCGCCCGAACCGCCCCACCATCGGTAGCCGGGCCTTCAGTTTTTCTGCTCTGACCCTATGGAATTCCATCCCCCAATCCCTCCGTCTCATTTCTTCCCTTTCCTCTTTCAAGGCCGGTTTGAAGACTTTGCTCTTCGACCGTGCCTTTTGTTCCACCCCGAATTCTTCGACCTCCCCTACTTGTTTCACCCCTTCCCATACACTCCCCTCCCAGCTCGGGTCACACGCCTCCTGTGCAGCGCCTTGGGACGTCCTCCCGACGTGAAAGGCGCTTTATAAGTGTAATTTGTTGTTGTTATTTGTTGTTATTTCTAGAACCAATCTGAGCACTTTAATTTGCGTCCTTTTTTCTGAGCCGATAAACCTTCAGTTAATGCAGTTGAGTTTGGCCATTGCCTTGCTCAGACCTGGAAAGTAACTCCTAATTACCAAAAATCAAGAGCATTTGAGAGTGCTGTGTACCACATCATTATAATGATATTAAGCAATAATGTAATTTTTTAACCCATGGGCATCATATTTGGGGCCAAGAAACTATAATGTTTGGTTGCCGAGAATAGAAAGCTGCAATTTAGAATCTACTTATATTTTTCCTTGTATTTGATTAAAGTTCATTGATTAAAGATGTCTCAAAGTACTGCACAAGATTTTACTTCAAAGTGTAGTGATTCCGTATTTTTAGGCAAACTCAATTTACACACAGCAATGTTGTCAAACAGCCAAGAAACGAACCAATAATTTTATGGTGGGATTGTTGACCAAGAAAGCGGGAGAAATTGCCTTCTCTTTTCAAATAGAGCCATTGGATCTATCAAAGTCCACCTGAACAGGCAGCTGGAGTCTCGGTTTAATATTTCACCACAGAATAACACCTCCTACAATGCAGAACGCCCCAAGCACCGCAAACTAGTATCTTCCCAGACTGTGGGTTTGAAGTCCCGACGTAGAGCTTAACTCTGGCCCTTCTGACTCAGATGTGAGAGTGCTAGATTTCAATTCAATGCCACTGGAAAGTTTGCTGTTCCATTAAATATTGTAATGGAATAATTTGACAATCACTGAGACTTTTCTTAAATGCAAGCTACAACCTGAAGCTGGCAAGGATATATTGAATGACCAATTTTATCTGGAGGATTGTTGGCCAAAGGGTCATTGATGCCTGTGTGTTCTTGTATTCTTTTTGTTTGCCTTTGCTCTCTTTTTCTTGTTCATTTCCTCCTTTAGGTTGCCAATCTGCTTCCTACCGATGTTTCCTGAAACTGCTGGTGAGCTTGTGTGTTGTTCCACAGCTGCTAGACATATCGCTTTGACTGATTGACAGCCAGTACCCTTCTGTGAAGTGGAGGATTTCTTACAAGTTTTACAAACGTGTTACATTTAACAGCACAACCAATAACTGATAGCACTTGGCCACCTGAGGCAATGAGTTTGAATGTGATGTGAGGTTAGGATATTGAGCAACCAGATTTTACTCTAAACTGGCATCCAAGCATTGCTTAGATTTTCTTCTTGTATTTTCCCTTTCAATTTTCCCCAATCCCATTCAAAAGATCCTGCGTCATAGCAGGATACAAAGTCCTGCAGTTTAGTGGTTAGTGCACTTTGGATATGGAATCGTGTAGCTTAGTGGTTAGAGACATGGGATTGATTACTGTGCAGGGCAAAATGTTGTTAGTGGATTGGCAGATTGCTTTTCTGCAGGTATTAATCTCTTAAATAAATAATAGTAATAACTTCTTCAGAGGACTGGAGGGTTGCAAATGTTACTCCCCTATACAAAAGGGACAGAAGAATAATCCCAGGAACTACAGAGACTTCATTTATGAGGAGGAGCTAGGATTATTCTCCTTGAAGCAGGGAAGGTCAAGGAGACTTAACAGACATTTTCTAAATTATGAGGGGATTTGATAGAGTGAACAAGGAGAAACTATTTCCACTGGAGGGTGGGTCGGTAATCCAAAGATACCAATTTAAAGTAGTTGTTAAATAATAACAATAACAATAATAATAATAACAATAATAATCCTGGCATTTGATATAGCATATTATTGATTCTTTGAGATAATAATAATCCTTGCATTTGATATAGCACTTTTCATGTCTTCTAGACATCTCAAAGCGCTTCACAGAATATACTGTAAAGTGAATTGACTGTATATTTGTGGGCGAAATGTGGCAGCCAATCGCACATAGCAGTGTCCCAAAAACAGTCATGGATTTAACTGGTCAATTTATTATTTGTTTCTTTTTTCGGGGGATTATTATCAGGCGTGTGGAGTACAGAAACTTGCCCAAGATTTTGTCCTGACTGGAACCGAACCAAGGTCTCGAGTTTGCAAGGCAAAAGTGCTCCAACCACTGAGCTACAGGACTCCACATTTTGTACAAGCGCTGAAGATTATGTAGATTAAATCACAATACAAGAATAATTTGGATGAGCTACATGAAAGCCAGGCATCCAAATACTAGATGACAAATGAAGATAACTGAACAAGAATTTATCCCAACGCTGTAGGATGTTATTAAATGCAGAGAAACATTTTAACTTTATTTTAAATGGGCTGGTATAACTTAGAAACATCATCCTTCATTTGATGTTGATGAAGAGCTGCATAGCTCATAAAACAAAAAGCTCTTCTTTTCCCACAGACATGTTATGGGTGCTAAACAGGACCGGAGAATAAGTAAAAAATATTTACATTATGACTTGATTATTATTTTACATGGTAGTGGTAGGGAAAGATGGAAGATGTATTACACCAACTGTCTACAATTTTACTGGTTGATAGTTTTACAGTATTATGTACTGTAGTTTAGACAAATGTAAACAGTCAAAGCAAAATATAAAAGTTTAAAAAAATCTCTGGTGGGTTACATATGCACTCAGCTAATGATTAGCTGGAGTATGGGAAAAGGGCAATAAGAATCCTTTGAGTAATATTCATTATGCTATTTAACTCAAAATCAATATTCCAACTTGGCACAAATTTGCTGTGAAAATATATACAGTATATAGTAAATATATAGTGAATTCATTTTACAGTATAATCTGAAAAGTGATACATCAAATGCACAGATTATTATTATTAACTTGGACATTCAATCTACAACTGGTTGTGCACATATGGCTGCTGTATTTCGTCCACAAAATATATGATCAATTCACTTTACACTAGTGATAATAATAACAATTATTATTTGTGTGCCGAGAATGGGGGAAGAATCAATGGGTTTCAGAAGTCAGATCTGTTCCCACTTTACATGTACACACTTGAGTAATGTTTTCTGAATACAATAAACTCCTGATAACTCATTGCCCCAAGGGAATAGTGACGAGTTATGTAGAGAGGCAAATTTGACATATGCATAAATAAACTTGGCCAAGATTTGACAACATGATGACTTAAGTGGTAGTGACAAGTTAAGGCAGGGTCCAGTTATTAAGAATTTCTTGTATAAATAATCTTTGACATAAATTATAATGCCTGCAGTGTCACAACACACTTAACAAGTAATTGCTTTCAAGTGAAGTAAATGTGTATTTGTAGGCTAACACTGGAACTAATTTCTACTCATTTGTGAAGTGGATGAACTATCGAATCCTCTGCATGGTGAAAAATAGATAAGAAACCTAATTAGAGATTATTTTGAGAAAATATTTTCGCACATAAAATACCCAGACAGATATAAAACATATTGTTACTCTTTCTGATGTCATGCACAAACTATCACTCTGATGATGGATCCAACTGTAATAAATGTAACCAATAGAATATGCAATTCATGATGCATGAATTCATTGGTCTCTAAGGGGAAATAGTCCACCCCCAAGATTTGCAGCTTTTTCAATTTTGGTCTTAAAAGAGATTCTTGTATCAGATTTAGATAGTCATGGAACCTGAAACTTTACAACAGTTGACTTTGGATTGCCATTGGGCTTGTTAAACAATTATATGTGGGTAAAACAATTCTAATTTTCCACTGCTCCCAACCTTTTGAGAACAAGTTGTGTGTTTTTGAGAAACAGCAATCCTTGGGCTATCCTTTCTCACACCAGTGTTGAGAAAGACCCACAGATTGATTTCTTGACATTTTGTTGATGTAGACTTGGCTTATCACTGTACTTATTTGTGTGGTTCAATCGCTAAGTGCGAGAGAAAATAACAAAGTGAAACTAAAATGAATTTAGATAATTCTCTAACCGATGGTAAGTTTTCTAACCTTGACTGAATGTAGGAGAGCTGAATCCAGATGTTTTGCCCAAGTGTACATCCTTCAGAACATTAGCTGATAACACAATAAGCACAAAATATAGTTCGAATTTAGCATTTCTGTTATCATTAAAGATCCCACAGCATGATATGAAAAGAGGAGGGTGTTTCTCCCAGTGACTTGAACAACAATCACCCAGATAAAATTGATTATTAACTTCTTGACTGTTCATTTAAAGACCATTCTCTTCGACCGGACGTACGGTCAGTTTCCCCTCCCGTTGGTTTGGCCTAGAGCTTCGTCATTGTGAAGCGCTCTGAGACACTGGCCGGCGTGGAGCGTGCTATGTAAATGCAAGTTGTTGTTGTTGTTAATACGACTAGTGTATATAACTGGACTCAAAAGGAAATTGACTGGACTCGGTTGGAGGTACGATTTAGGTGATAAGATAATTTATACAGATAAGCCAAACCAAAACTCAGTGTTTAATAACAAGCATTTATACTGCGTCCTGCATATAGAATAATGGTAAAGGGGCTTTTTTAAAATTGTACCATGAGATATTTAATATTCATCTGAAAACACAGTGGTTCCCAACCTTTTTTGCTGTGACCCTAAATTAGCCACCAACGGGTCCTCCCGACTCCTAGGGGGCGACTGCGTGACTAATGCGAAGCTCAGACAATATCTCCTTCTCTTTTGTGGATTCAGCGCAATTCGCTAGTATGGTATTTCATACAAATTGGTCGGTGGCTCGGGCACTTTTCAGCATTAAAAAAGAAAAAAAAAATTCTGATGACCTTTCGCGACCCTACTAAGGACCCCCCACAACCCTGATTTGGGTTGGGACTCGAGGTTGGGAACCACTGGTTTAGCATCTCAACCAAAGGATGACACGTCCAATAATTCAATGCTCCCCAGCACTATATAGAAGTGTCATATTAGGTTGTGAGTTCAAAGCCTTAACTCTTCTGATTCGGAGGCAAGAGTTTTACCAACTGTTGCCAACTCAGCCACGCTGACACCAGATTCAGTTGATAGCAATCTCAAACTAATCGGTTACTCATCTCGTTGCTGTTTATGGGATATTGCAGAAATAGATTTGCAGCTGTATTTGCCTCAACAACAATATTCACTTAATATACAATAAGTTTTATTTTTTATAGCATTTGCGGTATTTATGTTACAGTCTATTCATGTTATTAATATTATTATCCCTCTAGTTGACACTTATTTTTATTTAATTTTTGAGCAAAATTAAGAATGTTGTTGATGTTATGACATGTCTACTTCTTCTGTGCTATCTTCATATATAATACAACAACAACAAACAAAGTTACATTTATAAAGCACCTGTCATGTCGGAAAAACATCCCAAGATGCTGAAAATACACACTGAGTTAAAGTTCTGGAGAGCATTGCATGTTTGGAAGTGCTTTGAGATATCTGGAAGATGTGGAAAGTGCAATATCGAATGCAAGGGTTATTATTATTAGTAAGTGTCATGCTTCAATGCAGTGTTAAACCAAAGTCCTGGCTGCTTGTTAAATATCTCATAGCAGGATTTGTAAAATGTCCTCTGAGGCATTATGATTTTCTTCTTGTCAGTTTAGACTGACCACTATATCAAACTTCACCATGCTCAGCAAAATGAAAGAAGATTAAGCAATCGGTCATTTCATAATCATATTCTTTTGTTGGCTTTTGAATATTAAATTGCTTCATGCACACATTGAGCTTCAAATAATAAATAGTTGTGACTAAAGAGGCATTTCTCTTGAACCGCTTGCCTTGCTTGTTAGGCCTGACAATTGTAATTACCACAGATTGCTGAAACACTGAATCCATGCCCCCAACCCAGACACATTTACTTTAAACAAAACCATCAGTGCCAAAAGAACATCAGTACTCCAGAGACCGCTTCCTTTACGTGCAAATTGCTGTTTTCGGATTATATTATTCTAAGATACTCAAGAATTTCAAATTGCTTTTTTTTTGCAAAAAATACAGTATGTTCTTTGGAGCAATGAATATAAAGAAAGCACATCAAAATGTGGCAATTAAAACATTCTAAATGTTTTTCTTTAGAAATAATATATTTTAGTTTTCTTTCCACGGCATGCTGTGAACATTTTGTTTACAGAGAACAATGCAAATGTGTATATTTTTTACTGCCTCCTTTCGCAAAAGAATCACTACTTTGTGAATTTCTATCAATAACATTCACCAGCACTGAAATTACCATCTCAAGCTGTCTATAACATTCATGCTTTGCAATAGAATGACATAACTGAATTCATCATCTGTAGTGGTCCCTTTAGTCTAGTTCCTGGATCTGCCGTATTCTAGGAAACTGGTAGTGATAAACCATCCACCTGACTCATCCGTAAGACCTAAAGGCAGGAACAGTCACTGAGGACAGGGACTTATCACACTAATTTCCTGTCAACCCTGCAAGACAAAACCCAAACTTGGTTAAACTCTAGCAGTATACCTAAACCGCTCACTCTAAGAGCCCCATGCCTTGGCTCTTGCTCACCTGCATTCCTTAAAAAATTACAATTTTATATTGGGAGAATATCCTAAGGCATCTTAACATTCGTTAACAGTCAGTCTACTGTATCTTGCGAAACGATGTGAGACATCTCAATCACGTGAAAGGCACTATATCAAATGCAAGGAGTATTATTATTATTATAATTATATCTCTAGCATTAGGTAAATTGGAACATCTTTCTGGAGAGAATGTGCCTTATCCATTCCAGATTTGTAAATGTTTGTGTGCAGGTGACATGCATGGCCTGTTATAGAAACTCTTAATCCCAGTGATGGGCTTCTTCATGTATCAAGACACCCAGCATTCACCAGCATTGAAATCACCAATCACGATAAAGTACATTTGTTTTTAGACTGCATGTGTTATGATATAAAGCTTACTACCATCAGGTTACTAACATATCTTTACATTTAGAAAGCTCAGGCTTCACTTGGCCTGTGATCAGATAGCGGTAGCAAGAAGTAACACATTTCTTCTTCCTCCTTTTGCAATCTGTTTGCCTGGGTTTAGCAGCACTGTTTGCTTAAGTTTAATGTCAGCAGTATATTATGTTTTGCGAGACAATAAATATGCCGAACTTGTAATTATTGCCATTATTATTGACATTTAATGGGAGGTCGATAGTTAGTGCTAATGCTTACTGTTAGTCATTACATCAATTATTGCAATAGTTAAGGGTCAGAATGGTGGAAATCTTGCCATTTACAAGTTTCAGCACTGAATACTTGAATTTTTTTTAGGAAAGGGTTGGGGTGGGGTGGGGGGTGGTCAGCCAGTGTCTTGAAGTTCTCTGAGACGCCGTCCAGTGTGGAGGGCGCTATATAAATCAAAGTTGTTGTTATTGTTGTTGTCTGACACATCACCATGCTTCTGAGCATTCAAACCAAACTGAGAGCTACACGCATCCCACCAATAATCTCCCCAGGGGGGGTGAATTCTGACTACTGAGCTGGAGAGTATTAGGCACAGACTAATATGATCCAAGGACTCCAAAATGTGCATTGGTTATTGCCTGAGTTAAACCAGCTGAAACCACATGGCTTTGCTAGATAGCATTCCTGCTACGTGCCCAACTAGGACAGTGGTTCCCAACCTCGGGTCCCAACCCAAATCGGGTCCCAACCCCTCAGGACCGCCTCAGGCCACAAGGATCAGTGCTTGGGCCTCAGCTATTTACAATTTACATTACTGATACAGACGAGTAAATTCGTGGATGACACTAAACTAGATGGGAGAGTAAGCTCTAAGGATGATGCAAAAAGATTGCAAATGGGATATGGATAGAATAGGGGAGTGGGCAAATAGGTGGCAGATGGAATTTAAATGTGGGGAAGTGTGAAGTTATTCACCTAGGTAGCAAAAATAGAAAAACAGATTATTTCCTAGAAGGGGAGAGATTAGATAGTGTTAGTGTTCAGAGGGATTTGGGTGTCCTTGAACACCAGTCGCGAAAAGTTAGTTTGCAGGTATAGCAAGCAACTAAGAAGGCGAACGGCATGTTAGCGTTCATTGCAAAAGGTTTAGAGTATAAGAGCAGGGAAGTCTTGCTGCATCTGTATAGGGCCTTGGTGAGACCACACCAAGAGTATCGTGTGCAGTTTTTGTTTCCTTATTTAAAAAAGGACATAATTGCCTTAGAGCTGGTGCAGCGTAGATTCACTAAGGATGAGGGGACTGACCTATAAGGATAGGTTGAATAAACTAGGGCTGTATTCTCTAGAGTACAGAAGAATTAGGGGAGATCTTATTGAAACATATAAGATTCTCAAAGGGCTGGATAAAGTAGACAATGAGGGACTGTTTTCCCTGATAAGAGAATCTATAACAGGGGTCACAGTCTTAAAATTAAAGGTCAGTCTTTTAGAACAGAGTTGAGAAAACATTTCTTCACTCAGAGAGTAGTGAATTTATGGAATTCAATTGCACAATACATTTGCTGGAATATACAATTGATTCTTGTAACATCCTATCGTCTGATGGTGGGATTATCATAATAATAATAATAATAAAAATAATCCTTGCATTTGGTATAGCAGGTTATCACATTGTTGAGGCAATGTCCAGAGCTTTGGGACATCCCCCCTCTGTGCAAGGTGCTATAGAAATGTAATTTGTTGTTGTCATTGTTGTCTCAAAACACTTATTATTGTACAAGCACTCTGCCTTAGAGGAAGTGCACGATGAATAATAATGGAACCAGAATATAGAATTCCAAAGAAATATTATCTCAGATTGTCATAATGCATGATTTTTCTTAACAGTTTGGTACAATTTTAGTTAATAATAATAAAAATTCTTGCATTTGATATAGAGCCCTTATCACACTGTTGAAATGTCTCAAAGCATTTCAAAGCACCGAATACACTCTATTGTAAAGTGGATCGACTGGATATATTGTATGTAAAACGTGACAGCCAAATGCACACAGCCATGTTCCACAAATATAATAAATAATAATAATTCTTGCATTTGATTTAGCGCTTTCCACATCTTATCAATTTCCCAAAGCGCTTCACAGAATATACTGTAAAGTGAATTGATTGTATATTTATGGGTGAATCACGACAGCCAATTGCGCACAGCAGTGTCCCACAAACAGTCGTGGATTGAAATGACCAATTTTATTATAGTGGTTTTTTTTGGATGGATTATTATTAGGCTTGTGGAGTAAGGAAACTTGCCCAAGGTTTCGCCCTGAACTGCCTGGATTCGAACACAGGTCTACCCAGCTTGCAAGACAAGTGCTCTAAACAGCATGGATTATTAATATAAAAAAACACCAATCTGCTTTCATCAGTGGATCAAATCAATTTGTTATATTAATTTTAATGTGTAACTTTACCATCTGAAAGATTTGGTGAGTGCGATCTGAATTGCATATTTTGTTATGGGGAAGAATTATGCTATGCATAGTTATATTAAAAGGAAAAACTTACATTGTTTTGCTTTCTGAAGTTCAGCATAAATATATACAGTAGAAGCCCATTTATCTGTGACTTGAAGCACTGGCACTTCCATATAACAGGCACGCCAAAATAAAAGTCCCCATTCGATAAACCAGAACTTATCCGAAACAATAGCAGTGGAGCATTTGTAAATGCATAAATAATAACAGATAATAACAGAATATTATATTGGTACTTATTGTTAAAACTACTCTCATGAGCTTTTTACCTTTGCTGGTAGATGCTGCGCTTGAAGCCATGATGCTGCGGTTGAGGTTTATAGTCCAGCGATTCTTTTTAAAATGGAGCATACCAAGCGGGTGACAAAAACGGAGCGTGACTTTAAAGTCATACTAGTGGCAAGCCGATAACGCTAGCCAATAACCACATTGTCGCGCAGGTGCAGTATTTTGGTTTGCTGCGAGTAGAGTCTAGGGCTTCGGCTTGCCGCTAGTAAAGTCGCGTGACTTTAAAATCGTGCTGCAGTTTTTTTCACCTGCTTGGCGTCCTCCATTTAAAAAAGAATCGCTGGACTGTAAACCTCAATCAGTCAAGGTGAGAAGTGCAAGAGAGTAGTTTTAACAATAAGTACCAATACAATATTCTGTTATTATCTGTTATGATTTAGCCTGGTGTGTGGTATGTGTTAAAAGAACTTTATTTTTTTTGTAGTGGGTTTTCAGCCGCGGGCCGCCCGAATATCCAGCAGGTGCTTTAACCGGCATTGGCCAGATCCCGCGGCTGCCGGATAAATGGGCTTTTACTGTATATCCTAGCACTTGATATCGCATCTCATCACACATTTTATATGGTGCCTCAACGCGTCCTTGAGACATCACAGAGCAATAATGATCCTTAAGATTTAATATAGTGATTTTAACATCTTCTAGCACTTCAGAATGCTTCACAGAATACACTGTAAAGTGAATTGACTGAATATTTTTGGGCAAAACTCTTATACGGTAAATGGGCTGGACCGTGTGTTTTGTGAGCAAAAAAAATGTAATTACCATAATGTACAGTGATATTATTTTGGAGGTTAAATGTTGCAGCAATCTTGTGCACAGCAAAGTCATACAGTCATGAGGTGAATGACAAATTAATGTGGAGGATTGTTGTTCAGGACACTGAGAGAATCTCCCTTCACTTTTAGTAGAGTGTCATGGGATACTTAACATCTACCTGAACAGAGAGATGAGATGTTGGATGAAAGGTCGCCAACATTGCAGTGTTCTCGCAGCTCAGCTTAGTCCTTACAAAGGGCTTTTACCCATAATCTTTGGACCCAGAGGAAAGAGTGATTCGATTTAAAACAAGCTAACGTCTCAGAGTGGCTCCGTTGTGAAACTTAGTAACCCCTCTCTATAATTCCTTTTTTGGCAAACTAACAAGACCAAAGAATTAGTTCTAGATTTGCATCTAAATAAAGAGCCATGCTACAATGTGTATTATATTGAAAGTTGAAGCATTACAGAGCATGGTGGATTTACTGGAATAGGAATTATCTTTTTCTTATAAACTAAGAAAAAGATAATTCCTATTCCAGTAAATCTTTGACATTCTTTGAATCCTACCAAAAAAAAATTTCATGTAATTTTTTATGTTGTCTCGTCAATATTCATTGGACATATTTATTTTAGATTGATATTGGCATGTATTTGGGATTATTTATAGATATTTAGTTTACTTTGGCAGTGAATGACAGTCAATAATATAACTGCGTCTTTCAGTGAGTACTAAAATTACTTTTATCTTTTTAATTTAATTTGATTCCCCAGTTCTTGATGTAGGTAACAAATTCAATGCTGCTTTGAGCTGTGGTTGGATTAACAGTTTCTTTCTCCCAACAATATCCGGACATGATCAATTCATTTTCTGGGGCCATGAATATCGTTCCATTATAATGTTGAGGAAATTGTTCAGTCACTTCTCTGCAGCACCTCATGAGATCTTTCAAGCCGTTTGAGAAGGAATGCTCTGGTGTGAAGAAATCGGAAGGTTCATGAAAGTTCACAAAAAAAGCTTTGCTTTATCAGAAGCTTTTGATTTCTGCAGACAAAGTAAATGCGCTTTTACTGAAAATCCCCAAATGAAACAAAAACACAGGTCAATTGGCAACTGAAAGGCAAAGACGTGCCAAATTGGGTCATGCCAAATTGTTAATATGTTTTTTTTTCTTTTTCAAATGCTAATTTACCTACTATGGTTTTCTGGCAGTTCTAATTTTCGTTTCAAAATAAATTCTGAACTGTTTCCGAATTTATGAACTGGTCAAACCATGATTGGAAATCATGATATATTTCCAATCATGGTTTGACATGAGATTTCAAAGGTCATTTTCATTTTGCTGGGTCTTTGTGCACATTAAAATGAAGCAGAACATATGGCTGGATTGCAACACAGATCCAGTGGTGACTTGACTATTGTGGGCTGACCTGTAATAAAGAAATTATGGCTTAATTTGAGTGGAATTCTTGGATTTTCTTGGTCAGACAGGTAAATGTATGTCTCAAGAGGAAACCTATCATCATGCTTAAGAGAATTTAAAGCAGATTAACAGTTCAAATTCTCTCCTTTGAGAGACATATTGTTTGCACCTATTTCCAGAGAAAATTAGGTGCAGATTCTCAAAAGGCAAAGTTTGGCGAGAGGCAAGGGCTGGGAACTTCCAATTGTCATTTAGGATATTGCTGGAGTTTAAACGGTAAATTCACACTTATTGAACACTGTATGACAACCTTTCCGCTGCTTGTCCAGCTAGAATAATCCAGCCCATAGGCGTTTGGCTTGCTTAGTTAGCAGTAGCTGAGTAGGAAAAATCATTGCCCCCAGTGACTGGGCTGCCTTTCCAAGTCCTGCTGATGAGTCCAGATGGCTTGACCTGTCATCAGTAGTTCCTTGGAAAATTGAGGACCTGCCTGGCTCAGCAACTCGACCATGAAGGGTTGACTCGATGCTGACATTTCATTGCCAAGCTTATCATCTTAAAGTCAGGTCAGTAACAAAGAAAATCCCACTTACCTCTGCTCCAAGGAGATAAGAAGATGAGTTGTGAGTTTCCACTCTTGCCATCGCAGGGAGCTGCTGTCACTACCAGCTAATAAATGGCAGCACCAAAAGTTTACTGATTTTTCCAACAAATTCTGCTACCTAAATAAGAGTGCCAGAAATGGAAAAGAAGACTAAGAACAAAGTTGTTTGGATAACATGTGCAGCTCCCTGTGTCTGATAGCTGTACCAGTAGTATTATGTCCAAATTGTTGTGCATATGATGTGCTTGGTGACAGTTGAACAGTAGAACAAATAAACTGGAAAATAGCCCTAACAGTAACAAAAATTCTGATTCAAAACAATGGCAAACGCTATTTTGTCATTCGCATTTTGTGTGATGTTTATTCAGCGTTTTCTCAGCTGAGAAAATTGCCAATAGCAATTTGTTCACTGCAATCATCATTTGCAAAAATGCAAATCCTGTAATTTTAACCACTTCAAGTTTGCAAATTCCACATTTAGTCTTCAATGTTATTATTAATAATGATCATTTTTGCATTTCTGATAGCACCCTACAACTTCATTTAGACTTCTCAAAGTGTGTCACAGTATATTACTGTGAATTGCAGTTACTTATGTATTTATAGGTGAATGCAGCACTCAATTTGCATGCAGCAATATCCCACAAACAGCCATCAAGTGAAAGATCAATTTTATGTTGGAAAATAACTCAGGAATAACAGTACACCCCACTGAATCAAGCTTTCCACATTTCATTCAGTAACATTATTAAGCAGCTATAAATGCTAACTGATCTAATGTTGTTGGTATCAAGAGTATTAGAAATAAACATATGGTACACTACCTTTTTAATTTCCTAAAGTCCTTTGTTGGGCTGAATTTCAGTTTTCATTTGCTTGCACATTCATTCACTGTACACAGCCCTGCTCATTAATAAATGTCACAAAATGGCGAAATAGAAGTTCCTCTGTCATTAGACTGAGCACTCCACTGTTCTCAAGGAACTCATTAAAAGATGCTACAACAATATTGTCATAATGTGAAATGGTTGTGAACTTCAACTAAGCTCTCTCCCAGTGCACCAAACCTGAATATTATTAACCAGTGGTGCACTGTTTTAAAGAAGCAAATGTTTCAAATCTTGAATTGGGGCTTGAACATTCCCTTCACCTCTCTCCCACCCATGCCTCCTTCAAAGTATCCCTCAAGATCCTCCTCTTCAACAGTGTCTTTGGCCACCCTTGTACCCTCTCTCCTGTCTGCCCCTCAACCTCCCTGATCCCAACCTCTCGCCACCACCCACTGTTGAATCTGATATTTTCTGTTAGACAGAAACAGCCTTTGGATCTGGGACAATCCCACTACCCTTTTTATACAGTTAAAATACACTGTAATTGATTTAGTTAGTTACAGAAGAATATACATGAATGTTTGTTTCAAACTTATAATCAATTATCACATTAGCCTTATTACAATTCTAAGATAGGTGCTGTTTATGGCATCAGTGGTACCATCCAATCCTAGGAGGACATTCGTCTGTTCCTATGGGAAAGAGTAGTCGGTCTGTAACAGTTTTGTTATCTGATAGAATAAGATAGTGGTTGATATAAGTATCATAAGACTTTTTATGCCATCTGTGAGAAGCTTTGTCCTGCTTATTAATCAAGGCTAATGGCATTCCTGCATTCTTTCCCTAGCACACTCTAACCTTAATGTGAACCATGTGTGGTCAGCACTTTACTTATTCTAGTTTGTTAATTATATGTACTTTAATATCCAAAGTTTATAATCTTTACTACTTTTATTATTATTACATGATCAGGTGTGGTTATATTTGATCATGTTTCTAAACTATATTTCCACACCACCCACTCGAGTCCTAATCTGTGACTGTTCAGTGTTTTGGGAAATCCTCCTAACGTGAAAATCACATTACAAATGTAATTTTGCATTGTATTGTATATTGTATTAAACATACAGATTCTGAGGCAAGAATGCTACCAACAGAGCCATGCCAACACATAAAGTACAGTAGGTAAAGGCAATGATTTCAAAGCTACGTGTAACAAAATAGACGATGGTATAGTGTATAGAGCTGCAGTTTACAGACTGAAATTTCGCTAATTCAAATCTTGTTGGTGTGCTGTATGTTTATTTCTAATACTCTTGATACCAACAACATTAGATCAGTTAAGGTACTCAATGGATTCTGTCGGTCATTAGCATCAACAACAACAACAAATTACATTTGTATAGTGCCTTTAATGTCAGGATGACATTTCAAGGTCCTGGACAATAACTGAGCTCGTGGTTGAGATCAGGAGCGGTGGGGAGAAGGTAGGAATAGAAAAGTGACTGAAGGCGCAGTCGAAGAGAAGAGAAGGGACGGCGAGGTGGAGGGACCATTGGGATGTAGTTACAGAGGGTGGGAATACTATGGATGTGGGTGATGAAGAGCATTTGAAGGTCAAACAGGTCACTGAGATTCCGTATTGGCTCTGTGAAGTGTAGCGTGTATCCATGAAGGTGATGCTGTCAGCGCCCGAGGTATGGAGGCACTGACAGGAGCCAAGCAGGAGGGCCTCAGTCTTGTTGACATTCAAATGGATGATGTTAGCTATCATCTTGTAGCTCAGTGGTTAGCTCGACTTACATGCGTGTGACTTGTGTTCGAATTCAGGCAGATCAGGGCGAAACCTTGGGCAAGTTTCCTTATTCCACATGCCTAATAATAATCCCTCCAAAAAAATAAACAATAATAAAATTGGTCATTTCAGCCCACGACTGTTTGTGGGACACAGCTGTGCGCAAATGGCAGCCACGTTTCGCCCACAAATATACAGTTAATTTACTTTATACGGTAGAATATTCCTTGAAACGCTTTGAGACATCGATAAGATGTGAAAAGCGCTACATCAAATCCAAGCATTATTAGTATTATTATGTGGAGAGGCTAAAAAAGCCTGGATTGTTCTCCTAAGAGCAGCATCATTATATCAAATGCAAAGATTATTATTATTATCCAGGACTTGAAATCGAACAGGTGGCATGTGAAGACAACAGTGATGAAGAAGTAGAGTTTAGTATCATACATGTGGAATTTGACTCAATGTCTACGGATTTTGTCACCAAGGAGCCAGTAAATGTTGAAAAGAAGGGGAGAAAGGAACAATCCCTGATGGATGTCACATGTGATGGTGCGGAGGCTGGAGGAGAAACCACTAGTGGAGATGAAATAGTGATGGTGGGAGAGGTAGGATCAGGCAAGGGCAGATCTGTGAAGATTGAGCTGAGAGGAGAGGCGATGGAGGAGGATAGAATGGTTCATTGGTGTTGAAGGAATCAGCAAGTTGAGGAATATAAAGAGGCAGAGAGCCCTGGTCGCAGGTGAACAGAATGTCATTGGTGACTTTGACCAGCACTGCTTCCATGCTGTGGGCAGCCAATTGGAGGGGTTCATAGAGGGGTTCATAGAGGGAATGGTGGGAGAGAAAAGAGTAAAGCTGGGTCGTGATAACCTATATCCTTAGCCTTGTACTCTCCCTATCTGCTTTCAAAACTTATCTATTACACTGAACATTGGACCTCCTCCAACTGATCCACCTACCAGCTCAGATTCCCATTCTGTCTCTGAAGCACTTCAGACATTCGTTGACATGAAAAGTGTTATGCAAAAGCAAGGTCTTGTCATTATTGTTCGTTATTATTTGTCCTCAGTTGTGATAAATGTTGTAATACATCTGGAAAATATCCTTAAGCAGTACAACTGTGCGAAAAATTGAAAACAAAAAAGTTTTTTTTTTACATTCCTCTTCCATTAGTCGATAATCTGGAAACAAGGTACTGCGAATTTAATCAGTATGTTTCCTTTGTACTTTAGAAAAGGTTGAATGATGCCCTGAATACACAAATCCTTGGTTAACTCTTGTATATTTTGAAGGTCACTTACAGTACATTGCAATACTAATGGATTTCTCCTGGGATCAGTGATCCTGAACTTTGGCATTAAAAGAGAAAAATGTTTCTTTTCAGTGCTGCCTAATCGTCACCTCTACACAGCTAAGGAGTATAATAACTTCAGTGCTTCCTTTCATTTGTAATCAATGGATTGCACCAAAACTCTATTCCTAAAAGTATAGCTGCCCTGAGAAACTGTTTCATCATCAGAGCAAGCAGCAGTTTTAGTGAAAAATGTTTGGCCGATGTAGTTGCCGCATTGATTTTAGTACAAGAACAAGGAAAATACTGTTACTTGTTGGCATTGCAGATTGAGCAAGTATGTAAGAAAAATAAGTGGTTATAATAGAAGATTTGAACTTTCTTTCAGATTGGGAAGGCAATCATAGCACAAGCAGAGAAGGAAATTGATTCATTCAATGCATTCAAAGCAATTTCATACAGCGACTGGTCTTAAATCCAACAGGCAAGCAGACAATATTCAATTTAGTTATGAGCAATGAATCAAAATCAGTCTGCTGGTAAAGGAATATCTTGGAAATAGTGATTAGAATGTGAAATCATTCAATATACAGTAATACTAATCCATGCATCTGATATAGCATTGTATTATGTCATTGAAACCCAACAATTACTGATAGGTGTAGTGATTACATATTTCTAGTTGAATGCCTCATTTTGCAACTTCTTTTCACTGATGCACTGCTCCGAAAAGAGCTGTCCAACTGCATCCCACTGGGCCACTTTCTCTTCATAGCCCTGCAATCTTGTCTTCCCCAATCCAAATTGGTAATATACAGTAAAAGCTTGTTTATCCAGCACCCGATCAACCGTAACTTCCGTATAACCAGCATTGCAAAAAAAGTCCGCATTCAATTAACCAGAATTTATCCAGAAAAATGCATTAAATATATATAAATTTATTTATTTATTTATTTTGCATTTTTGGACGAATATCCGGCACGCGCTTCAACTGGTGTTAGCCAGGTCCTAAGGGTGCCGGATAAACGGGCTTTACTGTATTTTGCTTTAAATGTCTATTTTCATTCTTCATCAAGTCAATTGCAGTTCTGTGACAGGATCTTATCTCTTCAACCCTTCCCTCCACCCCTGCTGATCCCAAACCCCAGCTCGGTTCCAAATCTTTCCACTTATAAAAACTTTTATTTCCTTTGATATCATCTCCAAGATATTTTGTGGACTGAATCTTTACTGTCACTACTTTCTTGGCTTCCTTTTGTTGCATTCTATAAGATTTTCAGTCCTTTTTTATTTCCACCTTCCCTCCTTTTTCTGCGTAGCTGTCCAGCCGTTCCTATCAATGAGAGTTGCTTCCATCCAGAAATTATTTTTAGATTTAGGAACTTATTTTGTAACCCATCAATTACAGTTTTGATTAAATCTCACTGTTTACTTGTCAATTTATAAACTAACAATGCCTTGCATTTTAAATTGGTCAATTTTCTCTTTATCCCCTCACTGTTGGCTTTGTTGATGTACAACACCCTGGTTTCCCCCTAAAGCCTTATATTGTGATGTCAGTCTTACTTAATTGATATAATCTTGTCTCTGGGTCAGAATATTTTATATTGTAAATTGAAGCTCCTTAGTCTGGTACTCTGGCACAGTATGTGGGAAGTCAAAGGTCCTTTAGATAAGGCATCAGATAAACAATGTCCTGCCTGCTTGTTTGGATGGATGTTAAAGATCCCATGTTACTATTAGATAAAATAAGGGTGTTTCTCTTGGCGTCCTGATCACAAAACCCCAGATAATATTGGACATTCACTTCTTAGCAGTTAGTAAGACATGACTGTCTGTAAGTTGACTGCTTCATTATGCCGATAAAAATGCACAATCCTTACACTTTTCAATGAATACTGTGAAATAAGGCATTCACTTTGTGTGTATATTTTTGTCAATCCACAACACAGCTATGATTCAATAGATCCTTTATTTCAAACTTACATGTCAACTCTCTGCCCAGACTCCTTGTATGCGTCCCGCTTGCTTCTCATTGGTCAATGTGCAATTGCCAATTTAGCCTTAAAGCAATGTACAACAGTGTGAAAGACACCAGGATTCCCCAAAGTGCTTCCCAAAATATATTGTAAAGTACAGTGAGTTTATAATTAATTGCAGCAGCTAATTTATACACATCAATGACTCACAAGCAGCCCCAAGAAATGAATGATAAATTAAATTGGGGATTGTCAAGCAGGGCACCAGGAGAAATTTCCTTTTCTTTTTCAACAGTGGCTTAGGATCTTTAAGGTATACCTAAACGGGCAGACATCTCATCCAAAGGACACCTTTGAAAATGCAGCACTGCATTTGAGTGTTAGTTTAGACTATTTGAACAGGCTTAAATAAAGTGGTGAAATAATTTGGACTCAATTTTGCATTATTTCTTAATGGATTTCTTAAAGAGTCCTTAATGGAGTTAAAGAATCTATATGGATACTCCTTCTGGTAAGTGAAAGGACATCATGCAAATCACTCTAATTTGAGGATATGTTATTCTGAAAATGGATTGGTTTGGAGTGGCATTCTCATAAGTGCAGGTTGCGGATGTTTTCATTTTTATTATTATTTATAAGATTTTTAATCTTAATCTTTTTAGATGTGTTAATCAAGAAATCTATTAAAAATTACTCCAAAAATTATCCCAGTATGAGGATGCATTCCTTTTCTCAACCTAATACACAGAAATCACCAAATTACCAGGAGAATAATTCTTCCTGTCTGTTGGCTTGATTTTGAAGCCACCATTAACTCATTTATTACTACTTTGGTACAATGATGCTGGCAAATAATGATCTGAAACAAATAAATGAAATGTAATTCACTGATCAACAGAAAGTCTTGCCATCCTGAAGTTCAGATTGATAACATTTTGATCTAGTTACAATCCAACAGGTATATTTTCCAGGAAGAAACACAAAAATTAGTATTTTCCTACAGTTAGTAAATTTACTAAGATTAGTGATTGCACCTATCTTATTTTACACCGGAGAAAGTGAGCTAACACTCCAAGGTCAGTAAAGTTACTAATTTATGAAGAATCAAATGGACTCACCCAAAAAGTCAATAAATGTACCAACAAGAGGAACCATCCCTAAAATATCCATATAGCTTATGATATCCACATGAATCTTTATTACTCTAACTATACTAAAGCTACCAAAATTATATATTTTCAGAAGTAAAACTGGAAGGCATGACTAACCATCAGGTCTGAGACAGAAGATAATACTGCTCAGTGTCTACGCAGTTTGCATGAAATATATGATCGAGTATATATTCTGTTGTTTTTTTCCAAAGTTATCCTTTTGAAGAATTTACTTTCCCATGGTTAATTGATATAAGACTATTGTGATTGATTCATCTTTAGCCACAGTATATATATTTCTATCATATATAGTAATCACACAGCAAAGCAATTGCATAAAATATTCTAATACAACACTAATAGAAAAAGTGGAGGGGAGAACTATTGGTATGTGATAAGTCAAATTATGGTATTGGTAAGCGTTCCGAGATGCTAGAGATATGAAAGACACTATATATAACTGCAAATTGTTGTTATTGTTGATAATTACCACCAGGGAAAGAAGCAGACTTGCAGCCATAGAGAGTCCAAATCACATGTTCTTAAGAACATCTTTGAAAACAAATGCAATTTGGATTTGCACCATGAACACTTGCCTGGGGCTGCTGTCTGAGATATTCACATCTCCACTAAATTTATTTGATCATGTGTGTGCTGAAGTCAGAGATGTTTGAAAGATTTGATGCTGAAATGCCCAATCTGCGACATGACTTGACTGCATTCAGGGAGTAAGAAAACCAGACACAACAAAAGCAGCACAGCAGTTAATCATTCCTCATAAAGACAAAATGTTCCAGCTTTAACCTGTTTATGCTTCTTTTTGATGAGTTTATAAAATTAAAACTAATCATGTAAAACAACTGCATCGCAGGCAACTTCAAATTAAAATTGAGCCTTTAAATTTATTACCTATTGGTACACACAGACTGAAACGTGGTCTTCATTTAAACTATAGGGAACCACTTACAGTTCAGGTCATTTTGATAAAAGCTGCATGCAATCTATATTTGACTGCAAAACACCAGATGGCACTGAGTGATGAGAAATCATGTGCATTAAGATAAATGTGGTTTCACGCATCAAGAATTCTGTATACGTAGGTGGGGTATGCATTCAGTATTGTATCCAGAACATCTGACAGCCCAATGTTGCAGGTAGTTGAAGTGCACGATTGCACCAGGAATATTCTGTGTTAGTGCATCCTGCAGACATCTCAACACGTTCAAACGTCACAGAAAATGAATGCGGGAAAGCGAATACAGTATTAGGATATAATCTATATATGGATAAAACAGAATCTTAAATGTATCATACTGCTATTGAAGTGAAGTTATCCTTGTGTTGAGAAAGCTCCGACTTTATCCATTTGCTTTTAAACACATCCTAAACACAGTACAGGAAAGTGACAGTGGCATAGATATAGATCACGTTCATTGTGATACATATGCTGCTTTAACATCTATTGGCCCTCTCAGATGAGTCTGGCATCTGTGTTCCTGCTGGCACATGAAACAGCCTGTACTATTTTCAGCTTCACTCATTAGCATGTCTCAATACTGTATATTTAATCCACAACATAACAGGATTGAGGTGGTTATGGAAGAAGAAAAATAGTCAGGGCAAGTGAAAGTCTTTCCCTCGGATGTTTGGAGCACAGTTATAAGGCATGCTTTGGTATTGTTCGCCTTGTATTCCCATCACTTTGGAAAAAGAGAGCGAAGGGACAGCTAGGCCAATTCAGTGATGTTTCTAAAGGTTAATATATTCAGGTACATGATGAATTCAGACAGCAACAGTACATAATATAAAAATTTGAGTGTGAACCATTGTTAGCGTGCTTCATTCTCCTATTTCCTAGTTCAATGCTCTAGTAAATGGTTTCTGGGGATACAAAAAAGTTTGCAAACCCTCCATGATCTGACACAGCAATTTGGAGACCTTGATAAATACTTTACCAGATTCCTTTGTGTTGAAGGACAGCTAAGGATATAGCCGTGGTTCTCCAAATTTCCAACTGAAAGAGAGGTTCAGTTTCCCTCATTTCAAACACCGCTATTGAGTGGAACAAGCTCTATAAGCTGATTGCCTTCAGAGGCCCAATCCCCACATCCTCTTACATGATAGTGAGCAAAACCTCTTCTCCTCCACTGATTCCCACAAAAGATAAATAGTGGCCCTTAATAAAACCTGGCCTAGTTAGCAGTACACTAGCCTGTGTCAAATAGTTATGGGTTCAAGCTTCATGTTAGGACTTTGAGTACACAGTATAGGCTGACCTTCTAGTGCAGTGCTGGGTGAATATTGCGGAGGTGCATTCATCAGATGAGACATTTTCCTGTTTGCCTGTTCAAGTGTACATTAAGGACTCCATTGGCACTGTTCATCAACAGAAAGTAATTTTTTCTGGTGTCTTAACTGACAATCTCATAGATAAAAATGGGGCCATTCAATTTGTGTTTGTTTGTTTAAGGGACATAGCATTGCTCTTTGGCTACTGTGATCATCTAAAGATACACGAAAGGGGTTGCATTCCTGGGAATTCCCATCCCACGGTCTTGTTTGCTCTTAAGCAACAACAAAACAACAACAAAATTACATTTCTTGAATGTCTTTCACGTTGGGAGTACATGTTGGAAATGTGCTTGAATGTGCGGCTATAAACAAACATGACATGGGTATGTGAATGGGGGGGGTTTGTGGGTGTGACTGTGTGTGGGGGGGCTATGGGTGCATAGGTGTGTTTGGGGGGTGGTGGATGTGTATGTATGGGTTGGTTCTGTAGGTGTGTATGTGTGTGGGGGTTGGGGTTGGTGGCCACAGTTTTGTGGTCCTATACTCCCAAATCAGATCCTGTAGCCCAGTGGTTCCAGGAAGATCCAGGCAAAACCTTGGGCATGTTTCCTTACTCCACACACCTAATAATAATCTGTCCCCCCCAAAAAACCATAGTAATAAAATTGGCCATTTCAATCCACGACTGCTGTGCTCAATTGCCTGCCCCGTTTCACCCACAAATATACAGTCAATTCGCTTTAGAGTATATTCTGTGAAGCACTTTGAGACATCGATAAGATGTGAAAACGCAATATCAAATGCAAGGATTATTATTAGTATATTACTGTATATATTAAAGCTTGTCTTGGCCACGGTATGATTATCACTGGGTTCAACAATCTCACGTAACATAGATTAGTAGGACAACTTGAGCATGTGTGACTGTCCAAGCAAGAAAACCTTGACCGTATCATGGAGGCAAAGATCAGGTGAGAGTGGCTGCACTTCACCAGTGTTAACATTTTGGATCCCCAGAATTCAGAGCACCGGGATAGCAAACCTCTAGTCACTAAACTTTACAGTAAAATCCTAAGGAGTAGGGTCCGGCGATATATCGCTAAAATCCAATATAATTTTCATATCGATACGCCGATAGGCATTTCAAAAATGCAGGTCTGCAAGGGGTGGGGGGGGGGGGGGGGTTTAGAGACGGCTGGGGGGGTGGAGGGAGAGAGAGACGGCTGGGGGGGGGGGGGTTGGAGGGGAGATGGATGGCTGGGGTGGGGTGGGGGGGAGAGAGACGGCTGGGGTTGGGTGGGGGGGAGAGAGACGGCTGGGGAGGTGGGTGGGAGAGAGACAGCTGGGGGTGGGTGAGTGAGGGAGAGAGACGGCTGGGGGTGGGTGGGGGGGAGAGAGACGGCCGGTGGTGGGGGGGCGGGTAGGAGAGACGGGGTGGATGTGATAATATACAGATAGATAGAGATGGGGGGGATGTGAGAGAGACATAGAGACACACACAGAAAAACACAGAGATGGAGAGAGTGAGAGACACAGAGAGAGAAAGATATTTACCTCCTGAGGAGATAGGCCCTGAATGCGCGCGCACTCCGAATGCACGAGCTGCGTGCGCATGCACAGTACGAAAACCCCAAAAATATCGATATTCCGTTATATCTCGATATGAGCCGATCGATATATATATAAATCGGAAAATTTCCATATCGATGGACCCTATTAAGGAGTGATTGACATGTTTCGACAATGTAGTAAGGTGCACATCAAAAGTACAGATTATTATCATAAGAGTTTCTTTGCAGAGTCACTGATTCCACCACAATATGTTACTTACACAGCCAATTGGTAGAAACTGTAGAGGGACTTGTAAGGAATTTGGCGAAATAAAAATCTATCAATTGGTCCCTGTTCTGCTATGAATGATGGCAGCTGGCAGAAAGACCCAGACCACATCTCTGGCCTTGTCTACATTCCCATCATGATACTAATACTGTAAAAGCCAGTTTATCCGGCAAGCTCAGGACCTGGACAATGCTGGTTAAAGCGCGTGCTGGATATACTGTCAAACGTAAAATAATGTTTTAATTCATTTTCTGGATAAATCCGGTTAATCGAATGCGGACCTTTTTTTTTGTGAAGCCGGTTAAATGAAATACGGTTGATCGGGTGCCGGATAAACGGGCTTTTACTGTATTTATTTAGGGACTCTGCCATATCTTTATTCTCCATTATATTTCCTCCTGTCTCTGTCTGTAATGGACCCACATTTACTTTTGCTAGCCTATTCCTCTTAATGTATTTATAAAAACTCTTACAATCTGATTTAATGTTCCTAGCTAGCTTGCCCTCATACTCCATATCTACACACACACATACATATATATTATATACATATAAACAAAAGCCTGAGGTATGTTTCCTCTGCAATTGTATCCTCCTGACGCAGATGGCACTGTGTCAAATCTATCTTCTATTATATTTATTATTGCGCGACCCCCTCCCGCAGCAATTCCCCATTCCAGCAATCGCGAGTATGCTCACTTTGCGCATGCACATGGGGAATTGCCCCGGGAGGGGCTCGAGCAATCCGGTTGATCAGGTCATGGATAAACAGACTTTTACTATATATAAAAGCCTTAGGTATGTTTCTGCAATTGTAACAATGAACTTCTAAAAGGAAAACAGAAACCAATACAGCTTAAAAAAAAAACAAAGAAAAACAACCCAGTGATTAAAGCTCACTTTTTTTGTAAACAATAAATACATTATTTTAAAAAAGTTTCTAAATATGTGAATAAACATGTTCAAAAACACTAGGCCATGTATGTTACATGGGGGTATAGCTAGCTTTCTCTTAATGAGCTTTTTGGTTTTTCTTTGTTGGTCTCTAAAACACTCCCAGTCCTCAGGTTTGCTGCTCTTTTGGGCAGTTTTATAGGCCTTTTCTTTTAGTTTTATACATTCCCTAACTGCTCTAGTTAGCCACGGATGAACTCAAACTGCTGTATTTGTCTAGTGTCAGGAGGACGTTCCAAGGCACTGAACAGTTAGTTCGGAATCTGAGCAGGGAGGGGCGGGGAGGGAAGGGGAAGGACAGTTGGAGAGGGGAAAGAGTTAGGAAGGTAGCCAAAGACACAGTCAAAGAGGAAGGTCTTGAGACTGGCTTTGAAGGAGAAAAGGGAGGAAGCATGGTGGAGGGACTGCGGAATGGAGTTCCACAATGTGGGAGCAGAGAGGCGGAAAGCTTGACCACTGATGGTTGGCAGATGCCAGGCTAACCCTTCACACTATTCAATATATAGCCAGCCAATTATCTAAACTAGTTAATGGGGGCATAAACAACATGATGGATCCAGATTGATGTCAGATGCATGGAGGCAGGATCTTCAATTGGACCTCATGGGAATGTCATTGCCCTGTGGCCACATGATTAACTGAAAGCTGTGAGTATTTAACCCTGAGGCTGCACCCACTCCAACCCTCATAGGAAAGACTCACTGCATTTGCTGGCTGGAGGCTTGTGGGTCAGAGCAGTTCTGAGGTTTGGTTGCTGGTGGTGGAGCTTGGGCTCCTCTGAGGATAATATGCAGTAAGTCTGAACTTCTGGGATGCTGATCAATTCGAACCCGTTTCTTTCTCTGGCATCTTTCCTCAATGTGAGTTTGTTCATGGCTGAGAGTTGGTTTCTGTCAGGGCTGCTTTGAAGCAGGTCACAAAGTGAGTTTGTTAGTGACTGTCGTTGTGTAGCTGTTGTGAGTCAGTTTCTGCCAGCGTTGGTTGAGGGCTGAGTTGCTTTAATTGTTGAGTTGGTTCAGGGATGAGAGTTGTTTCAGTTGATTGGATTCAGGGCTGAGTTGGTTTAGTTGTTGGGTTGACTGCTCTTTGTAAGTGAGATGGTACAATTTGTTATATTTATGGATGAATTTCTCACACAATGTTTCATCATTTTGAGGTTTGATGAGGAGGTTCCTTTCTGTCGGTTGTTGCTTGGCCTGGATCTCCTTGGTTATTCTGAGGTTGACCAGGAGCCTGTACATGCCTGTGAGCGACCTTGTTCACCTCTGAGCTTCACCTCAGCCATCAACTGAAGGTACGTCTGAAACTCGTGCAGTTTTTCTTTCTCTGTGGCTCGAGCACCTTTGGGATTCATGGAACATCGGGTGAGTGTAATAGTAGAAACATCACAGTGCCAACTAAAGCTATTACACTCTTTCTCTCTGGCACCTTTCTACACTCCAGAGGTTTGGCAAGACTATGTGGACTCCATGCAGGATGTCTGACATCCAAACACACATGAGCCAATCTCTGGATCACATTGTAGGTCAAGAGGGGAAGTTGTTAGGAATAGAGGCTGAGATTTGCTGGGGACAGGACCAAGAAGATGTTGTTAGGTTAAAGTGGAGCTAACAGGTCAGATTGAGGATAGAATTGATGAACACAGAATGTAGCAACACAGAGATTGAGGCTAGTTATACAGTGTAAAATAAGACTTAATCATATCTGTTGCAATAGTTTAAGCTGAGATAAGAGAGTAAATTTGTTTGTACATTACTTGGAGAATGTAGAGTAGCTGTGTGAAGGTTGATTGAGTTTATTGGCCCACAGGTGGTGTCTGCGAATATCGGCTCAGTTTTGGTGGCTGAGAGTCAGTTTCTGTTGGGGCCAGTGGTCAAGTGCTAGTTTGTTCAGTGCAGGGGCAGAGTCGATGTCTGTTTGCCGAGGTTGGTTGTGGGCAGTTGTGAAGGGTTAGAGTCTGGCTCAGTGCAGTTCCCTCGGGTCAGTCACCACCAGGACCAGGTCGGAGCTGTTTGCACGGCTGGTTTGCTAGCGACTGGCAATGTGTAGCTGCCGAAAGTCGGTCTTTGCTGGGGCTGGGTCACTGTAGCTGCCACAAGTTGGTTCCTGTACAGACTGGGTTAGCACAGTGGTCAAAGCGGTTTAGGCGGAGATGAGATCATGGTTGGGGTTGTTGATTTGGCTTAATTGTTATCTTGGCTCAGTTGGTTCTGGCCCTTGCCTTGAGTGGGTGGTTAAGTCAGTTCGGGGCTGAAAGTCTGCAATTGGCCTTTGAGTGGTCTGTAAATCACATGCAATGGTGTTTCTCTGTGGTGGTGAAGTTAAAGAATCTGAACCTTGGGTAACGGGAGCCCTGTGGGATCGGTTTGTTGTTGATAGTTTGACTGATCTTTGTGAGACAATACACTCTGTTGTATTTATGGATGATTTTTCTCACTCAGTTTCATCATTTGCAGAGGAGGCTCCTTTCTGTTGGTTCTTGCTTGGCTGGGATCTCCTCAGTTATTCAGAAGTTGACCTGGAGTTTGTCCATGCCTATAACCTTGTTCACCTCTGGGCTTTACCTCAGCCATCAACCAGCACAAGGTAAGTCTGTGCTGTTTGGAACAGCACATTGACGACTGAAACTCACGCCATTTTTCTTTTGATGAGTCTCTAGCACAGTGGTTCCCAACCTCAAGTCCCAAATCAGGGTCGCGGAGGTCCTCAGTAGGGTCGTAACAATTTTTTGTTTTTTTAACTTTGAAAATGCTTTTATAACGCTTACTTTTTGTTTACAAATGTTTTAAAAAGCGTCCGAGGCGACACAACAGAACAATTTGTATGAAGAGCATACTTACGAGTTGCGCTTAGTGCACAATAAAGACCGAGAATGTTTTGGCTGAGCTTCAGTCATGATATTGCCACCTAGGGGTGGGAGGACCTGTTGGAAGCTAATTTAGATTGCAGAAAAAATAGTTTGGGTCACAGGGATCTGCAGGTGGTTAATTTGGGTCACAGCAAAAAACAGTTGGGAACCACTGCTCTAGCACCTCAGGATTCGTGGAACATCAGGTAAGTGTAATAGTGGAAACCTTATGGTGGCAACTAAAGCTATTACACTATCTCTCTCTTTGGCATTTTTCTATACTCCAGAGGTTATGGCAACACTATTTGGACTCCTTGCAGGATGCTCAACATCCGAACACATATGAGCCAATCTCTGGATCACATTGTAGGCCAAGATGGGAAGTTGTTAGGAACAGAGGTTGAGGTTTGATGGGGACTGGATGAGGGAGATGTTGTTAGATTAATGTGGAGCTCACAGAACAGGTTGCTGATAAAGTTGATCAACACGGAATGTAGGAACACAGATATTGAGGTATTCCTCTGTAGTAGGTACTGTATGATGAGGTTTAATCATTTATGTTACAATAGTTTGAGCTGAGAGAGTGAAGTTGTTTGGACCTGGGGGTCGGTCAGTCCGGTCCACCCTGGCCGTGGGCCTCCCATCCCCGTGGCCAGTGGAGTTGTGTTTCTTGTGAAGAGCTTTGAGACGTCTCGAAGACATGACGAGTCTCTTGCTTCAAATGGGGGATTATTATTTATGTGGTGGGGGTGACTTTACCCCCTGATAAATATTTAGTCAGTCAGCTCAACCCCGCTGGCCACCAGGCCTCCCACAAATAACAACCTTCCTCTTCTACCACGCCTACGGTCACTGCCCACTGTTAAGAGTTTAAGATGCTATCCTATGTGCTGGTCTTTGCTACATCTGTCAATAACAATTTCTTGCACAATACTATAGAAGAATATTTTTAACTGAAGAAATGTGGAGATTGAGAATTATTTGAAGAATGAGACTATGGACAACTTTGAATGTACGATAGACTTGAGTATTTCTACCAAAGCATGTCACGCTGAGACAGATTGAAAAGAAAAATGCAGGTTTCTAGATGCAAATAACAATTCCTGTTCCACCTAATCATAGAATTTTACGACACAAAAGGAGGCCATTCAGCCCATCTAGTCTGTGCCGGCTTGTTGAAAAGAGCTACTCAATCCCACTGCCCCGCTCTCTCCCCATAACCTAACAGACCTGTTCCCCCTAAATAAAGATCTAATTCTCTTTTAAAAGCTGTTATCGAAAAGGGCCGCCACTATCTTGTCAGGCAATGCATCCCAGATTCAAACAATCTGCTGAGTGAAAAAAAATTCTCTTCAGCTCCCCTCTGCTTCATTTTGAAACTATTTAAAATCCGTGACCAAAAGTCACAGATTTGCCCACCAGTGGAAACAGTTTTTCCATATTCACCCTGTCAAATCCCCTCATGATTTTATAAACCTCTGTTAGGTCTCCTCTCAACCTTCTCTGTTCTAAAGAGAATAAATCTAGCCTATCTTTCCTCATAACTGAAGTCCCTCAATCCAGGTACCATTCTAGTAAACCTTCTTTGCATCCTTTCCAATGCTTTAACATCCTTTTCTATAGTGCGGTGTCCAGAATTGGATACACTACTCCAGCTGAGGCCTAACCAAAGTTTTATAGAGGTTATTCAGCACTTCCTGACTTTTGTACTCTATACCCCTATTTATAAAGCCTAGTATCCCATGTGCCTTATTGGCTTTGTCTACCTGTCCTGCCACCTTCAAAGAATCACTAACACAAATCTCCAGGTCTCTCTGTTCCCTCATACCCCTTAAAATTGTACTATCTAGCCTATATTGCCTCCCCTCATTTCTTCTCCCAAAATGTATCACCTCACACTTCTCTGCATTAAACTTCATCTGCCATGTGTCTGCCCACTTTACCATTTTATCTAAATCTTCTTGCAGATAGTTACCATCCTCCTCACTATTTACTATTCTCCCTAACTTAGTAACATCTGCAAACTTGGAAACTGTGCTCCCTACACCCAAGTCCAGATTATTAATGTATATTAAAAAGAGCAGTGGTCCCCCAAAACCAAACCTGGGGGAACACCACTGCACACTTACCTCCAGTTTGAAAAACAGCCGCTCAACATAATTCTCTGATTTCTGTCTCGCAGTCAGATGTGGATCCATGCTGCCACTGTCCCTTTAACACCATGGGCCTCCACTTTCCTAATAAACCTCTCATGCGGCACTTTGGCAAATGCGTTTTGAAAGTCCATGTAAACTACATCAACTGCATCACCCTTGTCCATTCATTACATCATCGAAAAATTCTATCAGATTTGTAAGGCAAGATTTACCTGTAACAAATCCATGCTGGCTATCCTTTATTAGCCTATATCTTTCTAAGTGAAGATCTATCTTGTCCCTGATTATAGACTCTAGAAGTTTGCCCACTACCGACATTAGATTGACTGGCCTGTAGTTCCCAGGTTTGTCCTTCTGCCCCCTTTTTATACAGGATAGTAACATTAACAATCTTCCAGTCCTCCAGCACCATCCCTGTGTCCAAGGAAGATTGAAAAATTGTGGCAAGAGTCTCTGCTATTTGCTCCTGTACTTCCCTTAGTAACCTGGGATGCATCCTATCTGGACCGGGTGATTTATCTGCCTTGAGCACCGTCAACTTTTTTAGTACTTCCTCTCTGTTTATACTAATTCTATCCATTTCTTCTACCCTCTCCTCCAATACTGTAGCATTGGCTGCATCCTCTTCTCTTGTGAAGACAGAGACAAAGTACTCATTCAGTACCTCAGCCATGCCCTCTGCCTCCACAATAAGATTTCCTCCTTGGCCCTTAATTGGCCCCACCCTATCCTTGACCAATCTTTTACTCAATATATTTGTAAAATACCTTAGGGTTCCCTTTAATGTTACCTGCTAATTGTTTCTCATGCAGTCTTTTTGCTCCTCTAATTTCATCTTTCATTTCTCTCCCGCACTTCCTATATTCTGCTTGGTTGACCTCTGTATCTTGGGTGTGACATTTGTCATAAGCCTCCTTTTGTTTGCTTTATTTTAACCCCAATTGCCCTTGTCACCCAGGGAGGTTTGGATGCCCTACATTTTTTTTATCATTGAATGCTTGCAAGGGTACTATATGTAATGGGTAGAAGAAATCAAACTGGCTCATTATGGAGAGTCCAAGTGGGCTGAGGAAAAATAAACTAGCTTCCTTTAAACTTATTTCTTTTCAATGATAACATATTAATAAAAATGACACATTCAGTTAGCAGGGAGCCACACTTATAGATTGCTATTAAGATGGAAGGAGAGAATAGCATTTTGGACCAACTTCACATTGATTATGTTTGTAACTGAATTCAAACTGACCTGCATTACGTCTTGGACACTATTTCAAGGTTGCAGGTATAGTCATCCCATTTTGTAGAGTATCCTGTGAAGTACTGTGAGCTGTCCTATAAACATGAAAGGTACTCTACCAAATGTAAGGTTATTTACTATTGCAATTAAAAATCACTGAATGAAACAAAGAGCAGACTCATGATAAACATCTTTAAAAATATTTAAACAGACCAATAATTCTGGAGGTATTTTGGGATATGGGTGAAGAAATGCTAATAAAACTTATTTGCTTCAACCAGACATTTGTTTCCTACACCACTTAGGAACAACAACATTACATTTGTATAGCGCCTTTCACATCAGGAAGATGTCCCAAGCGATTGGAAGGGCACTTGAATGCAGAATTTCAGGAATAGAATTTGATCAGTTAAGAACAAACAAATTCAATGATGTAGAATCACATCTCTGTCATAACGAGTAAGTAGGGTATGGTATTTGAAGCATGATCCAAATGATGCTTTTCCCTTGGTGCTTTGTAGAATTCTTCAGAAGTGAAGCTTGTTTGCTCTCAATGTGTTTGGATGGATGATCACTGGCATTTGTGAATGACAAGTAGGCTTCGCTGTAGGCTTCGCTGAAATATAAAATCCTATCTTGGTGGCCTATTAACTAAACTGAGGATACATTTATTTCACAGGCTCTGACCCCTCAGAACGAGTGTTCTGAGGTGATCAGAGAAGAATGAAGTTCAAAACATCAGCTAAAATATAAAAAACGCAATATACTTCACTTCGCAAGCGAGATATCCGGGTTCAATACCCGGCAGGGTGAAACATTAGGCAAGTTTACTTACTTCACACACCTCTACCTAGCGTTAAGTAGGATCCTGGTTGTTAGTTGATTGGTGGATTGCTTTTCCAGAGTTAATAATACCTTAAAAAAAATTGGTTACTCTATCCTTGATTGTTTGGGGGACATTGCTGTGTGTAATTGGCTGTTGCGTTTCACCCACAAAATATGCAGTCGATTCTCTTTACAATAACAAACAAAATTATATTTGTATAGCACCTTTCACTTTGAAAGGACATACAAGGGACTGAAAAGACAATATTTTGGACTCGAACAGGGATTGAGGGGGATGGAGGGGATAGAGGCTGATCAAAAGACATGATCATAGAGGAGGGCCTTGAGGTGGGTCTTGAAGGAGGGATGGGATGACGCAGAAGGCGGGGAGGATGGATGTTCCAAGGGGGAGTGCATAGTAGCTGAAGGCCTGCCTCTTGAATCAGAAGCAAGCAGGAGCCTGCGGAATAGAGGGAGTGGACAGGCATTAGGAAATCGTAGATATAGGGCAGAGCGAGGCCATGAAGGGCTCTGAAGATGAGGACCAGCATCTTGAACTTTCTCCTCTGTGATGTAAAGCCAATGGAGTCATGCAAGAATGAGGGTGATAGGGTCACAGAACCTATTGTGGGAGAGGTTCTGGATGATCTGCAGCCTGTGAAGGGAGGATTTGGGAAGGCCGACAAGGATGGAGTTTGTGCAGTCAAACCTGGATGTTATGAATGCATGTATGAGAGTTTTGGCAGTATGTGGTGTGAGACGGTGGCAGAGGTGGGCAATCTTGCAGAGGTGCGGGAGGGCCGAGCAGGTCATGACACGGATGTGGGGTAGAAAAGAATAGTTGAGGGTTGAATAAAATGCCAAGGTTCTGGACTGGCTCAGTGAGATGGAGTGTGCATCCATGGATGATGATGCTGTTAGTGCCTGAGGTGCGGAGGCACTGGCGGGAGCCAATCAGGAGTGCCTCATTCTTGTATACTTTACAGTATATTCCTTTGAAGCATTTTGATGTGATAACACTATCAAATGCAAGGATTATTATTTGGTGTAACCTCTGAGGAACAAAATTTCATTACATTTCAGTCCAGTGCAAGTCTGACTTGCACCTGGTTAAATCTGTCCAACTAGAGCGGTAGGTTTGAATGCTTGGATTCCAACCTGCAGTACAAGGGCGAGCCCACATTTTGAGGCTATCCAGTATTTTGTCTTAATGGGTGTCTGGCTTCGAACCAGTATTCTTCCAAATTATTATTAGGGATAGGGAACTCAGAATAAATGTCTTTACCCAGAGAGTGGTGGGAATGTGGAACTTGCTATCATAAGGAGTAGTTGAGGCGAATAGCATAGTTGCATTTATGGGGAAGCTAGATAAGTAAATGCGGAAGAAAAGTATGGAAGGTTACGCTGATAGGCTTAGTTGAGGAAGGGCAGGAGGAGACTCATGTGGGCATAGACCAGTTTGGCTGAATGGCCTGTTTCTGTGCTGTATAGTCCATGTAATTCTATGTAATGACAAAGCGTAATTCTAGTTACTGGAAGGAGTAAGTCATTCAGATGACTTATTTAAGAAATCCATCAAGTACTGTAAAATTGTCCTTTAATTTTATATATTTCTTTCACTAAGGGTTTTTTAGTCACTCTTCTTCATTCCTTTTTTTAGATATTGCAAGTCTGCTGTGTTGCCAGTTTGGCTGTCAATGTGCAGCATTAAACATTTTCTTTTACTGTTTTGTCATCTGGTTCTTTCAGTAACATAACTCTGTAAGGTAATTTGGCTTTTGCCAGGTTGTAAACTATCTTTTTAATATGGAAATTTTACAATTGAAAACTTTTGGCTAATACGCATTCAGAATGCTGCTGAAATACAATGTGATGCATTAAGCACGTCACACAAATTAGAAAAAGCAGCCGTGCGTTTAAAAAAAAAAAAATCATTAGTGTTGGTTCATGATGAATTAAAATATATCACCAAGTTATGTGGATGCACTTTATATTCTAATTTCTTTCCTATATTTCAGAAAATAATGAAATTAAATGAATTGTTGATAAACGTCTTTGATTCTGGGTGTGCAGCATTTATGTTAAAGCGTCTGACATTGAAACATTTGACAGACTAACACTGTCTTTTTCATTAGAACTGATGAGCAGACAGATGCTGGTGAAATTGTTGCCTTTGAATGATCTCATTCCACATTTTTTAATAGCATTATATTAATCCCTGCATTTGATATAGTACCTATGATGTCAAAATGTCTATGGTAATTACAATAAATGTAATGTCTATGTATTTTGTAGGAAAAGGGGACAGTCAGTTTGAGCACAGCAAGATCTGAAAATAGCCATGAGGTGAATAATTGATGCCCTTGCCCTAAAGGGCTATTGGCAAGGGCATCAGGAGAAAATCCCTTATTTTTTTAAACTATCACGGCTTCTTTAAATCCACCTGAAGAGAAAATGATACCTCAAATTAACTTCTACCTGATAGAAAGCATTTCTGACAATTCAGCACTTTCACAGTATTGCATTGGATTCTCTGCCTGGACTGTGAGTTAAAAGCCCTGATGTAGGGATTGAACCCACAACCCTCTGAACCAGGGATGAAAACTGAGTCAAGTTCACACCTCACCTCTGCCACCACCTGTGACTCACCTGCCCCTGGTGCTTCTATTCAGCAAATACTAAACGTGTCTCAGTACATCTTCACTTATTCTGCTCCCCCTCGGGTGGGCAAGCTTTCAGCTATTCTGAGTATTCAGTATATTCTGTGAAACATTTTGATATGTCTAGAAAGCGTGAAAAGTGCTGCATCAAATGCAAGAATTATGATTATTATTATTCCCCTAATCTCCGCAACGCCATCTCAGAGTCCTTCTCCAAAGCCCCCACCTTCAAAACCTCCCTTAAGACATATTTAAGCTCTCTAAGATGCAGCCTGTGGCATGGAGGCCACTGTATAAATGCAACTTGTTGTTGCTGTATTTTTTTAACAATTGTTACAGTCCACAACAACTTTACATTTGTAGAGCACTTTTCAAGTTGGGAGGACATCACAAGGTGCTGAACAGTCAAGGATCAGGACCTGAGCATGGGTGGGTGAGGCAGAGTTGGGATGAAGGAGGCCAGAGATGTAGGAAGACTGTTGAAGGCAAGGTTGTGAAGGAGGGTCTTGATTCGGTCTTTGAAGGGGACAAGGGAAGGAGCAAGGTGAAGGGGTTGTGGGATGGAGTTCCTAAGGGTAGGGGCTGAAAGCTGATGGTAGGGTGGGTTGGGCATGAAACATGGAACGGGCTGAATGGAGGAAGCAGGCAGGTTGATAGGAGGTCTGCAGGTCAGAGATGTAGGAGGGGGCAAAGCCATGGAGGGGCTTGAAAGTGAGCACGAGGATTTTGAATTCTATCTTCCAAGGAATGGAGAGCCAGTGGAGCTGGGTGAGGGTGTGGTGATGGGGTCACAGAGCCTTGTATGGGAGAAGACACAAGCTGCAGAGTTTTGGATGATCTGCAGCTTGTGGAGGAAATAGTTGGGGAGGCTGACAAGGAGTTTCCATAGTCGAGTTTTAAAGTGACAAATGCAGGTATAAGGGTGTTCATAGCCTGAAGGCTGAGGCAGTGGTGGATTTGGGCAATGTTACGGAAGTGGTTAAAGGCAGAGCTGGTCATGGAATGGATATGAGGGAGAAAGGACAGTTGAACAAGATGCCCAGGTTTCTGACTGGCTTGATGAGTTGGGATGTCCACGACCATGTGGAAATTGACCCCATGTCTGTGGATGATGTCACCAAGGGGGAGTTTGTAGATGTTGAAGAGAAGGGGTCCGAGGACAGATCCCTGAGGAGCATTGCACAAGATGGTGCGGAGGCTGGAAGAGAAACCATCAGTGGAGACAAATTGGAGATGGTTTGAGAGATAAGACATGAACCAGTCAAGGACAGAACCTTCAAGGTTGAGGTAAGATTGGAGGAAGATTGAGTTGTCCATGATGTTGAAGGCAGCAGAGAGGATGAGGAGGTAGAGGAAGCTCTGGTCAGATGGACAGGATGTCATTTGTAACCTTGATCAGAGCAGTTTCTGTGCCATGACCAGCAGGGAAACACGATTGAAGGTGCTAATGAAGGGAGTGGTAGGAGAGGAATGAGTAAAACAGCAAATGAAGAGAAAAAGGGGGTTGAAGATGGGCCGGTAGTTGGAAGACAATGATAAAAAATAATAATAATCCTTGCATTTGATGTAGCACTTCAAGTGCAGGGAGGTTTCTCCAGGATGGGCTTGATTATATCTGTTTTGAAGGGGATGGGAACATTGTCAGATAATAGGGAGAGATTGATGGTGTTGGAGTTCAGAACGTACGACTCAATGGTTTCATATTAATTCCAAACTGAAGCATTAATTAAGGATACATTTGGGTTATTCAGATATTTTATTAGTAATAGATTGCAAATTAATGCCTGAGCAAATCTTGACAAGATCCACGTGCGGGCCAGTGAAAAGCAAAAAGATTGAATAAAATCAGATTGTGAATCATTCAGTCGTGCAAAGAACTATTAAACACCTACAACAAAGTATGATCTTTTCCTGCAGTCTTTCTTTTATTTCCCACCTTCATAACAATAGTTAGTGATCCAGACCACCGTATCTCTATATTTCACAGCCTCCTCTATTAACGTTGATGCCTTAATGTTATTTAAGATTATAAAGAGGGGAAGCAATTGAAGGACAGAATGATTCAGATACAGTACTTTACAATCTATGGATTAGATAAAATGAACAATGGCATGTGATGGAAATTCATGAAATAAAACACTGAAGATTCTCAAAAACCTACACCTATTCAATAGTTGTACCCGAAACATTAATGTAAATTTTATTTCAGCTGCTTGATTGACTTTCTGTGGATTTCTACCATTTTGTTGCAATCTATATACGTACTTAATTTCTTGCAGAGCTTATAAATGTCAAATGCTTGACATTCTCAATGGTGTAACTGAATAGCACTGCTTACAAAATGTGGATACAAATCCAGCTTGCATTGATTTAAAGACTGCCTGACAAATTGAATGGCTGCAACACTCGTCAGTGCCCATAAGCAGTGCTCTGATGCAGTTGTATTTGTGAGCAAAGTAATACTAAAGATAGAGGGCCAGAATCCCTTATAGAAAACGCAACACTTCCCCATAGTTTTATCTCCACATTAATGAAACTCACATTGTAACACAACATTAGAATGGGGATATTGTATTTCATTATTCATTCACAGCATCGACTGAAGCAAGTCTGACCTCAATTTGTCTTTGTAATGGAGCTCATATAGGGGTTAATGCTAATTGAAAAAATACTCTCTGAATTATAGCTCTCTTCATTAAATGTCCTTATCTGGTAAGGACCAGTTATTGGTGAATGTCTACAGTTATAAATAGTAAATCCAGTAAAGAGGCAAGCAGACATGTAGCTACATAAAATTACCTGGAGGGATATGATATGGAAACAGGCCATTTGTTCCAGTTTGTAAGCAGTCCCAGAATTTTGGATTGCTCAAGTTGACCACAGAAAATCACTAAGGCTTATAGCCTTTTTTCTTCAGAAAACCTGCAGCTGTGGACAGTGAAAGCATGTTTGCAATCTTGATAAAGTCAAGGGTTATGTTGACAATTATTGGGTATTGGTAGTAGGAGGAGACAATAGACAAAAAGCTGCTTTTTTTTTGTGGAGCTGAATGACAGATGTCTTTGCAAGGTGAATGTGTCTCAAGAAAAGGAGAAGAACTGAGTTTGAGTGGAGCTCATGTTTTTGAAATGGTTTACCTAACCATAAATAATTTCAAGAAAGGATGATATACTACAATCAATGTGGATAGATGCATGTTTACAAGCTGATTCTGACATCAAAGCCACCCTGCATTTCTTTAAAGTAATTTGATTTAATAAATATCAATTGATTGAAGAATTTGCGTTGGTCCTTTCTTCACAGCAGGATAAATTAACCCTTACAATTGGCACCCGAACAGGGATTCTATTGTGTTGAAGTTGGACAAATACAAATTTGTGATATTGCTTAACAATTAAGTATTTGTGCAAGTTGGCCAGTTCTGTTTAGTGAGTTGGTGTTTGACGGTTGGTGTACGAGGCGGTCCTAGGTACACTGAGACATGGGACATATACTGCCTTGCCTCCTGACATGAAAGGTGCAATACAAATCCTAGTTTTGTTTTGTTGCCTATATGATATGACACCAATATTGTTTTGCTATTTTGATGGCTACTGCCAGCAGCTATCATCCAAGTGGCTAATCATTCTCTGGACTTTCTGTTCTTCATCCTCCTCCTCATTAATTCTTGGATTGAAAAGATACGGACAGAGAACTCAAACAAAGAGGTTAGAGTTAATTGAGAACTTGAACAAGAAGGAAAAGTTAATTTCCTTACTCCACATGCTTGTTAATAATACCTAAAGAAACAATAATAAATTGGTCACTTCAACCACAACTGTTTGTAGGACACTGCTGTGCGCAATTGGATGCCACGTTTCACCCACAAATATACTAGGTAGGGAGGGGAGGAGAAACATGCAAGCACTCGATTTGCAATGTGTACTCCATGTTCAAGGTCACTAGCTGCTTGAGATGAGCAGAGATGTACAGGTATTTGCAGCTATACTTTGTTGTCAGGTTATGAACCTGAGCTAGTTGACAAACTTGATTTTAAGTCTCTTGTATGTTTGGGGAATTTTGATATTAATACAATTGTTTATGAGATGTTAACCATGTTCCAGATGATGGAAGTCCAATGGGGGCAGCCTGAGAAAAGGTAACAAAGCAAATAGTTCCCCCAAATCTATAACCGGCCACTCTGCATTTTATTGATCAACTCAGATGCCTCCCCAGCTGATCTCCGAAAAGAGCAAACAGAACAGTCACAACACACCTCACTAAAGCTTTTTCATTCACAAAGTTTTGACTGAACAGTCAATCAGAATACCTTAGCATTTATGATTGGATGCTATGTCAATACCAGAACTGCAAGGTATGAACTGTCATGCAAGGTATTAACTATCACAGTGCCTGCTATGCACAATTGGCTGCTACGTTTCGCCCACAAAATAGTCAATTCACATTTCTGTGAAGTGCTTAGAGACGTCTAGAAGACGTGGAAAGTGCTATACCAAATACTGTACAAGGAGTATTATTAAACTTGAAAATTTTACATGATATTAAGATGAGTGCAGTATCTGATCCCAAAAAATGATCACAGAAAAAATAAGAAGCTTCTGGGGAATTTGTTGAGAGAAATTGGGTTATAATTTTTTTTAATTACAAAATGGTCAATGTTATTAGTGTTTTGGTATTTTGTCTGTGTACAATTAGGTAACACATTTCATCTGCAAAATATATCATCAATTCACTTTACAATATATCCTGTGAAGCATTTTGAGATGTCTCGAAGCTGAATTAAGGTACTATATCAAATGGAAGTATTGTGTGTTTATGTAATTTGTGACCCACCCCCCGACCCCGTAGGATCACAAGTTTAATTAACCTTTACAATTTTAAACCAGTACTTATACTCCAGACAAACTTGACCCCTTCATATTCTCCTCTTTCTCTTCATATGAAAGCTTCACTTTACACTGATTTTATCTACTTTCACCAATACACATAGTAAAATAAAAAAAAGTAAAAGGTGCAGAGAGTGCCTTGTTAATGGGCAATGTTTCATTAACATTACTTTTTTTGTCAAAGTAAAATTTAAGACTGAACAGGTGTGTGACTGTAACAACAGTTGAGAATTGTTTTGAATGATGCAATCAACAGTACTGGTCCTGGTACCAGGATCCAACCAGGATCTTTTCAACAATGCTATTAATTATGAGTTTAAGCATCTCAAACTGTTGATTATGGGGATCAAACCAGACTCCTAAATAGAACACTTTTTTGGTGAGTCTTATGGAGAACCCAGGAAGTACAGGAGGTCAGATCTGCAGGAACGGTGCTGGTAACGGGAGCCAGGACATGTCATGACAACCGGTTTGTTTTTAAGGGATGAATCCATAGATCCTAGACTTCGAAAAACAAAGCTCAAGTGACAAAAGGTGAAACTGAAATCGTATAAATCCAAACACCAATTTGGATCCCTCAAAGTCAGATCAGGATAGTGCTGTTTGTGTACTTCAAATTAACAGGGTCCTCAACCAACAAAGGTTGTGACATAGAGGTTGGCCCTCAACTTCTATATTGCACCTTTCACATCAATAATGGAGTGATGGACATCTTGCCTTTTGGTGGAAAGGTGAGGGTTTGATCAATATTTGAATCTATTGTATGGTACAGAAGCGGCAGAAGGCTAGTGTATCAGAGGTTTTGTTGTTTGCAGGACCCATTAAACCATATATTGTTATTTGACATTTGATTGTATTAAGCAATTCAAGTAAGTAAACACTCTTCTGAAGCCTTTTGCACTTTTCATGGAAAAATAACACTGCTATTTCACCATAGTACCGACCTATAGATGTGTATTTCGACCACAAAATACACAATAATTACAATATATTCTGTGAATTGCTTTGGGATGTTACAACGATGCAATAGGACGCTATATCAAATACAGGGATTATTATTACATATAATTTGACACTGTTCTCAATGTTATACATTCAGAATCTGGTTCTTATCAGATAATAGCACCATTATATCTGTTACTAGAATTTCAAATAAGATGGCAGTCTGATAATAATAATCCTTGCATTTGCTATAGCACTTTTCACATCTTATCGATGCCCCAAAGCGTTTCACAGAATTTACTGTCAAGTGAATTGACTGTATATTGGTGGGCAAAATGTGGCAGCCAATTGTGCACAGCAATGTCCCACAAACAGATATGATACAACAACTTGCATTTATATTGCGCCCTCCACACGGGATGGTGTCTCATATAATGATAGTACTATATCTCTCTTCCTCGGTACATTTTTGTGTACTATCCAGCACTGTGCTCAGCTCTTTAAGAGCTCAGCTCTATTTTATCTACTGTTATGTTACGCTGTTCTCATTTCCCTTTTTTTTAACAGGAAAATACACATATTTTGAAATGTCAGCCAAAAGCTTCTGCATAAATCGTAAAAATCAAATAAACCCTTATCTATGGGAATGGTGTTAACACTACTGTCAAAAATTATCACAATTTTGTAAGACAAAATAAATGTTTTTTAAAAAATGGCTGTTGTCTGATAAATAATAATACTTTAACCAAGGGACGTTTAATGTGCAGTTTGATTTTATGTGCCACAAAGTGTGATTTGTGCTTAAAAGTGCTACACAAATTACTTTGATATTTTACACTAAAAAATGTTCTTTGATATATACAACATGGATAAATTGTATAGATATACAGTATATACTGTATATATGTATTTTAACAACATCTCATAGTACTTTGCAATTTTAAATCTTCCTGCCAACACTATGTATTACTTTTGAATTACTTTGTTGATAGAATTGCATGAATTTCTAGTTGGCCTTCACTATACTTAACAATTCCTCGAAGTATTATGATATATTTCGACACTCATAGACAGCGTATCAAATTTAAAAATCATTGTTTACTAACTGAAAGAAGCTGATACTGTAACAAAAAGGAAAGGCCGGTTTCAAATTGCCAGTCACGGATTACTGGTCATGGTGCAGATCAGCCATGATCTAATTAAATGGCGGAACAGGCTTGAAGGGCTGAATGGCCTACATTGATTCCCATGTTCCTATGCTGGCTTCACATCTGTGAAGCCTAACTCTTGGGGACAAAGAGAAAACACAACATGGAACATACCGGGAATTTCAAATGAATTTGTTTCCCTTTCAAATTGACACATTCATTTTACTGGCCGAATTGGTCATTTTTCTCATACCACCAAAAATTACATTTCTCAGATGATATTTAAATTGGGGAAACCCTCTTTTGACAGCTATAATTTATTCCATCATATTACTATGGTATTCTATGGTGTCAGCCACCTAATACTTTCATTAAATAGATGATTCAGCTAAATACGATGTAATCTTGTGCAATATTAAATCAAGTTTAGTGTGATAAAAAATGAGTTTTGCAAAATGTAAAATGGACTCAAGAATGACTGCAAGATACTTCACTGTGCTTTTCTTATCTGTGTTGTCCAGATATGTTTATTTACAATACACTATGATAGATGAAGCTGCCCCACTGGCAAACATCCAAATAGCACATTAATGAAAACCCATCCAGTTTCCAGTAAAAAAAAATCCTTTAACTTAAGCCGTAACGCGTGACTACCAAATGAGAATTGAAAATGAAATAGTATTCAGTTTGTTCTCATCTTCATGCTTGGATTTACCAGAAATAAATGGGAAAGGTCATGTTTCAGACTGAAGAATAGGAAACAAAATTAATTAAAGTATGTGTTACAAATGAAGCTCATTGATGTGCACAAAGTTCCGAAACATGTATTTTTGTCTGGAAAACTGGACTTTTGAGTTTCAAATGTAGTGCATCTTGAGTGATAGAAAGGTTATAGATAATCACCCGCTTTACTAGCACCTCTAATGCCTGAGGCAGAATGGTATTGCTTACATTGTTTGACCGCTCAGTATCTTCAACGCCTGAGAATATCTAACTGAAGTAAAGCTGTGTAAAGATGTCTCAATATGACAACCCATGGTTTGCAATGCTACTGTGAAATACAACAAGAGGACATGTATTTGTTTCCTTGAAATCTTGACGTTGCACTACAATTTTCCTATATCTAACAATTACATGCTGTATTAGTGCTGCCAGTTTTCTTCCCCCAAGTACTTGAAGAGTTTGATCTGAATTATAAAACACTGCTGTACATTTTTACTCATCATTTACAACAAAGAAAATTCAAGTTAGTGGAAAAGAAACTGAAGTTGTAGAAAATTATTCCACTGTTTTGGTTTGTCTGGCAAGTCTGAAAGAATTTCAACAGAATAACTAAACACTTAGTCAAAGTCCTAAGATTTGGAGGAGGAGGAGGGGGGAGATATTAATTTTCTGCGTATCAGGTTCCCCTCTCAGCACCATTACTTTCTTGCAAAAATTTAAAATCAGGGACACAGAAGCTAGTAATTGAGAGAACAGTTCAAAGAGTACCAAAATATAATGGAGTCACAGGAATGGTACTTAATTAAACATAAGTATCATAAACTGAAATGCATATATTACTGGGAACTGGATACACTGAGGTGAAATTTGTGAATTGTGCTAGCCATTTGTAATCATGTGTTAAAAGGGAATTATGGATACTCTTTAATTAAACCATTAATTCAAAAATAGGGCTACAAATCAATTGGTTCTTAATTCCATGTAAAAAAAATACCTGTAATGCCCTCTCTACATGTTTTTACACATGGTTAGCACAATCCTCAAATTCCATCACCGAAATAAAATAATGATAGATAATGATCGTAATGATAATAATCACAGTAATAATCACATTTCCATTTTGATATAGCAGCTTTCCACATCATTGAAATGTCACAAAGCACTTCACCGGATTTATTGTGAAGCATAGTGATTGTATTTATAGTTAAATGTGCTAACCAATTTGCTCAGTGATGTCCTGCAAGCAACCATGATGTCAGTGACCAAATTTATCAGGAGGATTTGTTGGCCAGGACTCCAGTAGAAATTGTCTTCTGTTTTAGAATAGCGACATGATCTTTAACGTCGCTCTGAACAGGCTGACAGGGCCTCGGTTTAACGTCTCATCTGAAGGATGGCACATTTGCAATGCAGCTCACCCTGAGTACTGCAGTGTCAGCATAGATTATATGGATTCCAAGTCCTGGCATGTGGCTTGAACTCACAATCTTCTAACTCAGAGGTGAGAGTGCTACCAACTAAGCTAGGGTGACAAAAAGTACATCACTTAAAGTACTTGAAGTTTTGTTTTTACTATGCGTATGAATCATACACTTGAAAACAGATGAAAATGCAACAACAACAAAATTACATTTATAGAGCGCCTTTGATGTTGATGTCCAAAGGCACTGTGGAATATACCAACGCCTTGGAAAAATAATTAATAGCAATGGCAAGTGATACTAATGTATTTTGCGAATCAAACACCTAGAAAAACAGAAGAATCACTTTACCAGGGTTAAATTCTGAGCATTCAAGGTGATCTTTTTATTGGCTCCTCAGTTTGTGATGAAAGGAATGTAATACCTGGACTCATTTGATTCACCGTAAACTGATGGCTGCCAGCAAAGGGCATCAGTGAAAACCGGGCTATTATAGCTCTGTTTGACAGTAAAGCATGAATCAAGCACTTGAAAACAATGCAGTGGCAGTAGGTCAAGGAATTTAATTTGGCATTACTGTCTTAAGGGTCTCAATATACATCAGTCAAAATATCTCCCCGATGATCTTTTGAAAATCAGCCTGAGGTGGTCGGTTTCTACTTGTTCACTGCATGGGGCTCTTGTGGAGTTGAGGTTATTCCACAATTATTATGTCACTGTACTTAATAGTGCTATTTGATCATCTGTAATATGACCATGAAATACATATTACTGCCATTAAAATAATTAATGGACTCATTTGATTCACCATAAACTGGCTCCCTTTTGCTGAACGGATCGATTTCAAGATCATCAGACTCATTTTTCAAATCCCTTCATGCCTTGGCACCTCCCTACCTCTATGATCTGCTTACTCATCTTCTCAGCACCTGCTGTCTCTGCTCGACTGGGTCCGGCCTCCTACATGTTCCTCATGCCCTCCTTTCCACCATCAGTGGCTGCACTTCGAACCACTACCAGACCCAAACTCTGGAAGAATCTTTCTCTATCCCTTCACCTTTCCCCAAAAACTCTGGAAGAATCTTTCTCTATCCCTCCATCTTTCCCTCACTTTCCCCATTTTCAGGTCATTCCTGAAGATCTTCTCTTCAACCGTGCCTCCCCACTACTCGTGGCTTGGTGTTGTGCTCCACCACCGTCAAACACTCTGGAACGCTACCCTGCATGAGGCGCTGCATATAAATGCAAGTTCTGTTGTAAATACAAAGGGAATGTATACTTTGGTAAAAGCATCCCTTACTTTTGTACACCAGAAGTAGTGGAGGGAATGAAAAAATGCAACATGTGGTGTGATAATTAGTACATCGTGTCACATTTTTCACTCAAAACGAAAGACTTGCACTTGAAATCCCAATCTGCTTTCAAGTCAATGATACATATGCCCATTCCAGCAGAACTTCAATACTGTAGATCTGACTTTAGTTGCTCTTTGCTCACAGACATCATTTAAAAGTGAGTCACATGAATAACCCAGCCGAGGTCAACCAAAATGTTTCCGGATGTGTTATTTTAATTGAAATAAATGATTGCTATATATGTTTTAAAATCAATCAATAAACTATTTCACCTATAAATTCAATGTGTGTCAGGAATAAAAGTAACTAAGCCCATATACTTATTCCTGAAAATACAGAAATAGACATTTCATTCCCAAGAACAAAACCTGAGCAGTTGATAAGAGGGCACCTTGAATGCTGGGTATTTCATACAGGCAAAGAATATTATTGATTGAATTATAGCTATGAAAGGAGAACAGTACATTAATTCAGATGTGGAGTGTATAAATTTGTGTGGCATTGGTTCAAAAAAGGAAACAGCTTCCTGGTGTGTTGTGAGTGGTAGTGGAAGCAGTGGCAGAGAAGCTAGGCGATTTTTTGACGGGCAAGGACAGTCTCCAGCATCTAGTCACAGAGGGAAGCTGTATATCATGCATAATGTCAGTGCTGTCTCCACTACTCAAATGGCTCAGCAGGAGTCCCGGAAGAAACTGCGGAATGTAAAGGAAGGATATTGTATTCATATTTCTGAGTGGCAGGCCGGCAGGACCGATGGGAATATTTTTAGAAAAAAATTAAATTCCTAAGGTATACAGAGAAATTATAACAATCATGGGGTTTAAGTTATGAAATTCACAAAAATATCATAAATAACAGTTCCCTGATCCTCTGGAATGGAGCTTGGATTATTGCTCTAAATTTCAAACTCCTGGTGTTGATCTGGCTCAATTCACCTTTGTCGCTTTATCCCAGAAGGTTGTAGGTACAAGCCCTACATTGGGACTCACATAGTCTAAATTGGCACTCCAATGCAGTCCTGGATTTGTGCTGCATTGTGATGCAAGTCAGCTGCATGTTCTGCAGAAACGCAATCACCACTCATTGCAGAATTTTTTAAAATAATTAGATGAAATGAAAGGCCCGGCTCAATTTTCTAGTAGTGCTTAAAATACAATGTGGATGAGTCATCTACTGACAAGTGGAAATACTCTGCAGATTAGTACTTTGATCACCTTCTACACTGTCCAACGTTAGAAATCAATGTTTCCTGCTGGTGCCCGAGAACAACCAGCAGAATGAAAAATCCAATACTCAATGTGATAATTATCACTGGCTACAAGTATCACAGCACCATGATCCAAATTGATTTAACTGATTTTGGAGTGAAGACCCACTTCCCCCAACACCACCATCACCAATCCAGCTTTGGCACAAGAGAAACGTTTTGCCATATTTTTTACTTCCAACCCAACAGTGGCTCCGGATTTGTTCTCTCTAGCTGGAAACTGGTTTGAGAACTGCTTCACTGATTGAGTCAATACAGTATCTATTTTCTAGCTGGACTGAAAAGTAATTATTTTGAAGGGATCAACAAGCACACCACTAAAACCTTCAGACACTGTTCTAAAGTCCAAACCTGTCAATAGTTCAGAACAGGCTGTCTATAGCGCAGAATGGGTTGTCGATATTTCAGAACAAGCTGTTTGGAGTTCAGAATAAGCTGTTGATATTTAAGACCAGGCTGACAATGGTTAAGGACAGGCTGTTGATAGTTAAGAACAAGGTTAGACTGCACTTTCAAGTAAAGTGACAAATGATCATATCCAATATCATATTTTCATCCCCAGCAATTCTTCCACAAGTTAAATAAATGTGCATCACAGACAAGGCCATCTTGCACCACTTATACCATTTCCTTTGACTCTTGTGTCCCTCTCACTTCCATGAAGCCCTCAAACATACTTTTCAGTCCATGGAAAAGGCTTCCCCGAGACCCCCACAAAGGGTCTCTCGAGGTCAGACCTCTTATCCCTCTGGCCTTCCACTCGTTCCAATCCTGAAGCAGCCGTCAAGCTGCTCCATGGTCGCCTCTCCTCCACCTTCAACTCCCTTGTCACTCTGAAATCCAGGAAAAAACTCCAAACCCACCGGTGGCAGAAAATCAGCCTCCAAGTTCATCAACAGCTATGACTCGAGCATCTTCATAGCTACCGCTGTACCCTGTCGCAAGCGAAAACAGTGCACTCCTCTAACATCGTTCTGGAGGCCAAAAATAACACCAAGATCCTATTCTTCACCACCCACCACCTTCTCCATGCACCAGCCCTAGGACCCTCAATCATCTCATCCAACATCAAGGGAGAAAAGGTCACGGACATCCTTACCTCAGAAATTTATAACATCCACCTGGCAGCATCATCGTTCTGCCCCAACACCCCCATTCCGTCTCACTCACCCACACTGCCCTCAGATCCTACCCACCAACTGCTGCTTTGACCATCTCTCCACCCAATTACTGACCACCCAGCTCCCCCTCCTCTGCCCACTGCTGACAGGCATCATTAACCAGTCCCTCTTCTCAGGATCACATTAACCACCCACCTCCTTAAAAAAAAACCTACTCATGATCAACTCCAATCTTAGCCACTTATTTGCTATTTCAAATCTGCCTTTCCTTGCAAAAGCTCTGGAACGCGTTGTTGCCAACCAACTTCGCGCACACCTCTCTTCATACCCTACTCGAACCCCTTCAGTCTAGCTAGTGCCCTGCCCACAGTATAGAGACTATGCCTGTGAAAGTCACAAACAATGTCCTCTATCTGTGACCAGGGCTCCCTCTGCCTCCTCGTTCTCCTGGACCTGCCCACTGCATTTGAAAAAGTCAACCATGCCATCCTCCTCCACCAACTACCTGAGTGGGACTGCACTCACTTGGTTTCATTCTTACTTTACAAACCTCCAGCACTACATCTCTGCACCTCTTCATCTTGCCCCCTCCTTTCCCATCTTCACCTTTCTCTTCGACCGCGCTATGGTCACCATCCCCCTCCCTCAGGCTCTGCCATTGTGAAGTGTTCTGGGATACTGCCCAGCATGGAGGGCGCTATATAAATGCAAGTTGATATTGTTGTTGTTATTACAGTTGAGGCATGGATAAATTATTCAAATTCATGTAAATATTTGGAACCTAACTCATCTTGTGCAGCAGGCAGATGGAATATTTTAGAACAAATACCCAGAATATTGACCCAAATTTAATAGTTAACTTAAAAAAGAATTGTGCAAAGCCATAACAAGCTGCTTTGAGAATAACTGTCGGTTGAAGAATATTCAATGGAACATCTTCAAGAGCAAATTATCACATCATCTGTTGCATTGTTCAGCTGCCAACTGGTGTGAAAAGTCATACGTTTTAGCTACTGATTATTAACCAAGGAACAGAGATCAAGAGTGCCCTAAACCTGTGGACCACATATTTAAACATTTTAAGCAAAACTAATTTAGCAGAATGACTTTTGTTTGAGGTGTATCACCTACCTGCAGCTGAAACCATTTTGAAAAGGAATACCTATCCTCTCATCACAGCATTAAACTGCTTTTTGCAATTAACTAAGTTTCCTGACCTCATCCACCCATCTTGCCAACCAGTTTCAATTGCTAATTAATGAATTTGTTAAAGGCATGTCTTGCTTACATATCTAACAGAGTTCTTTGATGAAATAACTGGGGTAATGCTGTGGACGTGGTATATATGAATTTTCAGAAGGGATTTTATAGGGTGTTACATAGGAGCCTTATTAAAATAATGATGGTGCATGCTGCTAATGGAAAGGTAACAGCATAGAAGATTGGTTAAAAGACAGGAACCAAAGGGTGGGAGTGCAGGGTTGTTATTCACAATGAAGGTTATGTAAATTGGTACAAATAAAATTGGTAATTCACTCAATGCTATTTGTGGAAAATCACTGCGTAAATTGGCTGCTGCAATCACCCACAAAATACAGTCACTAATTTACTGTAGATCCTGTAAAGCATTATGGGATTCCCTCCCAACTTGAAAGGTGGCTATACCAAATGTATGGAACATTATTATAAAATGGCACTACAAAGAATTTCACATGGAAAATGAGTGTTGCATACGCTATAAACACTTTTTCAGAGAATATTCAGAACACATGTGATGTGTTTGTTGGGCAAACTTGCTACAACTAAATGTGGACAGAAGCCATATGCCTTGGCTCCCACCAACGTCTTCAGTCCTGCAGATCTGAACTCTTCAACCTTCCTGGGTTATTCCACAGACTCACTGGACCAGTGCACAATCTAGGCATTCGGTTCGATCCCCAACTGTCCTTTCTCCCACAAATCTGGTCCCTGATGAGGACCCCCTTCCTACACCTCTGCCACATTGCCTGTCTCTGACCATACTTACCCCAAATACAGACAAAACCCTTGTGCTTGCATTTGTCACCTTCCACCTGGATTATTCAAATCTACTCCTCATCTCCACTGTTTTAAAAATTAATCTCATTCAGGACTCTGCTGTAGAATACTTACTCCGACCAAAGTCCTTACCCACTTCGCACCAGTCTGGCGAGGCTTCACTGGCTCCCTATCCCCAGCAGATCTCAAGATCCAAAGTATATTTCCTTTTTATAATGTTTAGAGCTTCTTGCCTGCTGATACTGACTTTGAGCTTTCTTATTTCATCAATAATTGTAAATTGCTACTACCTAGACATGCTTTTAATGGATTGTACAACTTATCCAAATCGCTTGTAGATTTATCTCTGCAAATATCCCATCTGCCAACCATACCAGGGCAAAGGTTTATTGATGTAATGCATTCTAACAAGTGCAATCCAAAGATTTTGTTAACGTGGACTCCAGGGAAAAAAATTCTATGCATAAATTTTGCCTAATAAGGTTGTTTTCTTTTTTCAGCCTATTTATCAAATACAATCCATATTTTTTTCTGTTCCGTGGGATCAATTTCCCTTTCTCCAAATAAACCCTAAAATATAATACAGCATTAAACATTAACAATACTCTAAAATCCCAAATTGCTTTAAACACTAACAAGACCACGGTTTTTGAAAGCCCTGGTAATATATTGAGCAATCTGGTGACAGTATTTTAATAACAGTACTTTGTTTCATAGTGTCCATCCCCCAATAAAGCTGTATGTTTTATACACTGGGAATTTATATTCAGGTAACCATTTGCACACCATCTTCTCAGAGTTGTTTATTTTGCTGTGTATCTTTCAGAGTAAAGAAAGAAATTGCTAATCACGAGCTCCTGATAATCATTTGCAAGTACTGTACTAGTTCCATATGCCTGGTTTCTCACCTTATTGATCATCCTTTCTTCTTCAGAACAACTAATTCAAGTGTAGTTTGGATGGATTCCAAAACCTCAAAATTGGATAATATGATTAGTCAGTAGACTGAGCAATTTAAGTCCAGCTTTGGTCCTTGTGTTGTGGCTATAACCGAAGTGAAGTTTATTCAGAGCTGCTGACTAGTACAGATTGAAAAGATTGGGAATTTCAATCAATCTTATACCAACCTTCAAAATTGCCACAGTCTCATTGTACCATCAACAAAGTCAAGATGCAGCTTGGGCAATCTATAGCACACAAAGAATGATTAATACAGAATATTCTGTAAGAGATTTTAAACATAGAAATACTGTATTGCATGTTCATCTTCCATACAACAACAAACTACATTTGTTTACCGTATTTCATGTTGGGAGGCTATTAGGAGGTCACATAGGTAAGGGGAGTGAGGCTATGGAAGGCTTGAAGGTGAGGACCAGGAACTTGAATTGTATCCTCTGTGTGATGGGAAGCCAGTGGAGTTGGGAGAGGGTTGAAGTAATATAGTCACAGAGCATGGTCTTGTTGACCTTCAACTGAAGAAAGTTAGCTCTCATCCAGGACTTAATGTCTGACAGATATTCTGTCAAGACACCAGTGGTCCTGGAGTCAAGGGTGGAGGCAGAGAGATACAGTTGGCAGTCATGGGGAAGTTGACCCCATGTCTGCAGATGATGTCCCCAAGAGGGAGCATGTAGATGTTGAAGAGGAGGGCACCAAGGAAGGGTCCTTGAGGAACACCATACAAGATGCTGTAGAGGCTAGAGAAGAAACCATTTGTGGAGACAAAGTGGAGGCAGTATGAGAGGTACAAACTGAACCATTCAAGCATAATATAGTATAGTCTCTTCTATTTGATTGTTTCTAATATAGTTGGGATTTTAGAAAATGTAAGAAATTTAACCATTAGCAGCTTTTTATAGCAACACTGCAGGGAAGCAGATCATAATTTAAGTTGGCAGTTCCTTACAATCACGTCAGTTAAGTCATTCAAAACAGCATTGTTTCACAAAGCATGTGAAAGGAGACAAATATAATTAGCAGTAATTTTGACAGAAAAGCAACGTTGCCATGACAGTGAATTATAGTTCCCAGTCGTTCGGTCAGCTCTTATAGAATTATTTCGTTTTACATTAATACAATATCTTAATCTTTGTGAGTGAATGGAACATAGGTCATCAATTCATATTTCACATTGTATCAACTTCGGGAATAATTTTCTGCAGAACAAAAAATATTGATGCATTCAAGTATTAAATGGAAATGGTAACAATTGTGTCCAATGTAAAGAACCTAAAGTGACTATGAGGGGAAAAAAATCATTATTGGCCATCATTGCCAAAGGTGCTCTGTGTAAATGCTAGTGGAATTTTTACCACAAAAGGATGCCTTCCCTATTTTCATTTATGTTTTCAATTTCTTTGGATACACAAAAGGAAAAAAATCAAGCTTTTCTTCGGATGCACAAAAGGAAAAAAAAATCTATCATTGGGTTGGAATTTTCTAAAGAGCTAAATATAAATTCTGAACCATGTGCAAGGTTTATATTGTGCTAAACCACAGAATCAAGGAAACAAGCGCAAAGAAAAGAAAAAAGGCAGTATACAGCAAGACCATGAAGACATATCAAGCATATTGCAAGTATTATCAATACTACTAATAATCCTTGCCTTTCATATGGCGCCTAATCAGTTTTTCGTTTCACAGAATATACTATAACGTGAAACAAAACTGGAGAGAAGAAGTGTTAATAACGTTAAACAAAGTGGAGGTGAAATTGCAAAAAAAAAGAAGCGGGATGATGAGAGGGTGAGGGAAGGTGAGCTGTTATGGCCTGAAATTATTGAAATGAATATCGAGGCCAGAGGGCTGTAAGGTCCCTAGTAGATAGTTAAGGTGCTGTGCAGTTTTGTTGCAGTCCCCCCTTTGTATACAAGTGTAATTTTGTTGTTGTTGTTTTATAACATTAACACCTCTTTAACCCATCATCTCTTGCCCTCTACTCCATTGTCTCCTTTGTCTTCCTAGCCCTTGCTATTTGTCCTTAAAAGCCTCTCCCTCCCAACAAACCCCAGTTCTGATGAAGGGTCGTGGGCCTGAAAGGTTGACTCACTTTCCTTTCTCCATAGATGTTGTCTGACCTACTTAGTGTTCCCAGTGATTTCTTTTTTGTTTCAGATTTCCAGCATCTACAGTATTTTGTTGTTTTTCATACTGTAAAGTGAATTGACTGTATATTTATGGGCATAACATGGCAGCCAATTGTGCACAGCAATGTCCCACTAATAGTCGTGGATTGAATGACCACATTTAAAAAAAAAAAAGAATTATTATCCCCGGAAAAGCCAATCAACTAGCAACCGGGTTCCTATTTACTGTTACCTAAAAGAGTCATGTGGATTAAGGAAATCTGCCCAACATTTCACCCGGCTGGGAATAGAACCCAAGTTTCTTGCTTGTGAGGCAAGTGCTCTAACCACTGAGCTAGTATTCCAAACTATTGTCAAACTATCAGCGATAAAGGTCTACCAATTCTGCCTTAAGAAAAATAAAAGAAAAACCAAAAAGTGTAGAGAGAGAGAAAGTAAGCAGATAATGAAAAGCATTGGATCAACTTACTGATAATAGGTCAAGCACCAGGGAACTAAACTGTACAGTTATCAAAGGGCCAGTATTAATTGCTTGCTAATTATATCTTTAATGCAATGACTGAATGTATCTCACGTCTTCCACCACTAAATTGTATAATTTGTGTCAGGGCTCCTGCATCACTCTGAAAAATGTTTACAGAGATCAGCACATCTGCCAGCTCATTTGTGGATCTTATAATGTTCTGACGCCCACTGAGCAGTGTGACACATCTGATTACAAGCCTTAGATCATTGAGCTATGAGAAAAGGCTCAGAGAGCTTAATTTGTTCTTGATCGAATGCATGCTGGAAGTACTTAAAATCATGAAGGAGATCGATAAGACAGATGTGTGAATGTTCTCTGTGTAGAACCAGGAGAAAAGAACCAGGGATTAATTAGGAACTGAGAGATATCAGGAGCTGAATACAATATAAGATAGAAATGTATTCCACCATTAACTTATAAACTGTTTTGCTTTTATTTGTGTTTTACTTTTCTCCCCTATTCTCGTCTCATAGGGTCATAGATGTGAGATACATCTCTCACCCAGCCATACCTCATCAAGTGGCCATTCTTCTTTTGTGAGAGTCTACAAATATACAGTCAATTCACTATACAGTATGTCCTGTGAAGCACTTTGGTAAGTCGATAAGATGTGAAAAGCGCTATATCAAATGCAAGGTTTCTTTCTTCTTAAGCTGTTAGCGAGGACACGACTGTTCAATTTTCCAGGATAAATGTTACAGTCTAGCCTGATCCTTCCCCGAGTCATTATCTTCCTATGTGCAGTTTCCAGTACAGTGAACATGAGCTCAAATTCTGAATTGTTTTTCTCCCATTCCCAACCAATTGGTACTGGGCAAATGTTTGAGTGAGTCCCTGGCTAACTCAGCACAGACTGGAGATTGAAACAAAAATAAGTAACTCATGCTTTTATACCGCTATTTCACTGGTATTCATTGTCAAATGTAATGATGGTTTCTTTGCAATCAAATGCAACACCCAGTTATGCCAGCAAGGTCTAACAAACCTCCATGAAGATGACTAACTAAAGTGGGAAACACCAGGAGAGACTCTCCCCTCAGTATCGTAGGATCTTTAATGTAAATCTGAAAGACAATACAAACTTCCAAAAGTTGCACTCGTACTAGAAAGAACAATAGATCTCAAACCATGGGATTTGAACAAATCACCTTCTGACCATAGAGCAAACATGCTACATAATGAACTATTCTGGCTAAGATTTATTCTATGCGAAAGACTTGAAGTAAACAGATTCAGCGCTGGATATAAAGCAGAGTAGTTCAAATCCCTCCACTCCTCTGCAACCCCCTTCCTCTCCAACCTTCTCTCTCCTCAAACCAGCACCCGTTGCCTTCGCTCCACCAGGTCTGGCCTCCTCCATGTCCCCCGAATCTTCTGCTCCACCCTCGGCGGCCGTGCCTTCAGCCACTACACCCCGAGGTTCTGGAACTCCCTTCCTCACTCCCTTCACCTCGCTTCCACTCTTCCCAGTTTCAGGTCCCAGCTGAAGACCATTCTCTTCGACTGTGCCTTTGATCAACTTTCTACCCGTGCCCCTGGGCTCAGTCCCGTGATCCGTTGTTGTGAAGCACTCTGAGATGCCGTCCGGTGTGGAGGGAGCTATATAAATCAAAGTTGTTGTTGTTATTTGATTCTTCTCCCTATTTCTAATGTTTTTATAACATGTTCACTCTGGAAGAAAAACACAACAAAAACAAATTAGACTTATAGAGCGCTTTTCACGTTGGGAGGACGTCCCAAAGCGCTGCACAGGAGGCGTGTGACCCGAGCTGGGAGGGGAGTGTTCGGGAGGGGGTAAGAAACGTGGGGGAGGTCAAAAAATTAGGGGGGGAACAAAAGGCACGGTCGAAAAGGAAAGTCTTCAAACCGGCCTTGAAAGAGGAAAGGGAAGAAACAAGGCGGAGGGATTGAGGGATGGAATTCCATAGTGTGGGAGCGGAGAAACTGAAGGCCCGGCCTCCGATGGTGGGACAAACCAAGTCCTGCTGAACGGATGGTCCGGGTGGCCTTATACGGGGAGAGTAGATCGGATAGGTAGGGCGGGGCAAGGCCGTGTAAGGCTTTGAAAACGAGGACAAGGATCTTGAACTCGATCCTCTGGGGGATGGGGAGTCAGTGGAGATGGGCAAGGGTGGGGTTTATGTGGTCGCGGAGTCGGGTGCGGGATAGTACACGGGCTGCAGAGTTTTGGATGACCTGCAGCCTGTGAATGGAGGAACTGGGGAGGCCGACGAGGAGAGAGTTTCTGTCGTCCAGCCGTGAGGTGATGTATGTGTGCATACATCACCTCACGGCGTGTTTCGAGTGTTTCGGCAGCGCGGGGGGTGACGCAATTGCGGAGCCTGGCAATGTTGCGTAGGTGGAAATAAGCAGTGCCGGTCAAGGTACGGATGTGGGGGAGGAAGGAGAGTTCATTGTCGAACGTGATGCCGAGTTTCCTGACTGGCTTTGTGAGGTGGAGAGTACAGCCTTGGATGTTGAGGCTGGCAGCGCCCGATGTGCGGAGGCGCTGGCTTGAGCCAATCAGGAGGGCCTCGGTCTTGCTCACATTCAATTGGAGGAAGTTGTCCCTCGTCCAGGACTCGATGTCGGACAGACATGCTGTCAGAACATCGATGGTCTGGGGGTTGAGGGATGAGGCTGAGAAGTACAGTTGGGTGTCATCCGCATACATGTGGAAATTTACCCCATGTTTGCAGATGACATCGCCCAGAGGGAGCGTGTAAATGGTGAAAAGGAGGGGACCAGGGCCGGAGCCCTGGGGGGGACGCCATGAAAAACTGTGCGGGGTTTTGAGGAGAGACCGTTAGAAGATACAAAATGTAGGCGATGGGTCAGGTAGGAATGGAACCAGTCAAGGACTGTGCCTTGAAGGTTGAGGTGGGAGGAAAGACGTTGAAGGAGGATGGTGTGATCGACTGTGTCGAATGCAGCAGACAGGTCAAGGAGGACGAGGAGGCAGAGGGAGCCCTGGTCGCAGGGGGTTAGGATGTCGTTTGTAAACTTAACCAGGGCAGTTTCCGTGCTGTGAGCAGGGCGGAAACCTGATTGGAGGGGTTCAAGGAGTGAGTGAGTTGAAAGGAAGCAGCGGAGCTGGGAGGCAACCACTCTTTCAAGGACCTTAGAAAGGAACGGGAGGTTGGAAATGGGTCGGTAATTTGATGGCTGCGACGCATCAAGGGAGGGTTTTTTCAGGATAGGGGTGATGGTGGCTGTTTTATAGGAGGTCGGGATGGTGCCTGAGGAGAGGGAAAGGTTGATGGTGTCAGAGATGAGTGGGGCCAGGAGGTGGAGTTGCGTGCGGAGAAGTGGGGTGGGGATGGGGTCCAGTGAACACGTGGTGGGTTTCATGGGAGTGATTATTTTTGTGACTGAAGACAGGGAGGTGGGGATGAAAGTATGAAAGGGGGGGTGGGTGGGGGTTGAAATAGCGGATGGAGGGGCGCAGGTGGAGGAGAGATGGGGGTAGGACACCGCACAGTGGATTATCTCGATTTTGGACTCGAGGAAGTCCAACATTTCCTTGCAGCGTGCGTTTGAGGAGAGGATCTGCGAAGCAAGATGGGTGGGGGTGCGGAGGAGCTGGTTGATGGTAGCGAAGAAGAGGCGGTGGTTGTCCTTCGCTTCCAGGATTATCCTGGAGTAGAAGGCTGATTTGGCTGTGGCTAGGGCAGAGCGGTAAAACTTGATGCGGTCCAGCCAGATTTGCCAATGGACCGTGAGGCCAGATTTGAGCCAGGTGCGTTCAGCTGCTTGGTTAAATCCCCTGATCCTAAAGCACAGTTGATGGTTGGCTATCTTATCTAGTTCATCAATTATAAAATCATGTTCTCAATCCTGTAAACCAAGCCTTAATAGGTAGTGTGATCCCAGTTTGACGAGTATGATGATGTGTGTTTACAATTTTTTAATGAGATTGTAAATTATAAGGATATTAATTGGCACCACTCGCATTAGTACAGTATTAAAAACAGTATTTAAAACTTTGCTGTTCCAGAAACACAGAGGAAGGATTTGGGGAGTATGTCCAGGCTACACCCACTGGTAATAATCCTTGCACTTGATATAATGCCTTTCATTTCTCGAGGATGACTCAAAGTACTTCATCCAATTTACTGTAAAGTGTGCATTTTGTAGGTAAGTACAGCAGCCAATTTGCACACAATATTGTCCCACAACAGCCATATAATGAATGACCATTTTTAGAACATTTTAGAATATTTTAGAATATTGTTGTGTTCTACTGTATATCGACAACTATCTGGTGTGAGAAAGCCCTCATTTTGAAACTGGGTTTCCATAGGTTCCTTTAAGAACTATAGAAAACCTGTTTTAAAATAGACTGAAAGTAAGAATTAATTAATATCTGCATGCTCCAGGCCAGGTGGGATCTCTCCTCCCAAAGACTGTGAAAGTATTTGTTACAATGAGAAATTTTCTCTACTTGATTCCAAGATTGCGTAGAATCAAGCTGGTGCTGCAACATGTTAGGCGCTCATTACTTGGAGGCAGAGTGCTACACACAAGTTGAATTTTCACATTTTTGTGAGTTCTTTGCCTCAGTTAAATTGGTTAATTGCAGATTTGCCAAGCCCAGGCCAGACATTCTGCCACAAGATGTGAAGTGCGGAATCAGAGACAGACTTGTCAGTGGCTGCCTTTCACACACACCTTAGTAACTGTCTTGAGTGCAGAAGAGGCGGAGGTTATGGAAGCAGATTATAATTCACCCCTCATTCACCTCAGACCTATTAAAAGGTTTGTTCTCCAGGAAACGGAAAGGAAAAGCGAATAGACACAAACCTACATTAAAAAAAAAACTAGAATTAGCCTGTACTATAGAGGCAGTAAAAGGAAGCCAAGGATTAACTGACTAATACCAGATATGGATGAGGTTTACCTTTTCATAGAGATGTTTGGAATCTCAGAGAATATACAATGCCAACTTCAAATCCCAATGTGTTTTTCTCCAATTTATGCCTGTATCTCACAAATCCAGACAGGATAATATGAAGAAAAGCTTTGAAATATCATTGGTCTTTGATTGTGCCAATTATATGAAACATGTCAAGCTTTGAGGCAATTAAAAGCCACATGGAATGAGAAAGTCAAAATAATTTAAGTTAATAAATATTTGTCATCTGATTTTAAGTCTATTTCCTAGCTTTTCTTTTGTCAAGACCTTGGAATTCCCTCCAAAGATTTATGGAGGGAATTATTTAACATGACAACAAGCAAATATATCCTTTCTGGGTACACAACATAAAAACAAAACTATCTTTTGGTTAACAATACAAAATACATTAAAAGCTCTTACTTCATAAGTCTCTGTTGACTTGCGTTTTTCATTAAACATAGCTTTTAACATAGCTTCATAGCTTAAATTCAAGATCCTCATCCTCACCTTCAAGGCCATTCACAGCCTTGCCCTATCCTACCTCTCTGACCTGCTGTCCCCCTATGAACCTTCCCGCCCCTGTCTGCTCAGCGGGCTCCAGCCTGCTCCATGTCCCCCGCCTGACCCACTCTACACATTGGCGGATGAGCTTTCAGCCTCTCTGACTCCACATTCTGGAACTCCACCCCTCAGTCCCTTTGCCTCGCTCCTTCCCTCACTTCCTTCAAGGCTGGTCTCAAGACCCTCCTCTTTGACTGTGCCTTATGTTGCCCTCCCAACACTCTCCCTCCACTTCTAACTCTAACCCGCCCCTCCCCTCTACCTGCCCCTCTCCCTTCCTTGGGTCCCATTCTGACTGTTCAGTGCCTTGGGATCCTCCCGAAGTGAAAGGCGGTCTATAAATGTAATTTTGTTGTTGTTCATATCAACACTATACTATAATAGTAACAACTATAACAAAATTACCTGAGTAGAGTGCCTTGGAGAGTTTTGGATGATGTGTAGCTTGTGGAGGGAAGAGATGGGAAGGCTGACAAGGAGGGCATTTCTGTAGTAGAGCCTTGACTGTATGTATGAGGGTTTCAGCAGCCTGAGGGGTGAGGCAGTGGTGGGGTTGCAAAGGTGGTGGAGGGCAGAGCTGGTATTGGCATGGATAATAGATAGAAAGGATAGTTGAGGGTCAAACAAGATGACCAGGTTCCTGACTGGCTTGGTGAGGTGGAGTGTGCATCCATGGATACTGATGCTGCCAATGCCTGAGGTGCGGAGGCACTGCACTACACCAACAATAATATTAAGTAATGATGGCACCTCAAACTTTTAAATTATCTTCATAATACTACAATAATAAAATTATGTAATAATCCTTACATTTGATATAATACCGATAATAATGCCCAATGTCCTGGCCTCAACCATTCATCCTGACCTCCTTTTTCAGTCATTAATACCTCACCAGGTTAAAATAAATGTTCTGGTAGCCTGAGTTACCCATTTGCAACTCTAAATCTATATCCTCTTGTTCTACTGTCTTGGTGCATCCTAAAATATTGATCTGTATTTACGTTTTCAATCCCATTTAAAATGTTATACACCTCTATGAGGTCCCATCTGAGACATTGTCTCTCAAAACTATAATCCAATGCAGATTGCAGATTTATTTATATGTATAGAAATGCTTCTTCATACGCATGGAAATCTTTGATGTGACATATTAAACAATAATTAATATATGATGTGATAACTTAATTTCTAAATGTTGTCACACAGCCTCTTTGTTAGGGAATGTTACACAACAGAGTGTTTTAGGAAACAAGCTGAAACTATATACAATAATAATAATAATCCTTGCATTTGATATAGCGCTTTTCATGTCTTCCAGACATCTCAAAGAACTTCACAGAATGTACTATAAAGTGAATTGACTGTATATATGTGGGTGAAACGTGGCAGCCAATTGCGCACAGCAATGTCCCACAAACAGTCGTGGATTGAAATGACCAATTTTATCATTGTGTTTTTTCTTCGAGTGATTATTATTATGATGATTATTATTAGGCATTATTAGCCAAAGTTTCCAACCTTGGAACCTTGCCCAAGGTTTTGCCCTGATCTGCCTGGATTTGAACACACGTCTCATGCTTATAAGGAGAGTGCTCTAACCACTGAGCTATAGGACTCCACTAGGACGATGGGAATTTAGAAATAGAAAGCCTCAGAAAGTCATGAATACAAAAAACATCAAGGTACTCAAAAAAAAGGTTGAGAAATAATTTATAATAAAATTATTACAGAATATGGAGAGAAAGCAAGGAAATTGAATTTTTTAAAATTGCATTGAATTAATGACAATAAATACTGAAGTGGCCAAATAGCTTATTCCTGTTCCTACAGTATTCTCATCTTTCTCCCTCTCCTCTCTTGAACCCCACTACCCGAAACTCCCACCTCAGATGCAAAGTCTGTACAGTCCAAGCACCTTGGGACATCTTCCAATATAAAAGGCGTACATTTGTTATGAGAATATCAACTGGGGCTCGTTGTACTGGAGTAAAATACTGAATAAAGAAGTGCACCATTGACAGCACTGAATGGTTTAGATTAGATTATTCAGGCATTTCAGTGTGAAGAAATCTCAGAGGGCCAGGCCCATCCTGCTTCAGTGACCTCAGTGTATCACTGAAAGACTGGGCCAATCCTTGTGTCATGACAGCAGAGGTTCTGCGCCAATGCATAAAGCAACTCAGGCACAATATCTTATTTAATAGAAGAATGGAAAATGCCAAAGCTCTCTTCACTAATCTCAAGGCAAATTGTGATATCAAAAGACACACTGCAGTGAATCATAGGAGTTGCAATAAAACCCAAGTTGGTTTATAGCCTGATTGGATTGTGTTAAATATATTCTGGATTTCACAAGACACTGACAAGAAACTGCAGTTCTGTGTTAGTTTTGTTTCCTTTTGCCCTTTGACTGCCTTTCTTTACACCTCCCATTTTGAAGAAGTGACTTGATACGATAGGTTCCATAGTCATCAGTGGCTGTCTAATGTTCTGAGCAAATGTTTTCATGAATGGGACTGTGAAGATCAATAGCCTATTTGGCCGTTGAGACCATCCAAGCTAATTTCGGACTAGTCCTCAACTGACATCTGTACACAGTTTCACAAGATAGAACAGCAATTAACATTTATCTTGTGCCTTTTAAATTGGGAAGATATCTCAAAGTGCTTCACACAACTGGTTGGGAGCCCATGCTGCAATTACAGGACACAAAACAAAAGTGACCAAAGCCATAGTCAAAAAGGTAGGTCTTAATATTGTTTTTACTTTAATGGAAGGTGAAATATAACTATAATAAAAATACAATCTATTAAAATTTATCATTTGGGGTTGACATCCTAAAGCGTATTCACAATCCTGGATGGGCACCCAAGCTGGTGATAGGAACTGAGTGGGGTGGAAAGGGGAAAAAATTCACTCAGAGCACTGTGTACTTTTTGAGACACACTTAAAAGAGGGGAAGGAGGACAGAAGTTGAAGGTATTCTGTGAATGACTGGAAGCCCACATGCTGAGAATGGGATGGATAGGATCGTGAATGGTGAACATAAAGAAGATTGGTGCTCACTGGATGAATATTAATTGGCATACACACCACTTCTTACAATTCTAGACAGCAAGTAGCAGTGGGGAACCGTGGCTGTTTTTCTCCTTGCTAGCCAGACATACTGAAGCTATTATTTATCTCCACAGCACCTTCCCCTTCACTCCTCCCTCCTGACTGGGATCAATTATCAGTACTGACAAGTGAACGACCTGAGATACTCTGTGTTTCCACAGCTGAGTCTCACACCATATGGTGCATTTGCTCAACGAAGCATTGAGAGAGCTTTTATGAGTAATTTTACTGCAAGCTAAACTTCACCAACCTGTAAAGTAAGAATGATTCATTTAATGAATTACAGTAAACACCATGGAGTGCAATCTTAATCTGAAATACTTTCTTAAACTCTATTTAATGCTTGTGCTCTGACATGTGTCATACTTTCCATATGGTCAAGCAGTGCCGAGCACCACCCCCATGATAGTTGATCGACTTTGCATACACTGAAAGCATTCTTAGGCTAATCCAAATCTGTGAAACAAAACACAACCAGTTAATTAAAAAAAACTTGCATATGATATAGTAGTTTTCACGATGGGAGGATGTCATAAAGCGCTTTGCAGGATTTACGGTGAATTGCAGTATTAGTATTTGTAGCATTTGTAAGCAAACATGCATTTGCACACCACAGTGTCCCACAAAGTGCCATAAAGTGAATAAACAGTGAATAAAATGTGGCGTTTCATAACCAAATTAATAACACCAGTGACCATTTTCGTATTCAATCTGTTATGAAATGCCACATTTTTCACCATTAAAATTAGCTATGATTAAAAACAACCAACACAGATTCCTGACTTGAATAGCAGTATTTCAATAAACAGCCTTAGAATTGTTTTCATCCTGGTTGATGGGAAATCAGCATAGGCCCTCGAAACACTTTAACCAATGATTTGCTTCAGTGTATTAGAGAGCAACCGAACACTCAACTGTGCACTGTATGAGCCCAGCAAGGGTTTCTGAAATCTGCAAAGGACTGGATAAAGAAAGCAAGTGTTGAATCTGTGACTGATACTATAGCTAAACAGTAATAATGGACAGTCTGCTGTACTTTCCCAAGGAGTGAGGATAACATTTCCATTAAAGATTTAGCTTGCAGTTCTGTCCTTCATTTGACATATCTGTGCTCAATTCCCTGATGGAGTGCAAGCAGTCATCCATATTATTTGAATTAAAACATTATTATGTTAGAAAATTGCACTGATTCTTCACAATATATTAGATGAGTTACACAGGTCTAGGATTATCATGAGTAATTTAGCACAGACACATGAAACACTCGGATGGGTTAAGAGAAAGAGTGTTAGAGGCCAAGACTCTGCACTAATTTGAGATCCTCGACCTCACTTTCAAGGTCCTACATGGCCTTGCCCCTCTGACCTGCTGACCCAGTGACCGGGCTTTCAGCACCTTTGCCCCTATGCTTTGGAACTCCATCCCACAATCCCTTCAATTTGCTCTCTCCCTTGCCTCCTTCAAGACCAGTTTCAAAACACTCTTCTTCAACGGTGCCTTCATCCGACCTCTCTACCCTCCCTTATCCCAACCCTGTCCCCCACTCATGCTTGGGTCCCAACACCTGACTGTTCAGTTCCTTGGGACATTCTCTCTACATGAAAGGCGCTCTACAAATGTAATTTTGTTGTTCTTGTAATTTAACAAGTGGTTAGAATACTCACCTCACAAGACCTTGGTTCTATTCTTGGCAGGGTAAAATGTTGAGCAACTTTCTTTCTCCATATGCCTCTGTTTACCTAGCGGTAAGTAGGCTAGTTGATTGGTAGTTTGCTTTTCCGGGGAGAATAATCCCCTAAAAAAAAATATTTGGTCACTCAATCCACGACTGTTTATGGGACAATTGACTTCCATGTTTCACCCACAAATATACAGCCAATTCACTTTACAATATTTTGTGAAGCACTTTGTTACATGTAGGTGTGAAAAGCGCTACATCAAATGCAAGGATTATTATTACTTTGTTGAACACCTTTTGGAACTCATTAAATGGCTTCCCACAGTCATTCTGGGTTGTCACCTCCACATAAATGTTTACGAGATGTCAGACAAGACCCAACCTTTTTGAATCCATGTTGGCTACCAAATAATAGATTTTGATAATCCTTTCTGATGATTGATCCAAAGTGTTTCTTACTATTGAGGTTAAGCTAATGGGTCTATAGTTGCCGGGTTTAGTTTTGTCGTCCTTAAATATGAGAATAGCATCAGCTTGTTTCCAATCCGATGGAACCTCACTAGATCTGATCGATTCCCTGTACAACGTTGCACAAATCTACTATCTTGTTTCCCTATGTCCACTGGGTGATATCAAACAGGCATTCTTCTTCCAAATCTCTCTCAAGTTTTTATAATTGTTATTGTTTCTTTCAACTGAAAGTTTACCAGAAATTAAATAATCTTTCAAAATTACTTTTGCACCTCGTATTTCTGGAATTAAGTAGGGTGCATTCCTGGGGAGAGAATGCACATTCCATTCTAGACACAGGAACATTTTCATGTGTAGATGGGAAATTATTTACATAGATTTACATAGTTTGTGCAGCATAGAAACAGGCCATTCAGCCCAATTTGTCTGTTCCAATGTTAATACTCTCCATGAGTCTCCACCCACTCCTAATTATCTTCTACACCCTTCTATTCCCTTTGGCCTCATGCATCTATCCAAGCACAGTGATATACTAAGGTGATGAGTTTCTGGATGAATCAGACACCCGGCTGGACAAAATAAAAGTCACATTGAGATTGCAGGTTTGTGAGTTTTACTGATTAAAGATGTATTTTTCCATTATATGATCTCCTAATCTTATTCTCAAAATAATGATAGAATCTCTAAACTTTCATTTATGATAATTATGCCTTGAAATTGTCAAGGAAAGATAAAAATACAATTTTTATTAAAATATATAAAGCGTAAATTATGTTAGTTTTAGAATTGTACAAGATACTGATGTGAATGACTAAAATATTAAATTTTTATTTGATCACACACACAGGTACTGCTTCATTCTCAAGAAAAATCTGTATTTAATATCTTGCATGGTAATATGTGGAAGAGAAATTACACAGTTCAATAATAATGCTTGAAACTTGCAATTTCTGTATTCCAGACACATTTTATGTGCCCAGGCAATGCCATTCTGCTTTTAATCTAACATTAATAAAAATGGATGGAAAGTAATAAACTCATGTTCTGCCACTTTAACCCATATAGGGTCAGAATACAACTGTCTGCTTACGTATAGCTATTTCAAGCATAACTATATCCATGAGACATAAAGGAAGCGAATAATAATGATAATCCTTGCATTTGATATTGCACTTTATCACCTTATTGAGACATTATTCAAAATTAATATACTATGAATTGACTGTATATTTTGCAGCTGGAATTCTATGTCATTCTGTGCGCAATTCTGATTTGAGCCCCAATTCCGATGTCGCAAAACAGTTTCCATATATAATCCTTGACCCAAATATCATACAAAATATCCCTATTCACCCATTCTGTTATTTCACAGTAAATACAGTAAAGTGTTTGTGGAAAATCTTTTGTAAATTTATTGTATTCTCTTTTTTCTCATTGAATCAGTGTAAGATAATACTGTAATAACTACAATAATAAATGTCCCAACTGCAGCATTTTTAAATTCACCAGTTATTCATTTATCAGACTTCGCTCAATTTATTTTTATAAAGTCAGGCAATAACATAATTCATAATTATCCTTGCATTTGATATATCAAAATGTCTCAAAGCACTTCACAGCTAATTGCTGACCAGTATAGTGACTGCGCATTTATAAGCAAGTGTACAATCACATTTCATTCAGCCAGGTCCATAATCATTATTTTGCACATGAACATTGGCCAGGACACCAAGAAAAATTTCATTCACTTTTTCAGTAATACTATGGAATTTTAGTACAATCCATTCGAATAGGCAAAAATGACTTGATTTAATGTCTTATTCAAGGTTTAGCTCCTTCATCAGGGCAGTGCATCCTCAGCAGTGGAGTACTGATGTGATGCTTACGTTAACTATCCATACAACTAGCACTCCAAAGTGATCCTCACTACCGTGTTCTTCTTTATCTCAGTAAAAGCAATTCCTTTGTAAGAGTTTTATCGTGAAAGATGTTGCTTGTTATGGCGGGGAAGGAGAAACAAATCACTGCAGACCAGAAAAAGGAAAATGTGATAAATAGCAAATGCAGAGAAGATTTTCTAGCATGAATCGGATGCCTTATTAATAGAGATGGGAAAAAATGGGATTCTTCCTGCTGGACAAATAATCTTCAGAATTTAAAATAATGAGGGATGTTGATAAAGTCAATAGGGAGAAATTATTTATAATAAAATTATAATAATCCTTGCATTTGATATAGTGCTTTTCACGTCTTCTAGACGTCTCAAAGTGCTTCAAAGAATAAACTTTAAAGTAAATTGACTGTATATTTGTGGGCAAAACTTGTCAGCCAATTGCGCACAACTGTGTCCCACTAACAGTTATGGACTGAAATGACCAATTTTATCATTGCTTTTTTTTAAGGATTATTATTGTATATCCACTGGTCAGTGAATCAGTGAATAGAGAGCATCAATTTAAAATTGTTGGCCAAAGCGTAAATGGGGAGAATAGGAGAAATTGTTTCATGCACAGAGTATTTAGGATATGGAATGCAATGCCAGGAGTGGTTGTTGGGGTAGAATCCACAGAGAACTAGCTAGATATCTAAAAGGGAGTAAACTACAAGGGTATGGGGAAAGGGCAAGTAAACAGGACAGGAGCGAGCACAGAAACAATGGGCTGACTGGCCTTCTGTGTTCTAATTTATATGGTTTACTTGAGAGGTACTGTTAGGTTTAGTCAAATCATCATTTATTTTAAGTTTAAGTAAATCAATGTGTATAATAAGTAGTATAACATTAGAAATTTAGGGTTAAACTAAGAAAGCTAAAGCTGCACAATTGCAGAAACCAACTCTGTAAAAGAACTGAATATAGCCAGGTTGGCATCAGTTGTAGTAGATTTGATCAGTGTGAAAAACGGAGAACAGAAAACATGTTCAGTTAAAGACGTCAATATAACTACTGTTTATCTTCCCAAAGGTGAGAAATCATGGGGTAAGCAAGGAGGCAGACAAAACAGGCCTGAGTAGATGGGGAAATGTTTTACAATAAGTTATTTTGAGAATACAGGAATGTTTGAGAACCGCTCTGCTAGTCAAGATAAGCGAGGCTGGTGGAGAAGTATAAAGATAGGAGGGAAAGAGTGACTCATCACAACAGTTAGGGAATATCTCAAGGTGGAAACCCAGATCTCCAGCCTGCCACTGTTGTCCAGAACTACTGGAATGGGTAGCATGGTTCCATTTGTTCTGTTTTATAGGCAGGGAAGAACAAAAGAGAACGCAATTGACTGCCACATTTCGCCCATAAGTATACAGTCAATTCATATATCCTGTGAAGCGCTTTGAGATGTCTAGAACAGCACTATATCAAATGCAAGGATTATTATTATTATCTGCGTACATGCCAAAATTGACCGTGTCTGTGGATGATGTCGCCAAGAGGAAGCATGTAGATATTGTAGAGGAGGGGACCAAGGACAGAGCCCTGAGGAATGCCTGATACAAAGCAGGAGGGAAAACAGAAGAGGCATTCAGGCAATGCATTTTTGCATGTGCTTAGTACAGTAATAAATCCTATGCTGTCTTATCCGGGGAATGTTACCTTATTATACTCTATGGTTTATGCAGCGTTCCTGTACTGTCAGTTTGTGTGATGCTGTATTTGCATTTGAAAGTTGACTCAACTTCTTGCATAGCTTCTGCCAAACATTAAGATGTTCAAACAGAAAATGTAACAGTTTAAAGATCAGTAAAAACGTAAAGGCTCTGTTGCTGGATTGCTTTACCTGATCTCTCCTTATGGCATTACTGCACAGGCCAGGTGATAAATGATCTGGAAGCATTATTTCAAACAAACGGAGCCTGCTGAAACAAGGACATATATCATAAATCATACATCATATGTATTGTGTAAACGCTAGCAGTGGGTGCTTTGTAAAAAATGAACTACTCCTGCTGTGGTTGACATGGCTAATGATGTCTGCCAGATCAGGAGGACGTTAAAGTTCCCTTGGTGCTATTTGAAAAGAGAAGGGAGTTTTTCCCGGCATCCTGACCAAACAATCTCACAAATAAAATTAACCTGTCACTTAATGGCTTTTTGTGGGATATAGCCGTGTGCAAATTGACTTCTCCTCCCAAAAGGCACTATATCAAATGCAAGGAATATAATTAAGTTCTATCTTTGAAGCTCTTTGAGATGTTTTAAAATGATAAGGCATTATAAAAATGCAAGTTCTTTGAATCTGATGCCTGGGCTGATTGGTGCTGCCTACTACCAAAGTGGATTACGTACATAATAACTTTCTATTAAGTGAACAACCCATTTGCTCTAATCTTCTATTCATTCATTCATTCATTTGAAGTGTTGATTTATCAGGAATTCACAGTGAGATACTGATAAGAACCTCCTTGTGCTCAATTTGTTGCGTAGTTTAAATTGTTATGGAAATTGCAGATACAATTAGGTTTTGCTGTAATCAGATTGTTGAGATGGCAGAGGCCATGCAACACATTAAGTTGAAGGTCACGGCATGGAATAAATGATATTCTTGCTCTTTGTAGCAGCTCTATTAGTGATTTGTCATGGTGATACAGTTGATATTGCACAGTACAGTATTTCAGAGTTCCTCACGATGTGATACGAAATTAACCAGCAGATTCTCAAAATGATGTTACTACTTTATTCAATCAAAAAAACATTGATGACCATTTTGGACATCACCATCACTGACAAAGCCATCTCGGACCACCACTTCATCTCCCTTAATACCCCCATACCCCTTCCTCCTATGCAATCCTCTACCATCATGTACCGTTCGTGGAAAAATAATCTCCCTCTCCCTAGAGGCAAAAGTCATCTGAAATCCTGACTTCTGGCACTCACTAACTGACCTACCCTCTTTGCTATCTTTTCTCCACCAATCCCTCTCCTCCATCATCGACTCCCTTGCCCCCTCACCTCCCAAACCATCTCTTACTCCTGTAAATCCCCCTGGTACACCAGCCACCTCTGAACCCTCAAGGCACAAGTGCGAGCTACTGAACAAGCCTAGACCAAATCCAAACTAACAACAACACACAACACACAAAATTACATTTATAGAGCGCCTTTCATGTCGGGAGGACGGTCAATTGGCAGCTGTCAATTTAGCTGGATCTCACTAAGACTTACCGCTTTGACCTTGCGTCTGACAAGCCCTGCTTCTTACAACCCCAGGCTCCTCTTCACCACAAACCCTCTCCTCCATCCACGCTCCCACGACTCACACTATCTATCTTCCAACTGCGAGGGGATGCTAGACTTTCTTGAATCCATTGAGCCACCTCTACCCTGTCCACCACTACCTGCCCATTACCTCTCCCTCAGTATCCAACCACACCCCATTAACATTCTTGATCCTATCTCTCCCTCTGCTCTCATCTGGAAAATGAAACCTTCCACTTGCTCCCTCATCACCAACCCCACCTCGCTCCTCATTTCCCAGCTTCGCCTCCTAGCCCCACTCCTAACCGACATCATCAACCTCTCCCTATCCATTGGCACTGTTCCTACCCCTCTAAAAACAGCGGTCATCACCCTCATACTGAAAAATCCTTCACTGGACCCATTCCTACTCTCCAGCTACCATCCCATTTCCAATTTCCCATTCCTCTCTAAGGCCCTGGAACAAGTCGTTGCTTCCCAGCATCATTCCTTTCTCTCTCGCCATTCCCTCTTTGGCCCATAGCATGGATAAAGCCCTGGTCAAAGTCTCTAAAAACATTTTAAATATCTGTGATCAGGACTCTCTCTGCCTCCTTGTCCCCTTGACCTCCCTGCTGCCTTCGACATTGTCAACTACACCATCCTCCTACACAGCCTCTCCTCCCAGCTCAATCTTCATGGACGTACCCTCACCTGGTTTGATTCTTACCTTTCTCACCATCAACACTTTATCGCTGTGGTTGCACACTCAACCTCAACAAGCCAGTTGGGAACCTATGTGTCTTGTTTGATCCTCGACTGTCTTTCGTTCCCCACATCCAAGCCATGATCCACTCTACCGTCCCTCACCTTCACAATATTGCCCGACTCTGCTATTACCTCACCCCTCAGGCCGCTCATACCCTCATTCATGCCTTCATCACATCCATGCTCGACTATGCCAATGCCCTGCTTGTCAGCCTTCCCAATTAATCCCTCCATAGACTAAAATAATCCAGAACTCTGCGGGCTGTGTCTCTTCTGCTCCAAGGTCAGTGACTGCATCTCCGCCATCCTCGCCCAACTACCCATCACCCAGAGGATTCAATTCAAGAAAGTCCTTACCTTCAAAGCCCTCCGTGGCATCGCCCTACCCTACCTCTACGACCTCCTAACCCCCAATCATCCTACCCACCCCCTCCACTCAGCAGGCTCCAGCCTGCTGCATGTTCCCCGACCCATCCGCCTCACTATTGGTGGGTGAGCCTTGAGCCACTCCGCCCCTATCATCTGGAACTCCATCCGCAGTGACTCCTCCGCCTTGGCCCCTCCCTGGCCTCTTTCAAGTCCCGTCTCAAGACCCTCTACTTTGACGGTCCCGTGAGTCACCCCCTGTCCAGTGCCTTGGGACGTCCTTCTGACATGAAAGGCACTATACAAGTGTAATTTTGTGGTTGTTGATAAGCTGTTAGAGTATACTACATACAACTGGTTCGCTTAGCTCAGATAAAAGAGGGATCAACTTCTTCCTCCAGGAGAGATGTGTTGATGAATAATTTTTCTCCTTCAGTGGTATGGTCTTGCTCTCCTTATTAATATTATTGTGTTCACCGCTTTCATACTGTAACCTCATGTCAGCCCCTGATCAAGTATTGCTTTGTCAAAGAAACTGCTAATGACCACTTCATGCTGGGTCTTTAACTCAGTTTCACCTTCTTAAGCCCTTGTCAATATTTCACTCGGATCCTGCTTCCAGGAGCTATCCATGTCCGGTACCATAACATTCTCCTCTCAAGAAAGACGAGCACACTGCAGAACAGCTCTTGCAAAGTCTCTCTCTATCAGTTTTTTTGTCATGGCAAACAATCTGCCTGAGGTCACCAGCTGCTCAAGATGAGCAGGGAGATGGCTGCAGCTGTACCTTTCCTTTTTGTCACAAAACAATAAGTGTGAGTACAACGCGCACCTAACAAAAACACCAGCTTACAACAGCAGTGCTAAAATAGAAGGAATTTTAAAATATGATATGACACAACCTGCATTGCTTCATTGGTGCACCAGCCTTCAGATGCAATAGGCAACGTCTATTATATAAAGCCTTTCACATCGAGAGGTCATCTGAAAACATTTTAAATCCAACAACAAAATTACACTTGTATAGTGCCTTTCACGTCAGGAGGACGTCCCAAGGCGCTGGACAATCATTGTTTCAGACCTGAGCTGGGTACGGGGAGGATGGAGGAAAAGGGGGGATTTGGGGTGACCGATGGAACTGTCAAAGAGGAGGGTCTTAAAGCGGGACTTGAAGTAGGCCATGGAGGGAGTGAGGTGGAGGGACTGCGGGATTGAATTTCAGAGGTTGGCGGCAGAGTGGTTAAAAGCTTGCCTGCCAATGGTGGGGCAGATTGGTCAAGGGACATGAAGCATGTCGGTGTTTATTGCAAGTGGATAATAATGAACCATATGGTGATTTGAGTGGATAAATAAATTATGGAATGATGAGCAATCAGATGAATAATCTTCTGTAGTATATGCATATCATCATCATTGTGAAGGTTGATAATCTCAGTAATGATTTACAAAGCTAATTTAGCAATGAAGACAGATTTCACAAGATAGCTATACAGGGCACAGAGATTCATCATACAATATAGGGTCCTCATTTACTCTTGAACTAAGATCAGTTACGGTTTTTATTCAAGGTCTGACTGTGACATATTCATAGAGCTCAACCTCAATTTTGCCCCTTTGTTATTTTTCATTTCCCATTAATGAAGGCAATGGAATATTATTAGGAAATAAATTACCTCAGAACCAGTAAAAAAAAGTGAAAATATTTTAATCAATAGCAACAACTTGCATTTAAATAGCACCCTGCATGCCAGGCGGAGTTTCAGAGTTCTTGGAATTGGTTAATAAAATTGGTTTAGAATAAAATGGAATTGGTTAATAAAACTACTGTATTGATTTGACTGGTTTTATTCCCATTCTACAATTCCTCCCTCCATAAGGTGCATATCATCCAGAACTCTGCAGCCCCTGTCCTCTCCCACACCAAGCTCTGTGTCCCCATCATACCCATTCTGACCCGCTCCGCTGGCTTCCCATCACTCAGACAATTCAATTCAACATCGTAGTCCTCACTTTCACGCCCTCCTTGACCTTGCCCCATCCTACTTCTGTGACTTCTTAACCTCTACCAACCTCTCCACTCTCTCTACGCAGTGGGCTCTGGCTTGCTGCATGTCCCCAACCGACCCACTCCACTATCGGCGGCTGAGCCTTCAGCCACTCTGCCCCCAACCTTTGGAATTCCATGCCGCACTACTTCTGCATTACCCACTCCCTTGCCTCCTTCAAGTCCCACCTCAAGACCCTACACTTTGACTGTGCCATGAGGTACTCCCGTCCCATTCCTCCACCCTCCCTGATAGCAACCACAGCTCGGATCTGAAAAATTGTGTAATTGTAATTTTGTTGTTGTTCTTGTGAAGTGTGTGAGGCTCAAAATGTCACCTAGTGTTAGCCTATAAAACTATGTTGTCTTAATAGTTATGATCGGGCAAAATTGTGGAAAATATTTAAAAAATTTATTGGAATTTGGAATCAGACTCTTTTGAAGAACAATGCAGAAAAGGTTTTCCAATTTAAGACTAAATTTATGAATTTTCTACAACAGTGCACATCAGAACTTTAAGAGAAAATGGTCTTTCAACAAAATCAACAGCAACTTGCATTGATACAGTGCCTTCAGGCAGGATACCATTTCAGAGCACTGAGAAACTTACTAAAGTAAGACTTGGTGAAATTTCGGACTCCAGTTTACATCAGATAGAAATCAAATGGTGACCATATCGAGAATTACAGATGTGTGAGTCCATAAATCTAGAGCCCAACTGCAGGTAAACAAGACTTTCAGATAAAAGATGACGTCTCATTTTTTCAGCGCCTTGGTATGTCCTCCTGACGTTAAAGGCGCTCTAGAAATGTAATTTTGTTGTTGTTGTTCCCATCAACAGCTTATTCTTTTCAACATTTAATTTTCCACTTTGCATGAACTGTTTCCTTTGGCCATACCTGCTTGCAGACATTAATTGCTCTCCTTTGTCAAATCAATAGCAATTCCACAGAGGGTTGGAATGTTGTGTTATTTGAAAGCAGCAGCACAGAATTGATAGATCTTCTCAGGTTTCTTGGGAAAGATCGAGTTTGCAATTCAGAAGATAGAATCTCATATTTTTATACTCCAATGTTCTTTTAATAACTAGGAAAGAGATTTGATGCACATCATTGTATTGCTCTTGAACTCTCATTTGGGAATTTGAAATAGTGAACATGAGCTTTTGCTTCACAACATTTTATTACTTACAAAGGGGAGAAAAATGCTATTTAAAGATATTCAGCTGCCTCAAAATAAAATATTTTTAAACTATCAACTAGTGGGGCATGTTTCAGAACTTTACTTTTAAGCCTTGGTGTCCATACAGAATGAACGATGATAATATTGCGAACGTTATGGGTCCATTCCCCACATAGTCCACAGCACAACAACAACATTACATTTATAAAATGCCTTTGATGATGGAAGGATGTCCCAAGGCACAAGCTTTTATGCGGGTCTCAGCTTGGGATGAGAACAAATAGGCTGAAGGGCCTCTTATCATCAAAGTAAATTGTGTGAATCTTGTAAAGGAGTCTAGATGTAGTTTGCATCTATTTTGTTGCTCGAAAATAGCAACATATTTCTTTCTTTGAGTGAGGCCCTTGCAGGCACAAAATTAGACTGCTGGATCATAGTCAATCAAAAGCCATTTTCAGAACAAGGTTCTGATCCCAGACTGACAACATTAACAACTTACATTTGTAACAAACCCAATGATCAGACTGATATGAAGATCCTATTTAAATAAAGCAGAGCATTCATAGAGGTGGATATAACCTAGCAGGTATGGGTTCAATCTGCACTTCAACAACAAGAACAAATTACTTTTGTATAGCGCCTTTCACGTCATGAATGCTTTAGGACATTGAGCTCACACTATGCTCTAGGCTGCCATTCCAATGCAAAGCTGGGGTGTTTTATATTGTTGCAGGTGCTGGACTTCAGATGAGACAATAAACTATGGTGCAATAATAATAATAATATTCCTTGCATTTGATATGGTGCCTTATCACATCCTCTAGACGTCTCAAAGTGCTTCACAGAATATACTGTAAAGTGAATTGATTGAATATATTTGTGAGCTAAATGTGGCTGCCAATTGTGCACAGCAGTGTCCCACAAACAGTCATGAATTGAAATGACTAATTATTATTGGGGGGTTTTTGAGGGATTATTATTAAGCGTGTGGAGTAAGGAAACTTGCCTAAGGTTTCGCCCTGCCTGGAATTGAACCCAGGTCTTTCGCTTGTGAAGAGAGTGCTCTAATTACTGAGCTACATGATCTGAAAGTATCTAACCCAGAAAAGCTGATTTTTGTTTCACAAACAAATACAGTTTGGTCAGGAGTTATCCGTTTCCAGGCAAATCCAAAGCAACTAAACTCAATATACGCACTGAAGCCAATTCACTCAGGCTGCCTCCATTATGCTATCATTAGAGCAGCACAGCATAAGTTGGAATTAAGGAAGCTGATCCTGGGCTTTACTTGTTGCAAAGATGCATTTATAAATACTACGTAGATATCTATCGCTTAGAGGGGAGTACTTTGTACAGAAACACCTTCAGACATCTTTTCTCCTTCCAGTAATGATGCACAACAATATGACACTGGTTCACCTATAAAAACAGTTGCTAAATTTGCAAATAGAGAGCATGGTATACTTAGTACTAAGTGTGCCTTTACCAATATACATATATAAATATTATATATACACATATATTACATACATATATTACTACAATTTCTTACTTTCATCCTAGTTTCTTAAGCATGTTATAAGTTCAATGACTAATAATAATTCCTCAAAAAAAAACTATAATAAATTGGTCATTGCAATCCACGATTGTTTGTGGGACACTGCTGTATGCAATTGGCTGCTGTATTTCACCCACAAATATACAGTAGTGTCAATTCACTTTACAGTATATTCTGTGAAGCACTTTGAGACATCTAGAAGATGTGAAAAGCGCTACAACAAATGCAAGGATTGTTATTATTATTCTTAATGTCAAAATTTGAACCAAGGGTTACAGATCAATTCTGGTAGTAAATAGCACAACTGACCAATGAATCAGGAAGTCAACCATGCACATTCACATTCACTTAAATATGCATCGGGTTAGGCGTTTACCTGATAGACAAATCCACTAATTTCATTATTTTTGTGTCTTTTTCTTTCAAAAAACATTGTTTTCTGCATTGTATTCCATCGGTAATTATTATTTCACTCTGAATCTTAACATTGACGTCAGTCAGGATGTGTCTCAATAACAACAAATTGCAAGTAGATATTTATCATGTCGGGAGAATATTCCAAGGCGCTGGGGTCTCAGAGCATAGAATGATTAACACCAGTGATATCCAGGTGCTGAGGAGCGATCTCGGCAGAGCACAGGTCAATTGTCTCACCTCCACCACAACAAATTACACTTGTACGTCCCAAGGCGCTTTAAGGAAAGTAGAGGGAGATTCACGGCTGCTCTTGAATACCTTCCAGCAAGCCATTCAAAAGACCTGGAAAAGTGAATCCTCCCAGCATCCTTTCTTTGGATGTGGTGTGTAACTGGGGGAGAAATCCAGAGAGAAACGGGAGAAATTATACATTACGTTACCGATTAAAAGTTGTTTAAAAATAGTTCATTTTCTACAATTGTTATTATGTAAGGTTTTACAAGCAGGCTTTATTGACCTGGTTCATTATATTTCATTAAGTTCTTAAAAAAATTCAGTGTGCAAGTCGATTGCTGGGTAGGAAGAATAGCTATTAGTATGGCAAACCTACAACTAAGGCAGCAAATCATGTTGAAGAATAATATAAAATGGCATGGCGGCTAACAGGTTTGAACTCACAGCCCACTCAGTTAATGAACTCAGTCACACTGTTGTGGGGAGTTGCTGAGTGTTCTCCAAAGCGCTATTGATCATTCTACTATTTTCTATGTGTGTAATGTGGCCTGCAAGTTGGCCATCCCTGGTCTATGTTCAAATAATAATCCTTCAATTTGATATAGCACCTTTTACATTGGAAGAACATCTCAAAGCTCTTTAAAGGATACCCTGGAAATTGCAGTGATGGTGTAATTATTAGGCAACACACCAGTTAAATGTTTGAATAGCACAGAATTGTTGGAGATGCTATTCTTTGGATGAGAATGCCAGTTCAGTTGTTAAAAGAGCCAATGACACAATTCAAAATAAGAAAGGTAGTTTCCAAGCCAATAATCCTCCAGCTAAACTGAGCGCTTATCTCCTGGCTGTTTACTTTATCAAATGAAAAGGTTTTTATTATAAAATACTCATGATTGTAAAATAGACTATATTGTTCAAAGCATTTTCTCCTTGAGTTGAAGTACAAATGTGAATTGATTCACATGAAGGTGAAAAGGCAAAAGTCAGGATATAGCATTATAAACGACTATACAATGTGGAGAAGACAATGTCAAAAAGGATAAACATTCTTTAAGCTTTCTGTCAGTAGCTCAACACCCCATACAGTTTTTAAGCATTCTGGCACTGCCAGTCGGCATTACAAATCGTCACAATACATATACAGTGTGTATATATATATATATATATATATATAGATATAGATATAGATATTTATATATATAACATATACACACACGCAATAGATTCCCTTAAATATTTCATATTATGTAAATTTGATTATGATTTTGATGATACAGTGCAGCTTTCTTCATAGAATCATAGAATTTTACGGCACAAAAGGAGGCCATTCGGCCCATCTAGTCTGTGCCGTCTCTTTGAAAAGAGCAATTTAATCTCACTGTCCGGTTCTATCCCCATAACCTAACAGACCTGTTCTCCCTAAATAAAGATCTAATTCTCTTTTAAAAGCTGTTATCGAATCAGCCTCCACCATCTTTTCAGGCAATGCAATGCAATCCAGATTCGAACAACCCGTTGAGTGAAAACATTTCTCCTCAGCTCCCCTCTGCTTCGTTTTGAAACTATTTTAAATCTGTGACCACGAGTCACAGATTCACCCACCAGTGGAAACAGTTTTTCCATATTCACCCTGTCGAATCCCCTCATGATTTTATAAATCTCTATTAGATCTCCTCTCAACATTCTCTGTTCCAAAGAGAATAAACCTAGCCTATCTAATCTTTCCCCATAACTGAAGTCCCTCAATCCTGGTACCATTCTAGTAAACCTTCTTTGCACCCTTTCCAATGCCTTAACGTCTTTTCTATAGTGTGGTGACCAGAATTGGACACAGTACTCCAGGTGAAGCCTAACCAAAGTTTTATAGAGTTTAGTCAGCACTTCCTGTTCTCTATACCCCTATTTATAAAGCCTAGTATCCCATATGCCTTCTTAACGACTTTGTCTACCTGTCCTGCCACCACCAAAGAGTCTCTAACACAAATCCCCAGGTCTCTCTGTTCCCTCACACCCCTTAAAATTGTACTATCTAGCCTATATTGCCTCCCCTCATTTCTTCTCCCAAAATGTATCACCTCACACTTCTCTGCATTAAACTTCATCTGCCATGTGTCTGCCCACTTCACCATTTTATCTATATCTTCTTATAAGAACAATTTATTTTTTCATAGCGCATGTGTCAGGCACCTGGCTGACCAAACAAAAACGTTTTCTAACTACCCTAGGTTGTTATTGTGATAGCCTTTGTCCTTTTGAAGTTTCTTCCTTGGAGCTTATAAGGTCCCTCTTGGACTATGGAGCTTAAACTTCCCAATAAAGCATACTGACTGTAAGCTTCCTCCTCAAACTATTTCTGAGAATCAACCCACCCCCACATATCTGATTTACTATAAACATACAAAAATGAAAATCATAGAATGTTGTTCTCTTTCTGATGATAAATATAATCTGAAAATACTTGAATCAGCAGCATTCTCTTATCTTTCTATTTTTGATTGCCTCTCTGGGGTTGAAACTGTTCTGAACAACTGCCAGGAAATTAAACACGAGAAGTAACCGGATGATCAATTTGTTTAGAGTGTCCTTATGGCAACTATGTTGGCTCAATGAGATCTTTCAGTAAAAAGGAAGCTGGAAAAAACAGCTTCTAAATTAAGAGTGAAACAAAATGTTCTAAATGATATGCATAATTTTTATATGTGAACACAATGGACTAATGTTTGCAGCATTCCTTAAGTTATGTTGAAAGATTGTGCATTTCAGCCCTTCTCAAGGCAGACTCACAATAATAACAAATACAATGCAATTTACATTTATAAATTATTGTTCATGTCAGGAGGACATCTCAAAGTGCTTGGCAAACTTAAATGACACCTAAACTGGGAGTGAAAGTTGAAGGGATGGGGAGGCGAAAGATGGCCAAACCACAACAATAACTTTTATTTATATAGCAACTTTCACGTGGAGTAGAGACCGCGAGCGGTTGTCAGTGGCAGAGTCTGATCCACCAGCCAGGGGGAGGGGGAGGTGACTGTAGCACAACCAAAAAATAAGTTCTCTAGGTGGGATTTGAAAGTGAGGAGGGAGGGGGCAAGGTGGAGGGATTGACAGAGAGAGTTCCAGAGTTTTGAGGCATGCTGGTTGAAGGCATGGTCACCGATGGTGGAGTGGAGGGGACGAGGGACAAACAGGGCACGGAGGCAGCTGAGTGGAGGCATAAGTATTGTCGAAGAGGTACATTCCAAGACATGCCGTGCACAAGAGGAAGGAAGGAGGAAGCAAATTGGAGAATCTCCAAGATTGATTTCCAGAGAGTGGGGACCCAATAGCTGAAACTCCACCTGTAGATGCCAAAGGAATATGATGGTAGCTGGTGTTTTGCTGAACAATTGGAACAACAACAACAACAACCAAATTACACTTGTAGAGTGCCTTTCACGTCCGGAGGAGGTTGCAAGGCTCTGGAGAATCACCATTTCAGACCCAAGCTGGGGACGGGATGGGTGGAGGGAAAGTGGGGGATTTGGGTGACTAATGGGACCATCGAAGAAGAGGGTTTTGAGATGGGACTTGAAGGAGACTAGCAAGGGGGTGAGGCAGAGGGACTGTGGGATGGAGTTCAGGAGGTTGAGTGGCTGAAGCCTCACCCGTAAATGGTGGGGTGGGTTGGTCGGGGGCCTGAGCCTGTTGAGCAGAGAGGGTGGGCAGGTTGGTAGGGGGTTCGGAGGTTGCAGATGTAGGGTGGGCCGAGGCCATGAAGGACTTTGAAGGTGGACCAGCCAGATTGATGTGGTTAAGGGCATCACAGAGATAGGGAGAGCAAAGCCAATATAAAGAATGAAATATAGAAATCAAACATCATTCACATCAAATTAAAAGATATTTGGCGTGGGACCTAAAAGGACACATTTACCTGGGGAAGATTACAGTGGATACTCGCACTGTTTAAGGAACTTTACTTCAGTGGTCATCCAGCTAAGACTATGAAGGATTATGGTCTTGAGGCGATGATGGCTTTTGGCTCATAAAGAATATTGAAAGCAGGGGGAGAGGTGTAAAGTAAGAGTTCCAGAGGGCAGGCGGTGTAGTGACTGAAAATTGAATGCTCGGCCACCAATGGTGTGCCAGAGTGGAGAATGACCAGTTAGATTAGAGAAAGTACACAAAAGTGGGACAACAAGGAATGGAGGAGATATGTTTTCAATCACTAAGAATTGTGTTTCTCTGAATGCTTCAATTTATTAATCTGTTAAAAATGATTCACCTGAATGCACCATGATGCTATGAAGTGTGTTACGATGCGTGTTTCTTGCAGGTGGTATAGGCAAACCAAAGGGAAAGAGGAAGAACTATATAAAAAAAAGTAACACAGAGTGGTCTGAGAACTGGATCTAAAATGAGATAGGGAAACAGTGAATGTTAAAATCAGTAGGATCAATATTAATTCAAAACTTTCACTTCAGCTTGCAATGATTTTTTTTTGTTTTAAAAAAAGTGTTATCCCAACTACAAATGGCAAAAATATGGCCAGTGTTCATCTATTATATATCCCTCAGTAAATCTGTTTATGTCTACCTGGATCTTTTTGCAATTTTTTTTGCTATTGATCATTATCATTAATCAGTTTAGAATGAGAATAATCCTTACAATTAATATACAGTACCTCCTTTCACTTTGGAAGGATACCTGAAAGCACTTCGCAAGATGTATAGCAAAATTGGAGTGACTGTATAACGGTCTCCTTCTGCCCTATCTTCACTGCTGCCAATTTCATTCCTATCTTTTTTTTAAATCAATTTTATTTGACAAAAATACCTACAAATTCTGGTCCAAATTTGAACTGACAAGTGGTTCCCTGGTGTCCTGGACAATAAATCCCTGAATAAACTTAACAATTCACTCCATGTCTGTTTGTGCGACATCGCTAGCTGCACGTTTTCCTCACAGGATGAAGTCACTTCGCTTTACAATATGTCCTGTAAAGTGCTTTAAGATATCCTTCTACCAAGAAGAGTGATATAGCAAATGCAAAGATTAGTATTACTAATTATTGCCAGTGATTGGATATCACATATGATTATTATCACATTGAATGTTTTAGAAGTGTCAATTAATTTACCCACATAAAAGGCATGTTTGCGTGCAAGTGGATAGTTAAAATATTCCTTGTGCATTGTTGTAATGAACCACGTGATGTCCTCTGAAGGTTTTACCTTTTGTTCTGTGCATTCTACTACCAGCAGCTTCCTGAGAAGTTTCCATACAGACAGAGAGAAATTGAACAGCCAAAGAAGACTTTAATAATTGAAAATTTCACTTGACAGAATTCTGCTATGTGCAGTGTTGAAGGGAATAATAAAATACAAACTACAAACCCCCAATTGAACCGTTATGTAAGCACTATTCATAAACATTTGTGCCAACTGCGAACAAATAACTTTCAAACACAGTAAGAAATTTGAAGCACATTGTCACAAATTTCACAGTTGTAGAGGACATTGGCTAAAATTGTTGATGGGAATGTTCAGCTACTGTCCATTATAAAGCAAGTTGTTGGGCTCCATGAGACCACCACAACCAACAACAACAAACTACATTTGGAAAGCGCCTTTCATATTGGGAGAACTTCTCAAGGTGCTGGACAGTTAAGGATTAGCACCCAAGATGAGGATTAGGATCAGGAGGGACAGAGAGCATGGAGGGTGACCGAAGGCACATTTGAAGAGGAGAGTCTTGAGACTCCTGATTGGCCCTCCTGGTTGGCTCCTGTTAACACCTACATTCCTCAGACACCGACAGGACCACCATCCAAGGATGTACCTCATTGAGTCAGTCAGGAACCTAAGCGACTTATTTGACCCTCAATTATCCTTTCTCCTCCATGTCAGTGCCATGATCTGCTCTACCTTCCTCCACCTCTGTAACATTGCCCAGCTCCACCACATTTATCACATCTAGGCTCGACTATGCCAACTGCCTGCTTATTGGCCTTTACAACTCTTCCCTCCACAATCTGCAGATAATCCAGAACTCTGCAGTTCATGTCCTCTCCAGCATCAGGTTCCATGACACCATCACCCCCACCCTCGCCCGGCTCCACAGGCTTCTCATTCCTCAGAGGAGTTCAAAATCCCCATTCTTTTCTTCAATGCCCCCCATGACCTTACCCTTTCGTACCTCTGTGACGTGCTAACCCCTCATCAACCTGTCCAATCCCTCGGTTGAGTCTTCAGCCATTCTACCTGTACTGTTTAGAACTCCATGCCACATTTCCTTCACTTCGCTCCCTCCCTTATCACCATCAAGGCACAACATTGCCCACAAATATACAGTCAATTCACTTTACAATATATTCTGTGAAGCAATTTGAGATGTCCTTTAGATGTGAAAAGCATTGTATCAAATGCAAGGATTGCTATTATTATTATTATCATCATCACAAGACCCTCCTCGTTGACCTGCCTTTGTCACGCTCCTACTTTTTCTGCCCTCCACCCTCATCCCACTCCTCCCCTGCTCAGATCCAAATCCGTGACTGTCCAGCACCTTAGGAAGTTGTCCCAATGTGAAACAAGAGCAACAACAAAATTACATTTGTGTAGGGTTTTTCACATCGGGAGGGGCAGTCCTCAATCGCAATTTGTACTTTGTATTTGTATTTTGGTAGTTTCGGGACTTTAATAAAGGTGCCCATCTCAAAATGCTTTGTAAGTTCCTGATCCAGTATTATATGTTGTCTCACCTCATCCAAAGACTTAACCTTCTAGAGTGACAACATTGAACACATTGAGTGCACAAATGTTCCTGTTTGTGACTTTGTAACAGCAGTACAGTACTATGAATGGGAAAGTGTAACTTCATGGGCAAAGATGATAAATGTATCCACAACACTCAGTGACCTCTGCACATCAAGACATGAAATGGCTTGAGCTACTTCACTGCAGAACAAAATCACCTAAGTGCTGGGTGGAGAAGAGAAAATCACATGGGTGCTGGACAGGATTGAGGACATGCATTTCAACTGATGCCAATGATACATGGTGGTAAATGTGTGTAAAATTTACTGCCAATCTGAATATAGGCTGTTAAATTGATAGTCCTCACTGGTGAACAGCTCAAAGTGTTAATCAACAGGATTTATCACACGCAGTATCTGCCAAAGAAAGGTCAACCTAGTTGTTCTGAAAACTGTAAGATTGTAATGCTCCTTCTTTTAATTTTCAGAATGTTTCCCATCTTCCACCAGCTTGCATTTCAAATGGCAGACGCCCAAGATTGGAGAGGTGATCCCAGGACACTTGACTAACGTCGCATCATTTCCCTGAATAGAAAAGTGGAGTTGCAGTAAATGATCTACCAGATTGCTGCGTCTATCATTTCCTGAGGCAAAACAATGTGACATGTGATACAATATTATCACCACTGTTATTAGCAGACTAACCCAAAAATATGGTCAAAAATAATCAATGGTAGTTACTGGTCTCAGAGAGGGCTTGCTTAACCTCTGATGCTGTTGATAACAATTTACTGCTCTGCCAGAATGTTGGTTAACAGCTTATTTGTTTAGAACAAAATAAGAGATTCCCTTGCCCCCCAAAATAAACTTTGGAATTGGCTCCCAACAAAAGCAGCTGATTTTATTCATTCCCTCAAATCAAAATTCATAAGAATGTGCCTGCAAACTACATTAAAGTTTGGTCTCCTCGCCAGTCTCACCAGTTCCACCATTCAAAAGATCCAGCATATTCAAAACTCTGCCACCCGCATACTGACTGGGATTAAATTCCGTACCCACATCTCACCAGTTCTGGCCAGGCTCCACACCCCACCAATCACTGAACTGATTGACTTCAAGATCCTCACACCTTGTGTGCATCCATTCACTCCCTGGCACCTCACTTCCCAATTCACCACCCAATACTTCCACTCAGCTAGCACTGGCCTCCCAAGGCTCATCCCTTGCATCCTCCACTTCATCGTCAGAGATTATGCTTTCAGCCAATATATTCCCAAACTCTGGAACACTTTTCCAGTCCCTCCGCCTTGCCCCTCTCTCCTGTCTTTCAACGTCCACCTTAAAACTTTCCTTTTTGACCATGCCTACAGCTACCTCCCGCCTCCCCCCGGATCAGAAACAGGCTCTGATTACCTTTCGTTTTGACAGGAATGGGAGTAGGCCACTTCCAATTTCCCGCTTTCTCCCCATATCCCTTCATACAGTTACCTACCAAAAAACTGTCAACCTCACTCCTGAAGGTGTGGATAGATCAAGTATCCATCGCCTTTTGTGGGGACAGAATTGTAGATTTCTACCACCCTTAGAGTGAGAAAATGATTCCTGATTTCATTCTTAAATGGCGTGCTTCTAATTTTAAGACCGTGCCCCCTTGTTTTGGATTCCCCACCAGAGAAAATAGCTTCTCTGTATCTACCCTATCAACTCCTTTATCATCTTATATACCTTAATCAAATCACCACTCAACCTTCTAAACTCAACGTAATACAGTCCAAGTTTACAAGACCTTTCCTCATAACTGAACACTTTTAGATTTGGTAACATACCAATATATCTTTCCTGAAGTGTGGTGCCCACTATGTCTCAAAATGCAGGTGGGGTCTGACTAAGCTCTATACAGCTGAAGCATAATTTCTTCTCCCTTTGTATTCTAGGCCCCTCAAGATAAAGGCCAACATTCCATTTACCTTATTGATTAAGTTTTGTACCTAGGATCTAGTGTTTGGTGATTTATGCATATGGACCCAAATCTCTTTGCTCCTCCACAATTCTTAATTGTTCCCCATTTTTTTAAAAAATCTGCTTTTTGGGGGTCCATAGTGGATGACCTCCACTTTCCGACATTGAACTCCATTTGCCACAACTTTGTCCACTCACTTAATTTGCCTTCGTCCCTCTGTAACTTCCTATACTCTCTCCCCCAAAAGGCCGTGGATGCTAGAACCATCCACACCTTCAAGCATGAAGTTGATGGATTTTTGGTAGGTCAGGATATTACAGGATAATGGGGAAAAACTTTTTACATTCGTCTCTTGCTTCTTTCATCTCTCTTTAACTGCTTCCAACACTGTGACGGGGCTGTATCACTGGTTGTACCATTTCTCTTAGTCTTATTTTGTATTCCCCTTTCATTAGCCTACTTTGCCAAAAACCTGTCAGTATTTCTCTGCAATGTTTCCCATCTCCAATTGTTTGCTTTCTTCTGCCTTCACACTTCTAGCTCTTTTAATCAGTCCCATTTTCATGATATCTTGAAACCCTAATAGGATGTCAGCCTTTACACTCACAATACAAACTTTTATATTGGAAAACTTGCCTTTGTAATTTATTTCCATCTCTACCCAGTCCTGTATTTCAATTTCTCCTCTGTTGTAGGCCATTAATTAACCTATGCCCTAGTTCTCCTAACTTTTTGTATTCTTCCAGCTACATCAACTCGGCCTATGCACCTCTATCCAATTTGCATTTTATGGCTTTTCTCTCTTGTGTGCACAATAGCCATATCCTCCATTCCTTTTCTCCTTTGCTTCTGTATTTATCTTATTTATGATTTCTATTGCATCAATCATGTATTCATCATCCTGTTCACTTTCTCTGGATTCCCTGTCAGAGCTGTTCCCTCTTTTGTACTGATTTGATTGTACTTGCTCTAGCTTGGTTCTCTTAAGCCTACCAGTCTTTTGGTAGTCCCTTCTTCCTGTCATCCAACTTCCCTGTGTTCTTTCTTGGGTGTCTCTCCCATAATTCCACACAGGCTCATGTTTTCTATTTCTGCATTTCCTTGCATAGTGTCCATATCTCATTCACATCTTTGCCAGTTTTGTCTTAATTGGTCTACTAATTTCAATAATCATGGTACCTACACATATCTTGGTATGGCATCCTTTACTGTTTCTGCCGCACTCATCATTTATGTTGCACTCATCACAAATGACAACTGGTTCTTTCCCCTCCTTTCCAAGTTCCTTTCTAGTTGCTTTGAAATATCCCTTATCCTGGCACCGGGAAGGCAACACTCCCTCTTAAACTCTTGATCTCGACTGCAGAGAATATCCTTGATTCAGTTAATTATTTTATCCCTTATAACTATAAAGTTTCTATTCTGCGCCTCTCCTGATTGCACTGTCTTTTGCTCTATTATGCTTTGGTTGCATTCAGGTCTCCTTCTCTCAGACTTCTCCCTCATCCAATGTAGCAAGTACATTGTATCTGTTGGACAAGAGCAGTGGTTCCTTCTCTGCCTCTACTAAGTAAATGCTATCCTGTTAGCTATCAATCTCACATTCCTGCTTTTGTTCTTTTCTATGTGGCGTGGCTATGTTCGGAAGTAATCTTTCCAAATATTCCTCCCCCTCCCTTATGTTTGCTCTTGTGATGTATGTGTGTGTGTATGTATGTATGTAGGGAGTTAGAGTAGGGTAAGTGACATCTAGGACTGAGTAGGCCTCAAAATAGTCCCTTGTGCCTTCTGCTCCACCATTGGTGGTCGTGCCTTTGGCCACTATGCCTTAAAATTCTGGAATTCTCTCCCTCAATCCCTACCTTGCCCCCTCCCTACCCACCTTCAAATCCCGGCTAAAGAAATTCCTTTTTGATTGTGCTAACAGGTCACTGCTCCCACTCCCTGTCCTGTCCCCTTGGCTCATTGTCAGACTCCGCCACTGTGAAGCACTCCGGGACACTACCTTATATTAAGGGTACTATATAAATACAAGTTATTATTGTTTTGCATGGTCTATGCAAAGTCTTTCTAGAATACATGAGGGAGAAGTGAATAGAGCAGTATGGAGGAGGATACGGAGAGGGAATTCGGAAGGGAGACGCTTACGTGAAGTATAAATACTAATACGGACAAGTTGACAAGATGGATCAAATGGCTTGTTTCAATGCTGAACTGCCAGTGTAATTCTATGCAATGTATTTAATGAGAAGACACTTTTATGGTGCTAAAGTACCATAAAGTCTAATTTGGATTTTTTTTAAAAGCAATTCTGTGAACATTTCAGTGAATTTGGCTGTAGGGGGAAGAACTGTGGAATTATAATAATTAATGACCAACATCATGGAAGGAGATTTCAAAACATAAAGTTCAAAAGTGAATTTCCAGTGAAACCCAGCAAGGGCTTGTGCTGAGAGTAATGGAGTTACACAAATGACATTTTTGGTGAGTGAGGTTGGACTTCCTAACATGAAAAAATCCAACACAATTGCTCCAGGGGTTTAGTTGTACATCTCATTTCACGTCTCATAAAACTGGCAACATTTCTATTATTGATAAAAGCCTGTGTATAACAGAAGGCATTGCTCGGGATTAAGTGGTGAATCATTTTCCATTACAAATCTCTTGTATCTCTGATTTGAATTTGAACCCTGAAATCTCTGACGCCAAGTATTGGAAAGTGAAGGCAAAAAGTTCAGAAAAGTTCTTAGAAACCTGTTTCAAATCCATGGCGAACTTCTTTGCTAACTTGCTTATGCCTCATTGAATCTTTAAAGTTCCTGACATATTCTGTCTGCTACATTCCTAAGGTTGATTTAGTCTTGGTCTGCGCTGACTGCTTCCCCTGACAGATGCCGCAGGCAATACCTGACACTGTCGCTATGAATAGTGCAGATTTTTAACTAATGCCATCTTATATCTTGCAAAACAATGCAAAACAACTTTATAATTTCATAAATATTGTGATGTTACATCCCTAAGTGTGAAATATATGTCCAATGTAAAAGTCATATCTGGTTGTGTTAAATAGAATAAGGGGAAAATACAATGTTTATAATAGTTTTGTTGTGGTGTGATGTTGCATTTTCAGTCTTATATTTCAGTTTGAAGATTTAAATTAAGGCTGACTGCCACCACATTTTAAAAATCATCTTCCACTCAATCTCTCCACACATCTTAAATAATGTACTGTACAGTATGTTACATTTTAATCAACAAAGCACTGGACTGATGAAGGATAATAAATTAAAAGAAACTAATTCATGGGATGTAACTAATTCATGGGAATGTTACTGAAGCAAGGATAACTAGTTACAGTAAATTGGGAAATTACATTAAAGCTTCCTACTTCAGTCAATGCCATAATATTGAAGAGGAACATCTGCAATAATAACCGAATTTATGATCCTGCTGCAACCATTCTTTCTCATGCAGGAAGCTCCCAGTACCATTCCCTTCCAACACTGCTATTTGTATATTATCACTTGTCCTCATCGATAAACTCAATGACTCGAGCTCTGACCTGTCATTAATAATTGCTTTGTTGATGTAACTGCACAGATTTGAATGACTGTCTTCTAAAAAGCCATCAACAGCTGAAATAGTTTGTTTTTTCTTCTTTCTTGTTACTTTTTATGCTGATTTTGAGAGGAAAAGAATCCCAAAGGTGCAACACATCAAGCTACACTGCGTACTGTCATTCTTCACTAGTCTTTGTACCTTATCGGTAGGTTTAATAAGCTCACTTGGGAAAATGACAGTGTAAAGGGTGCCTTTCACACAAATAAGCAGCTTGTGATATTATCTTCAGTGAATGCCATTCACATCTTGGTGCCCAGCAAGAGCTCATCTCTGAGACAATCAGTCATTGTCTCCCTCTAAATGAATGATCCGTGATCCTATGTTAAAACCTTTCTTCCAGTAATAGTGTTTCATACCATTGTGGCAACAGGGGAAAGAGGATTGCAGCACTCACCTTATTAATTCAGATGACTTAAGAATGTGCAATATTCCTCCAGCCAGTCAGCAACTCCACGTCTACAGCCCAGCCTGGCCTGGCCCGGCCCAGCCCACCCCACCATTGGCAGTCAGCCTTCAGTTTCTCTGGAATTCCATTCCAGAGTCTCTTCCCCTTGCCTCCTTTAATGGAATCTCAATTCCCGGCTCTTTCCTTCACAAACTGCAGATCATTCAGAACTCTGCAGCTCGAGTCCTTACCCACCCTAGGCTCCGAGACCCCCTCATTCCCACCATTGCCCGGCTTCACTGGCTCCCCATCCCCCAGAGGATCGTATTCAAGATCCTTGTCATCACTTTCAAGGCCATTCATGACCTTGCCCCTTCCTATTTCTCCGACCTGCTGACTCCCTATCAAGCTGCCCTCTTTTCAGCGTGCTCAGGTCTGCTCTAAGTCTCCTGTCCAATCCACCCTACCATTGGTGGCCTAGCTTTCAGCCTCTCTGCCCCCACACTCTGGAACTCCATCCCACAGTCCATCACTTCACTTCCTCCCTTGCCTGCTTCAAGACCAATCTCAAGACCATCCTTTCGATCATGCCTTCTGCTACCCTCCTACCTCTCCTTCCCCCTTACCCTGCCCCTCCTGGGATCCCTACTGCTGACTGTTCAGCACCTTGGGATGCCCTCCCAATGTGAAAGGCACTCTATTGTTGTTGTTGTTGTTCAAGGCATGTCTCAAGACCCTCCTCTTCAGCCACACCTTTGGTCACCCTCCTAACTTTGACCCCCACCCCTCCTGATTCCAATCCCCTACTCGGGTCCAAATCCAAGACTGTCCGGCATCATGGGACATTCTCCCAATGTGAAAGCCGCTACACAAATGGAATTTGTTGTTGCTCTCATATTATCATCCCATTTCTAATCTACCCTTTCTTGCTAAATTCCTGGACCACTTTGTTTCAGGTTAACTTTGGTTGCACTTCTCCCTCTACTCCCTTCTTGAGCCCCTGCAGTCTGGTTTTCACCCTGTTCAGAGCACAGGGACAAGAATGTTTTATCAGCCTGTTTGGCAAATAACAGGGCCAGGATGAGTGCAAACTTCTTGCAGCTGAATGTGGACAAGATGGAAGCCATACTGCTTGGTTCCCATCAATGTCTTCACCCCTGCAGATCTGAACTCCTCAACCTCCTTGGGATCCCATCAGACTCACCAAACCAGTGCACAATCTAGGCATCCAGATCGATTCTCAGCTATCCTTCCTGCCCCACATCTGGTCCTTGACCAGGATCGCATTTCTCCACCTCCGCCACATTGCTCGCCTCTGGCCATACCTTAAAACATATGCAGCCAAAACTCTTTGCCTCCCCATCACTGAATGGATCGACTTCAAGATCCTCAAACTCGTGTTGAAATCTCTTCACTCTCTGGCTCCTCTCCACCTCTCTAACCTCCTCACTCCCCAATCAACCAACCAGCGCCTCCCCTTGACTGACAAAGTCTTCCTGCATTTCTCTTGCACTCTCCGCACCACCTTTGGAGGTTGTGCTTTCAGGCACTACACCCCGAAACTCTGGAACACTCTCCCTCAATCCCTCTGCCTTGCCCACTCTCTCCCTTTTATCAAGTCTCACCTGAAAACTGTGCTTATGGTCACCTCCCCTTTATATTTCTCCACATTGAATTTCATCTGCCTTGGATCTGCCCAAGGATCTCAAAAATGTTCAAATCGATCTGTAATCTAATTTGTTCAGCTTTGCAATCTACCACCTTCATTAGCTCGGTGTCATCGGCAAATGTAGCCACTGTGCTTGTGACTGCTCATTCCAGATCATTCATAAATGTATTAAACAGAAGATGTGTCAAAAAACACCCTCCACTGGTAACATCTTCCCTGCCCTACCTCCCCCTGGGATCTTCTGGTCATCCAATTGTGTATCCATTGTTAATATACCTCCACTGATTCCCGCTTTCTTTACTTTCAGTACCAACCTCTCAAGAGAAACCGTATCAAACGCCTTGCTGAAATCCAGATACACAACATTCACAATATTAGCCTTACCTTATCGCGCCATCAAAGAAAATCAGTGAAGTGAATTGGCAAGACCTTCCCTTCATGAACCCATATTGGCTATCATTTATGATTTGATTTTACCAAAAATAGATGGCAACTTTACTGGTCTGTAGTTTACTGAGTTCCTTTTATTCTTTTTAAAAAAAATAGGAGTAGCATCAAGTCCCCTGGCATCTCTTTAGTATTCACTGTTTTTAGAAAGATTTGTGCCAGGGTTTCTGCTTAGTTCTCCTCATATGCAATTTATCTGGCCCTGAGATTATTTACCTTAAATTTACACAGCTGTTTGCAACCCTGCTTGTAGTGGTATGAATTGTGTTGCAACTTTTCTCTGCAACATTCTTGAGTTCTCTTTCCAGATCAGATAGGTTACCTGTCTCCTTGGTAAATACTGATGCAAAAAATTGTATTTAGTAGTATTGTAGCCTGTGCAGCATTATTTATGATGTTCTCAAACCACCTTCAGTGGCCCTATTCAGTCTGTGGCACATTGCAGTACAGTAAACCCTCGCCGAACCCCGGGGTTTTACATGGAAGTGTTAGGAGACTCTCTCTCTCTCTTCTGTTTACCATGCAATGCCATCAGGTTGCTCCGAGGCCGAGGAATCATCGGACTTAGGCGGGAGCTGGCGGCGTCCTCCCAAGTGTGCATTGCATGCGGGGCCGGTGTCCTCCCAAATGCACATATGCGCAGAACTATCCAGCCGAGGAATCATCAGACTTCGTCGGGAGCTGCCGGCATCCTTCCAAATGCGCATGCATGCCGGGCCAGCCAGCACGTATATGCAAATTTTACTCGCATTACGCAAAAAAGTGCCGCGTTTATTTCTTCGCGTATAGGTGAATCCACACTCAAGAAAGTCGCGTTCGGCGAGGGTCTACTGTACACACATTAGTTGCTGCATTTGCCTGTAAATTTGTAGCCACTACACTATAGATAAAATAATGTAAAGTGTTTTGAGCCATTTTGATGACATGTAGCACTCACTATATCAAATGGAAAGGTTACTGTATCCAATGAGGAACTTGAATAGGTAATAAATTCAACCCATCTTGAACACACAATACAAGACTATGTCTTAGTTAATACAATGAATGACAACCCAAAGCACTTATTCCATCAACTATTGCTCGAACAGTCTAAACAAAAAGCATGTGTTCACTAATCTCCTCAACCTCTGCAAAGTGAATGGAAAATTCGATATCAGTTATAGTCCAGAGCATAGAAGCATGAAGCAAATAATATATCCCCTCAAACTCTGTGCCTGCACGTCATTCACTTTCACACCCTGTGGCGTTTGAAGAAATATTTGTTTTATACGATTTAATAGGGGGAATGGAGAAGAGAGTTATAATGCTCCACAAATTAGTGCTATCTCAGCAACTTTTGCTGGCTTCAGGTCAGGTGCAAGTTTTTGTCATGTTTGTGCTTACCTCCATTATGCAGGTTTGTTGACTGCTGTAATGTTACCTGTGTGTGTCTCGGAAGTCCCATACAATTCACTGCTAGGTTCCGGTTTGATGATTAATTTGCTCTACAACAAATTTCTATAGTGATCTTGATCCTGCTCAGTCATTGCCTTTCTCTCATGGCTGAATAACTATTTCTGCACTCCAGGTGTGTTACCTCTTCGCTTTCTATCTGCAAATTGTGTTAAAGATGGTCAGATTACATACTGGCAGAAACTCCTGGTTACACAAAAACAATTTCTGTACAAGATACACACTCACTGTACTTTACAGTAAAAAAAATCTGCAAGGTCTTTGAAATGTTCTCTCGATGTAATTATAACGAATATAAGGATCCTTACATATGCAATGACAATTCTCTACTTCAGAAAATATACTGTAAACTTTGTACTCGTACAGGGAGCTCCTGTGGTTCAGTGGTTAGAGCACTTGTCTTGCAAGCTGGGGGGACTCAAGCTGGGGAGATATGTGTTCGAATCCAGGCAGGTCAGGGCGAAACCTTGGGCAAGTTTCCTTACTCCACACGCCCAATAATAATCCCTCAAAAAAAAACCACAATAATAAAATTTGTAATTTCAATCCGCGACTGTTTGTGGGACACTGCTGTGCGCAATTGGCTGCCGCGATTCGCCCACAAATATATACAGTCAATTCTCTTTACAGTATACTCTGTGAAGCGCTTTGAGACGTCAATAAGATGTGAAAAGCGCTATATCAAATGCACGGATTATTATTATTATTATTATTTGAATTCCTCGTCCTAACTGGGTACCTTTGTCCTCCTTACTAATATCAGGTCTGACCAAGCATCCAATATATTTATTTTGTATGTATTGCTTCTCATTTTTTATAAATAAGTCTTTATCAAGCTCAATAGAACCCTTTATTTTCTGGGAAAAAATACTTTGGTGGATTATGAAGGCGTGGGGAAACATGAAAATGGAATTAAATGTGGACGTATTGTCTACAGATTGGTGAAAATTCCTGATTACACAGTTTCATTCTCATAACTGTTATCAAAAGTGGGAGATTGGGCCAATAGAGCTGCTTAATATGTAAAGTACTTAGCATTCAAAGTACTAAACAAGAGATGTAATCTCATTCAATGCTGCTTCTCTTACTTTTACACAAACTGGACATCTTTACACATCATGGAACAAAATATGGCAATGTTCTTCTATTGAAAATAGGATTATGTAAATGCTGAATAGTTTGCTGTAAACAACAAATTAAAATTGTCAAATATATGAATGTAATTCTAACTTTCTGATTGTTTCAAGATCAGGGAATGAATCTTATTTATCAGGTTCAGAAGACTATTACTACAGAAACTAGGACTGGCATAGGAACAATAATCAGCAGAATTGAGAGTGATCTTTTACTGTGGTTATAAATTACTCATTATGTTGGAATAATATGTTCACAATTGCAAATCTGAGAAAAATGAGCAGTGAACTATGATTCATAATTCTACTTATATAATGATGAGCTGTGAATATCTTAGAGGGTTGTACCATATGATTCTATGATATTGTTCAAGAACATTTGAAATTTTCATTTGTAACTGTGATGCATAGATGTGGATGTCCATATCTACATCTATACATATGTATACATACATATCAAAAACATGGGGGAAATGTAAATAGGTCTCATTGATTTGTCTGTCAATGGATTATCAGAATCGAGTTGATTCTCTATGTAGGTAATATAGTTCTTGAGCCATGGTAGATATGTTACTTCTATGCATGGTTGATGATAACTAGGCATAATGACTTGTTAGCAAGACTTTCAGGAGCAGACTAGTCACTCTAGCAAGCATTTTTTCCACTCAGTCCCTCCTCCTTGGTCCCTCTCTCCCCCTTTTTCAAGTCCTGCCTGAAAACCTTCATCTTCAAACTGTGCTTACGTCCATGTCCCCCAACTGCAACATCCCCCCTCCCCCCATTCTCACCCCCACCCCAACCCACCAGCTAGAAGTCAGGCTATGCCATTGTTAAGTGCTCTGTGATGCTACCTGGCATGAAGAGCGCTATATAAGTTATATTGTTGTTATGTTCCCTGCCAGCTGCACCTTACCATTGGCAGATGATGGCCCTCTGTAAATTTTCCCCTGCTGAGCCTCCTCCTTTTCAAAACCCGTTTAAAGACCTAATTCCTTGATTGCACTTTCAGCTACCTACTCCCCACCTTCTGCCCCCCGCCACCACCACCACCTCACCTCTCTCCTAGCTCAGGCTCTCACTCAGTCTTCATAAAACACATTGAGATGTTCTGTGTATATATCTTTCTTTCTTACTGCTATGTTTATGCTCTCGTCTTCTGAAGATAGTCGGCTTCTTATTCCTTCTTTTCCTTTTTCCTTCTTTTACGATTAACTTTCTTCCCCCATGCCCTCCATACTCTCCAATCCCAACTCCCAGCTCAGGTCTGAAATACTGTCTGTCCAGCGCCCTGGGATATCCTCCCAATGTGAAATGAGCTATACAAATATAATTTTTCTGTGGTTGTTGTAGAAGAGTATAATTCCGTGGAACCTTCTCTTATCTGGTGCAAGTGGTCATTATTGTGTGGAAGCCTTGAAAATGAGTATTCCCTAGCTAGTTCAGATATCAAATCCCATTCTATCCCCAATCAATACTTACAAAAATGTAAACTCCAGCAGGATTCTCTGACCAGCATTTGTAAATGTGAGGCTCAGTTGATTTGCCCCTCCCTAACACAGGAGACCAAGTAACTCAGTACATGGAAGGATTTGCATTTGCATTTGGATTTGGATTTTTTTTCCAAGAATGCATTTAACTGGATGATTTTTCAATCCAGTTTTATTTATTCCTCCAGGGATAACAATGGCTTATCATGAACATGTAGTATGTTGTCCTTGTATTGCACTTTGGTCTCAAAGCTCTGTCAGTGTTGCTCTGAATCAGCCAGAGGGAGGTGTATGACAGTAAACTTTCCATCTCATGTTGTTGTCCCTATGGGTAGAGCCTGGTTTGCTCGGGATGTTCCTAAAGCAACATAGCTGGGATAATGTAGAGGGTCTCAGACACAGACTCGCAACCTACAGTCCCTTGATGATAGTGCATCAATGCCCAACTAAAAGTGCCCATTAAAAACATTTGAAAAGCAGCATTATTTACTGTTTGTTACTGGTTCAGAAAGTTTGATTCTTAGAGAACCAAGTCTGCTCTCTAAAATCTGGTGGGAATACAATTATTTAAACACTGATATCATACCTGAAAGGAAAATCTAATTAGATAACCTTGGATTTGATAAGCAAGGTTCTTCCTTTGATATATGTCACTGTCACTTAGCTAAACTGACACATGAGGCTTCCTTTTCTCATCCAATACAATATAAAAAGGGACAGATTTCTGAAGGCAATATCATTAAAAGGCAATTAATGAAACACATTCTATTCATTTGTTGAGTATGCCAGTTCCCAAGGAAGGTTATGTTTCATCTAATTAAACTTTCAGCTGTGTTGGAAATTATTTTGAGATATTCTGTTCCAATTGCTTTATGGAGGTTATTGTTCATCTAGATGGCCCAGTGTTCTTGGACTATGGGACTATGGAAGATTAATCGGGACTTATTTGTCTATGGATAGGAAGACCTAAATGGAAACAAAATATATAACATGTTAATAGTTTGAAATGGAATAGGAGCACAAATGGATTTATTAGATATGTAGATTGCTGGTTTTTTTTAAAGCTTCATTCATTCAGTGAAAAGCAACAGTAAGGAGTGCTACTATGCTTTTAATATACTGTACATTAAACATATTTGATTTCAGTGCACTTTGACCAAAATAAGTAACTCTTCTCCAGGTTTGGTTCTCTCTGGTCATTAGGGTTTCAAGAAAATTACATTAATAAAACTTGTTTCTCTATGTAACATCCGGAACACTAATTTTCCAGAACCTTGGGATGTCCTCCCAACGTGAAGGACTATACAAATATATTTTTATGTATATAAATGTATATTTGCTATACAAAAGTAATTTTGTGGTTGTTTTTGCCTCCATTCTCTGGAACTCCATCCTGAAGTACTTCCACTTTGGATTTCCCTCGGCTTCTCTTTGGTCCATTTCAAAACCTACCTCTTTGACCACATTCTGGTTGTTGTACAGTCAGTTTGGCAATAGACAAAATACATTCCTATCACCCATTCCAATAGATGCACACTTTACTGTACTCTACAAGAATCACCTTACTGTCAAGTGATAGTTCTCTTGAGGCAGATAAGACAATTAGTTAGGGACCTATTTTTGTTTCCTGGCAGCACAAAGCATTGGGTAAGTTTCCTTTCTCCACATGCCTCTGTTTACCCAGCAGTAAGTAGGAACCCAGTTGTTAATCAATTGGTGGATTGGTTTTCCGGTGGTAATAATTTATTTTTTTAAATTATAATTTGGTCCCTTGAATCCACAATTGTTCATAGGACACTGCTGTGCACAATTGGCTACCATGTTTTGCCCACAAAATTTACCTTACAATTCACTTTACAGTTTATTCTGTGAAGCACTTTGAAATGTCTAGAAGAATTCATAAGGTGCTATATTAAGTGCAAGGATTCTTCTTATTTTTATTATAATTATTTTAGAGCCACATGAAAAAGACAATTATTTTGCCTTGTGTTTCCTGAGTGACCAGATGGCAGGACAGTGTGTGTTAGAAACTTGTTCATAACTGTGAAAAAAAATCTATTGTCACCAATGTAAAGGGTAAACCTTGAACTCTCACTTACTAGATAAGTGAAGTTTCACTTTGATTTATTGTCTTGGCACGCACCTTTTTTAAAAATGCTGAATTAAAAAAATTCTAAATGTGATGGACAAACTCAAACAACAGCTTTGACTTTTGTGCACTGACCTGGAACTATTTTTGAATCCCCATCATAGTCGTTCATCATGTCCCTTCTATAAGCAAGTAACTTGACAAAAGAGTATCGTTGATACAGTATTGAATGAGAGTACGTGAATGATACATTGCATGGATTTTAAGATTTCATGCAAATTATAAATATTTTGTTGTTTGAACGGATCTGAATTTTAGGCATGATTATTATTTGACTGATTGACTAATAACAAAATTTACAAGCACTGAAGTGGTATACCCGTATATCCAATAAAGGTTTATCTCCTCTGCTAGCATTTTCCAATATTAGAAGCATACATGGCATATTCTGAGGGATAACATCAGTCAATTTGTACTGTTCCTTCAGGGTTGTCAAGGTTACTTTCGTAATGTATTCAAATATAATTAAAGCATTCCACCTTTACATATCTAGATGAGATAGAATTTGAAATGATAAAGAGCAGGGAAAGAAGTAAAAGTCAAGCAATGACAATATTATTAGCTAACTGAAAAATAACTTACTGTCAGTAGTTAATTATAAAATTGCAGATTGAAGTGAATGCGGTGAGGAGGATCATAGAAAGCAATGATATTCTGGGTAAATTACAGATAAACTGCATGTTTAAAAAAGACACAGTGCATAATATTCAAGCTAAAAAAAATTATGTCGACAACAACAACAAAATTACATTTGTACAGTGCGTTTCACGTCAGGAGGACATACCAAGGCACTCAACAATCAGGATCAGGAGGGTGGAGGGCAGGGGGAGAAGGAGGGTGGTTGAAGGCATAGTTGAAGAGGAGGGTCTTGAGACGAGCCTTAAATCAGGCAAGCGAGATGCCAAGGCGAAGAGACAACAGGATGGAGTGCAAGAGGGTGGAGGTTGGCTGAAGTGGCTGAAGACCTGCCCACCAATGGTGGGTTGGTCAGGTGGTGGGTTCGTGAAGCAGGCTGGAGCCCGCTGAATGGAGGGAGTTAGCAGGTTAGTAGGGCTTTAGGTGGTCGCAGAGATAAGAGGGAGTGAGGCCACGAAGAGCTTTGAAGGTGAGGACCAGGATCTTCAATAGTATTCTCTGTATGATGGGAAGTCATTGTAGTCAGGTGAAGGTGGGGGTGATAGGTTCATGAAACCTGGTGTGGGAGAGGACATGGGCTGCAGAGTTCTGGATGATCTGCAGCCTATGGAAAGAGGTCATGGGAAGGCTGACAAACAGGGAGTTTGCCTGGATGTTGAATATGTTTATGAATGTCTTGGAGGCCTGCGGAGCAAGACAATGGTGGAGCCAGGCAATGTTGTGGAGGTGGGGGAAGGCAGAGCAGGTCATGGCGCAGATGTGGGTGGAAAGGATAATTGAGCATCAAACAAGACTCCAAGATTCTGGACAGGCTCAATGAGATGCTGAGAGTAGGTGATGCTCTCAGCACCTGCGGTATGGAAAAGATTGATGGGCGCCAAGCAGGAGAGCCTCGACCTTGTTGATGTTCAACTGTAGAAAGTTAGCTCTCATCCAGGACTTGATGTCTGCCAGACATTCTGTCAGGACAGTAGTGGTCCTGGAGATGAGGGTGCAGGTGGAGAAATAGAATTGGGCATTATGTGAAAGTTGATCACATGTCTGCAGATTATCTTACCAAGAAGGAGTATATATAGATATTGAAGAGTCGGGGACTATTTAGTGACAGATCCATGAAGGTTGAGGTGAATGGAGAAGATTAGAGTGGTCAAATGCTACCAAAGGCAACAGAGATATCAAGGAGAATAATGAGGAAGATGGGGGGCTTGGTCGCAGATGAACAACATGTTATTTGACACTTTGAGCAGAGCTGTTTCTGATAAGAATCAAACAAGCTGCCACATACACCAGTTTCATAATTATCATAAATAAACCTGTTCCATATCTACATGATATTTCACCTACTTATGACTCAATATTCAATATGTACTTGCCGCTTACCATTCTGCAAAGATAACCTGACACCATTAACAACTTTATTTTCATTAAGAAAAGGGATAAAAATCATGAAACTATACAGGAACACAACATAATATTGAATCAACATACAGTATTTCACATTCAGATGTATTTAACAAATATACCCAGAAATGCATAGTTTAATATTCTGGAGCAGAATTATACTTCTGACACTCAAACTTTATCAATTTTAAATAATTTGTGCAGTTAACACTGTTGGAATCAATGTGAAATACTTTGTATGAATATTAAATGCAAGATTGCATTCAATGTTTAAACATTTAAATATTTGAATTTTCAAATTAATAAATGACAAATATGCCTTCATTGTCCAGGACCTTGGCCATCCGGCTGATGTGAAAGACTATTTTTTGTGTTTGTTGTTGTTGCTGTTTGTATGCTGCAGCAACAAACTGAAGACTGGCCAGTTAATAATAACATTATTTTATTGATCATGGTTTTTAAGCCAAAAACCTACCCTCAATTCTACACCACAGTAAATGCACAGATATATTATTGCTCCCTAAATACCTTCAAAATTATTCTAAAATGCTTGCTTTACGACAAAACAAAACAATTGTTAAAATGGTCCTTGTTTAATTTCAAGTACAATTTAACATGAGATGATTGGTAGCCTTTCTCAGTACTGTGTCCCATTCCAGCGCCTTGGGACATCCTCCTGACATGAAAGGTGCTATACAAGTGTAATATTTTTTGGTTGTTGTTTGTTACAAAATCTCATCATGAGCTACCGTCAATCAGGGGTGAAATGATTATCTGGAGATAAGCACAATGCAAGACTGACCACTGGATTGATGCTTCACTGTTGGTAGCACTTAGATGAGTGATACAGACTCATGCCATCACCAAACCTGTACACAGACGTTACCCATTTAACACTCCTCTCTTTCATCCCCATGGTTGGCTAGCAATTCCAAGTTTCCATATAAAAAAAACTACTGCCTCACTTATTCTGCCTACCATAATGACTCACATGTTATCTTCGGGGAAGAACATGTCAATCTGTTCGGAAATACAAACTAACATCGTGTTTGGCTCGAGGGTAATATAAGTGAAGCAACCGTGTGCAGAAAGCCACACAAACAGCTTTGCCTTTAATATCGCACTGAGAACTGCATTTATACGATGTAATGTCTGAAATCAACAACCGTTGCTTTATTGTTTTTGTACTCTTTGTGAATTTTTGTATTTTAGTTTTTCTATTTGCCAATTCAATTTCCTGGCTGCAGCGCATGGTTATTGATGATATATTTTGTCCAATTGTTTTGGTTCAGTTCTTCCACAGCTGCTTTCCACCACTAGAATGTCTCCTTCAGCCTTAAGAGCAGGATGATCGTAACAAGAAATATGAAACATTTAATACAATATTCTTATCATTTGTCACTTCCTAATATGAAACTTCAATCATGTTATTGTCTCAATTTCAATGAGAGAAACGGTTTCAAATGTGCCTCACTAATGTCAGGATCCCATAACTAACTCAGATATGCAAATCAAAAACAGAAGTTGCTGGGAACATTCAGCAGGTCAGGGAGCAGAGGCGGAAGGTAAGCTAAACACCTTTTCTTTCTCTAGTCTGCCCATTCAGTTGCAATTCCCACCCCCATCCCCCTCCTTTGTTTTGCATCATTAATACATTTTTGACCCATCATCTCGTATCCTCTATCCCATTTTCTCCTATGTCTTCCTTGCCCTGCCTCTCTCCTCTCTGTTAGTCATCAAAAGCCTCTCCCTCCCAACATGCACCAGTTCTGGTGAAGGGTTGGTGGACCCGAAACATTGACTCACTTTCCTTTTCTATAGATGCTGCCTGACGCTGAGTGTTCCCTGTGACTTCTGTTTTTATTTCAGATTTCTAGCATCTGCAGTATTTTGTGTTTTGTTTCATAATTCAATCATTTAATTTTAGCACTCCAAGGCATTATCCTGGATGAAGAGCACTATATAAATGCGAACTGTTGGTGTTGTTACAGTTACTGTTGTTCGTCCAGCTACCATCACCAATTAGAGTTTGGCTTGCAGGGTTAACAAGGTTAATAGGAGCTGAGTGGGCTGACTCCCTGCCCTCAATCTGCCCTTCCGGGTCCTGCTGGTGAGGTAGGCTGGCTGTGCTGTCATCAACAATGTCCTGACTGCAGAACCGCCTGGCTGAGGAACTGAACTACTGAGACCACTATACTGGCTCGATTCTGACATCCGTTGCCAGGCATGTCACCTTGGAGCCAGTTCAGCTCTGCCTCAACCCATTGGAAGCATTAGTTAAAGGAAACAACAGTAGTAACATAAAAGGACATGCCGTTTTTCACAGCTATTTTGTAAGTTTTTTTTACTTACACTAGTGACAAGGCCCTTATTAAACTGTTTAGAGGTGTTAATTGGACTCTCATCTAACAATACTTCATGTTCAAGATGAATTGAATCACATATAGTTAAGGGAGCTTCACTCTGGCATAAGATATGTTACACGATTTGTGAAACAAACAAACAAACAAAACTTACATTTATATAGCACCTTTCACGTCGAGAGGACAAGATTTATGTCTGCAAAAAAATTCATTTGTGGCTATAATTAACATTTTTAGGTCTATACATAATACTTTTTGGTCATAACTGTGGATTGTAGCCTATACACAATACTTTTCAAATGATTCCTATCATAATGTAATTCAAAATTTTGTTTATTTAGAATAATCAAAATGGAATGCAGTTTTATTGAGATTGATTAGGTCAGTGTTCCCAGACAAATGCTTTGGAATGAGGTACTGAGCCCCTACAAATCCTTCCCTACATGAACAAGACGAAGCATGGAGATGAGGAGAAGCGGTGCTAAGGATGGATTGGCAGAAGTGAGAAGGAAAACCATTTGCAGAAATGTTGTATTGGTGGTTTGTTGTGGTTTTGTTGTGTTCTCAATCCTAGTGAATGCGATCCCACTGAGATCGATGATGGAGGATGATGGTGTGGTCAAAAAAAACAAAAATTATTTGATGACTCAATCCATGATTGTTTGTGGGACACTGCTGTGTGCAATCGGCCGCCGCTTTTTGCCCACAAATATACAGTCAATTCACTTTACAGCATATTCTGTGAAGTGCTTTGAGACAGCTAGAAAATGTGAAAAGTGCTGTATCAAATGCAAGGATTATTATTATTACTATGATTATTATTTGTGATAAAAAAATATTTTATCTTAAATTGAAGATTCAATAATTTATTGAATGAATAATGTTATGTGTGGATTGTTGGCCAAGACATCAGGGCAAACATCATAGGATCTTTAATGCTCACCTTGGTAGGCAGAAACCTCAGTTTAATGCCTTAAGGGCAGCATTTCCAACATCACAGTAATCCCTAACAATGCTGCACTCTCCCAGCACTGCCCTGGAATATCAGTCTAAATTGTGTACGGATGGAGTAATATGGAGCTTGAATCCACAACCGTTTGGACCACTGGCTTTTCCTCAAACCCCCGCACAGTTTCCCACAGCGTCCCTCAGGGCTCTGTCCTCGGTCCCCTTCTTTTCACCCTTTACACGCTCCCCCTGGGCGACGTCATCCGCAGACATTTCGACATGTATGCGGATGACACCCAGTTGTACCTTTCTGCCTCATCCCTCAACCCCCAGACGATCGATGTTCTGACAGCATGTCTGTCCAACATCGAATCGTGGACGAGGGACAACTTTTTGCAATTGAACGTGAATAAGACTGAGGCCCTCCTGATTGGCTCAAGCCAGCGCCTCCGCACTTCGGGCGCTGCCAGCCTCAACATCCAAGGCTGCACTCTCCACCTCACGAAGCCAGTCAGGAACCTCGGCATCATGTTCGATCAAAAACTTTCCTTCCTCCCCCACATCCGCGCCTTGACCGGCACCGCCTATTTCCATCTGCGCAACATTGCCAGGCTCCGCAACTATCTTACCCCCCGCGCTGCCGAAACACTCGTGCACGCGTACATCACCTCACGGCTGGATTACGGAAATTCTCTCATAAGCGGCCTCCCCAGTTCCTCCATTCATAGGCTGCAGGCCATCCAAAACTCTGCAGCCCGTGTACTATCCCACACCCGCCTCCGTGACCACATAACCCCCACCCTCGCCCGTCTCCACTGGCTCCCCATCCTCCAGAGGATCGAGTTTAAGATCCTCGTCCTCACCTACAAGGCCTTACATAGCCTTGCCCCATCCTACCTAGCCAATCTACTCTCCCCCTACACGCCCACCCGCACCCTCCGTTCAACAGGACTTGGCCTGCTCCAAGCCCCCCACCCGAACCGCCCCACCATCGGAGGCCGGGCCTTCAGTTTCTCCGCTCCCACCTTATGGAATGCCATCCCTCAATCCCTCCGTTTCGCCTCTTCCCTTTCCTCTTTCAAGGCCGTTTTGAAGACTTTCCTCTTCGATCGTGCCTCTTGTTCCACCCCGAACTCTTTTACCTCCCCTTCGTGTTTCACCCCTTCCCAAACACTCCCCTCCCAGCTCGGGTCACACGCCTCTTGTTTAGCGCCTTGGGACGTCCTCCCGACGTGAAAGGCGCTATATAAATGTAAATTGTTGTTGTTGTTGTTGTTTTAACATTTTGCTGAACCTTTCTCCACTGTATATCAATAATACCACCCCTGTGAGATATATGTGAATGTGTGACTATATAATTGTGTTACAGGACTGTGGTTTTTTGAGACAGCTTGGTTCAGTCAATAGTACTATGTCGGAGGTTGTGGATTGAAGCTCTGTTTCAGGCATTGAGCCCATATTCTATTCTGACGTCTCACTGCAGTACTGGGGAGTGCTGCATTATCGGAAGTGCTGATCTAGTTGTTTCAGGTCGATATTAAAGCTGACATGATATTTTTCTAACAAAAAACAATATTTTTACATTTAGACAGCACTTTTAGCATTGAAAGGGCATCTCTAAACACTTCACGGTGCTGGCTGACAGCCCATACTGGTGGTGGACAAAGTCAAGGAAAGTGGGGGGTAGGGAAAGCATGGTAAAAAAGAAAGGTCTTCAGCTGCCTTTAAAGGTAGGGAAGGCTGGGGGCTGGTGGGGTTGGGGAGAGTAAGGCAGAAGGACTCTGGAATGGAATTCTAAACCAATAACCAATAGGCAAGCTGTACAACTGAATTGTCAGCCATTTGGAGAAGGGAGTTTCTCTGGTACTCTTGCCAACAATTCTGCAGATTAATTTTTATTTTAATTATTTTAATTTACGGCATGTACATGCTGCCTCTTGGTAACATCATCTGCAGACCTGGAATCAATTTCTACGTGTATGTGAAAGACACCCAACTCAGCCTCCATCCTTGACCCCAGGACCAGTGCTGTCCTGGCAGAATGTCTGTTAGACATCAAGTCCTGGATGAGAGCTACAATTCTACAGTTCCTCGCAACACGACCGAGGCCCTCCTGAGTGCCTTCACACCTCAGGCTCTGGTAGCATCACAATCCATAATTGCACACTCTACCTTACTAAACCAGTCCGTAATGTTGACATCTTGTTTGTCCCTCAACCGACCTTCATCCCCCACATTCTTGCCATGTCCCTCTGCGCCTGTCCCCACCTGTGCCACATCACCTGGCGGTGCCAGTGCCTCAGCCTTCAGGCCACCAAAATCTTCTTTCAAGCATTCATCACATCTAGGCTTGGCTATGCCAACTTCCTGCTTTTCCCTTCAGTGCCTTGGGACATCCTCCCAATGTGAAGGGCTCTCTACAAATGTAATTTTGCTGTTGTTGTTGTTCCCAACTCTTCCCAGTTACAGATCATCCAGAACTCTGCAGCTCTTGTCCTCCCCAGTACCTGGCTCCGTGACTGCCTCACCCCACATAGCCCAGCTCCACTCAGAGAATAGAATTCAAAATTCTCGTCCTTACCTTTAAGGCCCCCCAAAGCAAGGATGATCAAGGTCTTGCTCCTTCTATGAACTGTTAACCCCATATCAACCTTCCTGCTTTCTCTGGTCAGCAGGCTCTAGCCTGCCCCACTCTCACAACCATCCTGTTCCAACATCAGCGGTCAGGACCTTCAGCCTCTCTTCCACCCTGCATTGGAGCACCATCCCACAGTCCCATCTCCTTGCTCCTTCCCTTTCATCCTTCAAGGGATGAAATTTCAAGACCCTTTACTTTGACTGCATGTTCAAACACACTCCTACCTCTAGCTTCCCTGCTCTCCATCCCTCCTGATCCCAACACTCTTCTCAGGTCCAAATCCCAAAGTTCAAGTCACTTTTCACATGTAATTTGTTGCTGTTGTTTATGGGACTTTGCTGACTACAAAATTAAAGTTATCCTTACCTGTAGTAAGGTCATTATACTTGACCCTAATTACTTGGGAGGGACTTGGAGACATTTTTATGAAATAAATCATCATAAATACCAAGGAGCTGTCTCCCTTACATAGTAAAATGGAAGCACAATTTTCAACCATGTAACTATTTTAGAATGCCAACCAAATGAAGACTTTAAAGAATCTTGCAAATTCACCTACAATATACAGTCAGTACACATTATGTAAATCCTTTGTATCACTTTTAAATGTTCTCCTGACATGAAGCCAATGGATCAAATGTAAAGATTATATGATTCTAATGTAACTGGAAAGCTAATGGCAGTGATGAACCTGAAACAAGTGGTATCATATTAATACTTTATGATCAAGTCTACCTTCCTTAGTAAACAACACATTATTGAGATTGCTCAGAGGAATACAAAATTTGATTGAAATGTGTCGCTACTCAATATTTTACTAGGTACCTTACATATTATATATATATTCTACATATTTATTATGTAGAAGCATGCAGCTGTAACTTGTGTGGCTGACTAAAATTAAAATATATAAGATTTCATATACAGTATAATCTTGTTTATGTGTTTTATTCTCAACTGATAGAAACACATCTAATAATATCATGCTGGGTTTAATCTCATTACTATTACAAATTCATGGATGCCATGAATTCATGCCGTGAATTTGTAAAGGAGATTTTCTAACCAAAGTAGATTTTCTAACCAAGGGTAAAGAATTCAAAAAAACATCATAATAATTTGTATGCATAGTACCTGAGCCACATTCCTATGAGAATGCAGAATAGTAATACCTGTTACATAGTTCAAAAAATAATTCATTGCACTCAGAAAGGAAAGCATTAATGGTGGCACCTGATAATATTTTGTTATTTTGCTACTTCTGCCCAGAAATGCTGTACAACACCTTCTGGGGGTGCAAATTGCATTTTTCTAACCTCAGGACCTTAATCAAAAACAATGCTGTCAGAATACGTATCGATCTGCTGATGTCTTTTTGGTTTTATTTTTCAGGGAACACATCAACAACTTTTCGTTTTATAGTTTTTTCTGCAGGAGAGCCCACTGGCAAATAATCATTAAAACCAGTGACCACAACCGATTGCTGCACATTATTCATCAAGGATCAATGTGACTGTATATAATGATGACAAAAAAAATCATAAGAATCACCACATAAATCACGTTTTCTTTCCCCAGTCTGGCACTGTTATTCTGTGCCCGGCTGAGGCAGAATTATTTTTTGCAGCTGCTTTGGAGGAAACCAGGGTTTTTTAATCAACAAGAACACAATTTTATTTCATATTATGGCAGATGATGTGTCGTCTTTGCTCCAGGTTGGTGGTAGACAATGACAGAGTGAAGCAGTTTGCTTAATTCATGCTTCAGCTAGAGATCGATGAGATGAATACAATTTTCCCTACTCAACCAGCCCGCAACTATCAGTTTGTGAACACCCTCCTACCAATCTATTGTATGCTGTTTCACCCCTCCCCAACCCTCATGGGTGGACCTTATTATCATTCTTAATAGGGTATTATTAAAAGCCTGCAAATATACATTTACTGGACAGTATTTCACAATAAATCTGTGAAGCATTTTGAGATGTCCTCCTGATGTGAAAGCAGCTCGATCAAATGTAAGGATGATAAGTATTATTAATATGATCCTCAACATCAAGAATAGATAGTTTATGAAATAAACAATATTTTATTGAAATAAATCAACCAATCAATAATAAATTATTTAAAAATCCTTTTGTTTGCCTTCTTCATTTACATCTACACAGAAGAATAATAATTCAATTGCTACATGACGTAATTTATTCAAGTACAAAGTCACTTACAAAGCACAAGCAAAAAAAGAAGTCAAGCAAGATGGAACATAGAGGTAAGGAGGATTTGACCAAAGGCACTGGTTGAAGAGAGAGATCTTTAGATTTTCAAATTGCTTACAAATGCAATAACTAACATTTATATAAAATCATTTGAAGTTTGCTCCTTGAGATGTTTTGATGACCTGATTTGACTCTATATCAAATTCAGGAATTATTATTAATAATAAATGTAATAGTTAAAGGCAAATCAAATTCTAAAAATAATAATAATCCTTGCATTTCATAAAGGGCCTTTTCATGTGTTTGAGATGTCCCCAAATCATTCAAACAGTTGTAAAACATTTAAAGAGATTATTGCCCCAGAAAAGCAATGTTAATGGCTGAGCCTTTTTGGCAACTACTGCTAACAACTGGTTTCCTACTTACTGCTTGGTAACAGAGGCATGTGAATGTGAGGAACTTTCCTAAAGTTTTGCCCAGTCCGTGAATCAAAGCCACGTCCTCTCTCTTGTGAGGTGAATGTTCCAACTGCTAAACTACAGGGCTCCACAGAGAAACTTTAATCCAAAGGTGAGTGTACTACCAATTGAGCTTGCCTGACATCAGGCCTAAATCCATACAAATGGATATAAACAATTTGTTCACATGAATATATTTCAGTAATTATATATTCAGTGGAATACCAATGCAATAACATCTTTATTTTAAATAGATTCAATTGAAGATAATTTGAATAATCTGTGTGAAACAAACTTTAATCTGTGTAAAATTATTTGTTGGAATTCTTTGCAGACAATTATACTAAATTGTGGACGTTCTTCCGATGTGTGAGGCCGCTCTATAAATTTAATTGTTGTTGTTGTAAATTGTTTTCCTCAGTCATGCTATTCCCATTTGTCACAGGAATAAAATTGTAGAAATAATAATTAACTGGTACAAATATTAGATGGTAAATTTACAAGTTGTAAAATTATTATTCAGAGGAGTTAAAAATAGATTTTGAACTACCAATAAACCAATAAAATACCTCTCACCAAAAGGAAAACATGTATAATTAAAATACTTACTGACCTACTCTCTGAATACAATTATATATTTTTTTATCAATTTTTGAGAAGACGGAAGAAAGGAAACCACTGTCGACTTAGCGTAAATTTGCATTGATGAAGCCTCTGTGAAGGATACAATCTCAGAGCAGAATAAGTGTTGGACAGCAAGCACAGGAGATGAGGTGGGTGGGAGGGTCACTGTAGAGGTAGCTGAACAGCTAGATGTTAGATGGAATTCAAGCAAAGATAGAAAGGTTGCAGGACGGATGGATAGAAAGTGGAAGTTTCATGGATAAGAGGCAGAGATAGCAGCTGAAGGCTCAGCCATTAAAATTGACATGAAAGGGATGGGAGACTCAAACATCATTGAATTCACCAGAGAAGATTATAAGGATTAGGGTAAGAGAAGGTTGAAGAGATAGGGATAGAGCATTAAAGGATTCATAGGTGAGGGTGATGATCTTGAAGCCTAAGATCTAAAACAGTTAATATCAAACAAAATGAACATACTGAATACTTACAGACTATAAGACAGCCCATACAGTCCTCTGGAGAAAGTTCAAAGCAACTAATTGGATATACTAAAAATAAAATCTCAACAAAATTGCTCATTTGTTGTAATCTACTGAAAATTACTGTACTTGTACAGCTCATGCTGAGTTCATACAATGGTAAATAGACTTTTTTTGAATTGAGGATTCATCGGTCGGTGAACCTTCAGCCACTCTGCCCCTAATCTCTGGAATTCCATCCCACAGTCCCACCAGCTCGCCCCCTCCCTGGCGTCAATCAAATCCTGTCTCAAGACCCTCCTCTTCAACTGACCCATCGGTCACCCCAAATCCCCTCCTTTCCCTCCACCCTCCCCGATCTGGACCCCAGCTTGGGTCTGAAACATTGACTGTCCAGCGCCTTGGATGTCCTCCTGATGTGGAACATGCTATGCAAATGTAATGTTGTTGTTTATAATTTTCCACATCAGACAATCCCTTCTGGAGTGGTATCTTATAGGGTTGAGCTACAGTTAGTAATGTATAAATTTGTGCCATTACATAGAATTACACAGACTGTATATCACAGAAATAGGCTATTCAGACCAATTGGTCCATACTCCACATGAACTTTCAAAACTCTTAATCCCCGCTCTATTCCTTTCTCTCATAAATTCTTGGACTTTTCTCTTAAATATATTGATGCTTTCTGATTCCAGCAGTGAGTTCCACATTTTCACCACACTTTGCATAAACAAGGTCCCCCCTAAATACTCTTTTAGATCTGCTAGTGCTTTCTTCGGTTTTTGCCCACTTGTTTTGTGCTCACCAACAAGTGGAAACAACGAATTTATGTCCATCTGCAGCCTATTTATGTTTACCTTAGCATTTGCTTTTTGAATATATTATCTTAAATGCCTCGAAGATAATTATTGTAAATTGCCCCCACAGTCATACAATTCCCATTTGCAACAAATGTTATTTAATGGTACATTAATTGGAATGTTATCATTCTTGATTGAAATAAAAACACAATAAAAACTAACGCATTTAATTAATGAAACACTTTCATGTATTCTGATTTTACTCCTGTAGTCTATTTCATGTTTTCAGAATTATCGAGGAATTCACAACACATTGAGTAAATGCTCATTGGAAGGATGCATAACAGCAGAGATGTTTTGCAGTCTTGCTGACAATTTGGTAATTTAAATTACAATAGACCAAATATATACTTAAAACAATCCCTATGAAACAATCATTAGTGAAAGCATATTAATTGTATGTTATTATAATACTTTCAGCATTACATTGTGAAATGTATTACAGTGAAACTATGATTTTATCTTAATTATGCTCAACTTTCATTTTCATGAATAAAGCTACCAATTAATGCTGTTTTGGCTGTAAATTGGGTGGTGAATCAATGCCAAGTGTTCAGTATAAATTGGGATTGAGCCAGTATGAATCATGCTGGAGAATCACTCCTCCTGACACGCTCTGGAGATATGGATTCAACAACAGTCTGATTCAAGTGATTGCTGTATGAGCAAATTGCCCTGGGTCCTTGCCAACCTGCACCTATTACTCTAGAGAATTAAGTAAGCAGGGTGAGTCCTTTCAGGGAGAGTGTGTGTTCCATTCCAGATATGGGAATTTGCATGTGTAGGTGGCATGTTTGGAACTCTCAGTATAGTTTGGATGCTCTTAAGTACGGTTATGGGTTTCCACATGTGTCAGACACCCAGCCAGGTAGTACAAATTCCTCTGCATTGTCAGAGATTACATCCTTTAGGTGAGACATTGAACCAGAGTTCCAATCTTTGAAAATTCATAACCCCATGGTCCTATTTTAAAAGAGATGAAAGTTTCTTCTGGTGATCTGGACAACAACGCAACCGGTAAAATTGATCATTTGTGTTGAGGCTATTTACAAATTGTCCTTCCAACTTGCCTAAATATTCAGTCACTACATTTTACAGAAACTGTGTGAAGATGTTCTCAATGTTAATAAGCATACTGGCAAATGCAAGAATTAATACTATAAACAGAGCACAGTTGATTTGAACGGTTAGAATGTGTCTCCCCCTTTCTCCCCCCTCTTCCTCCCTAACCCTATCCCATCCCACCTTTCCCTCCCTCTCCCCCCTTACCCTCTTTTCCCCCTTTCTCCCCTGGCCCCATTTTCGCGATTGTTTGTGGGGACACTGCTGTGCGCAATTTGGCTGCCGCGTTTCGCCCACAAATATACAGTCGACTTTCCTGCTTTTCTTCCCCCTGCCTCGACCCCTCCCCTTTTGCTTCTTTACCCCCTTTTGCCCCTAGTCCCACTTCCATGACTGATTGTGGGACACTGCTGTGCGCAATTTGACTGCCACATTTCGCCCACTAATATACAGTTACATTTCCTACTATTCTTCATCCTGCCCTGATCCTTCCCACCCTGCTCTTGTCCTACCTGACTGTACAGCGCCTTGGGACGTCCTCTCGACGTGAAAGGCGCTATATAAATGTAAGTTTTGTTTGTTTGTTGTTTGTGTCTTCTCAGATACATAGCTTTCTTACAAATCTGAGAGCAAAATCAACATAAGATATAAAATTCCAGAGAAGTTCCATTGGCCTTTTGTTTGCCTCTCAGCTGACTCATTTTAGAACTGGGCAAGTAGCAGGAGACAGGCAACAACAACAATAACAAAATTACATTTATAGACAATTTTTTTTATCAATTAAGGAAGTATTAGAGAGTTCTCAGTTGCATTATCTTCAGCTCACTTGTATTGTCTTTCTTAACAGCTCTGGTGACTATTTGGTTGGACTCAAAAGCCCAATGCATCCAGAAATCCCAGTAAATAGATGGGGAAGTCAATTGTCAATATTAAACTTCCAAAACTACTTATGATAAAATCTGGTATTTCATATTCTCTCCAACACATCCTTAACTGATCACAGGCCTGAAAATTCTCATTGTAATGGCTCTAAAACTGTTATCTTAACATTCAAAATTGCCCAATATTTTACAAAATTCTTACATTCAGTCTTTATTTGGAAGCTGGTTTTCCGCAGTTTATGATTGTGTAAATATTGTCTGGGCTGGATAGAATATGGATTTTGCTCCCATTTAGCTCCTCAAACCGAGAAAAATATGTTAAGGAAATAAACGCAAGACACGCTAAAGACTAAAAATTACATTTAAAAAAATGTTGGTTTTTAAAAAATACATTGAGCAAACTAAAGGTTCAATTTACTTGGAAAGGTATAATAATAGCAATAATCTTTGCAATTGACATTCAAGAAGATATCTGAAAGTCCTTCACAGAGTTTTCGAAGGGGAATGTGCAGCCAATTTGCACGCAACAAATAATAATAATCCTTGCATTTGATGTAGCACCTTATCATTTCTTGGAGACGTCTCAAAGTGCTCACAGATTAGACTGTAAAATGAATCGACTGTTTTGCCTGCAAATATCTAGTATATTCTGTGAAGTGCTTTGAGACATCTTGAAGATATGATAAGGTGCTATAACAAATGAAGGATTATTATTTTTATTATAGTTCATGGGCAAATGTGTCAACCAATTGCACACACCAGTGTCCCACAATTAGATGTTTATTTGAAGGGATTATTACCCCAGGAACACAATCCACCAATCAACCAACAAGTTGGTTCCTACTTACTGCAAGAGAAATAGAGGCACATATAGTAAGGAAATGTGCCTAAGGTTTTGTCTTACCCTGGAATCAAGCCCGGGTCCTCTTGCTTTCCTGCGTGAGTGCTCTAACCAAACAGCCATGACGTGAATTATCATTTTATCTGTAGGTCAGGATTACACAAGTGTAATTTTGTTGTTGTTGTTGCAGTACTCTTTTCAGATAGGGCCTTGGGATCTTTAAAGTCGACCTAAACAGGCAAGCCAATAGCCATCACACTATGGCAAGGCTCCATTGTATTACACATACAGTACATAACAGTAGTGTCACTGTTAACTGTACCTAATTGAAATTGTTTTATAAGTGGACAGGAAAATTAGTATTTTGAGGGCAAGAACCAGACAGAAAGTGATTTTTTAAAATTTATCAAATGTAGACTCAAGAATGTTTAGCACTGAAGAAGGGTTGAGAGTCGAACATCAAAGGTAAGAATGACAGTTGCTGAATTGAAGTGTTTCTTTGAAAATTTAAACAACATTCAGAATGCATGGGGGAGTTCACTGTGTTATTATTTTGTCATTTATTTTGAAAGGAATAAAGATTATGTGCGGTGAGGTTTTGTTGGATCTAAGTGGAATGGATTTTCATCCAAAACAGGTCTTAAAGTATAATACAAATCTTTAAAATGAGCTGAATAAAAACCTGGTTAGGATTTTGACAGCGGATAAGCATTCATAGATGACTCCTTGAACAACTCAAACATATAGTATCAAGTCAAGGATGGGAATCCCTCAAAACTGAATGAATCACAAAGGGATCAATTTTCCGATTGTTGCCAACCTAATTTGTTGCATTAATTTGTTAATAAAAAAATTTCACTTGTGAAATTTGCATTAAAATGAAGGGCGAGTGAACCATGAATCCCAATTCTGAAAAACAAACAGCAAGCAAAATGCAACAAGCATAGTTTGGGAATGTTGCAAATTAGAATACAATATAGGTCACCTCCACTATAACTTGCACATCAAAGCACAAATTTCATTACAACGCCCCATGGACCCTGTTCATTGTGTGTGCACACAGTGGGCCAGCTTGTTTGCTGTACTGCTTATGCTAAAACAACTGACTTCCAGTGTGTTTGGTAATCGTTGAAGTGAATCCTCACTTCACTGTGCATGTGTGAAGCAGGAAGTGATGGTGGTGGCAGCCTAATGACCCAAATGTTGGTCATTTTCGCTTTCCATGTTAGAAACAAAACAACAACAACAACAACTTAAACTTTAAAAATGTTAGAAACAAAAATGACTTCTAGGTCATCATGCCTTTGCTAATGTGATGTGGGCATGTGCAGGAATCAGGTAGTGATGGGTGGTGATGTCCTAAGAAATCAGCTATATTTTTCTTTTAGCATGAGACAAAACTGTTGTGTTTCCTGTACTCCAGCCAGTTATGGTCCTACAAAATATACTCACTATCCCACCTGACTATAGCAAGAGCTGGGATTTTTATGGATTACAAGTATTGCATTATAATGCTGCACTGCATAGAACTACACAAGTTACTAATGGTATACAAGATACAAGCTTTGAAGGTGAGGACTGGGATCTCGAACTATCTGTCAGACATCAAATCTTGGATGAGAGCTAACTTTCTTCAGTTGAATATCAATAAAACAAGGTTGTCCTGATTGGCTCAATGGGCTCCAGACTGGTTTACGTCCCCTGCTGTAATATGATCCCCTGCCATCCACTCTCTTTCACTCCCGACACCCAGGTTGGGTCCGAAATATTGATTGTCCAGCGCCTTGGGAATTCCTCCAGAAGTGAAAGGCACTGCACAAATGTAATTTTATTGTTGTATTTAATGGAACTGGAAAGGCCACTTATCTCTTCAAGTTCATTCCAAACAATACAAAAGTCATCCTACCATTGATTTCACATTTCATCCACTTTCTGAAGAAGAACTGAACAAAGATTTGCTGTATTTCAAAGTTCATCAAGTAATATCAACAACATTCCTGCTTCCCCTTGTGTTTACCAGCCAAACTCTTCCCCTCACAGATAACATTCCTCACAGTCCAGTCCTGGCATTACAGAAGCTACCATGCTCCATTACACATCAGTCCATCGCAATCCATACAAAACTATATATGTTCTCATACTGATCTCAACCTCATAGTTGAGACATTTTATGGCAGCCTGGTTCAGCAGTACCACTCTCGCCTCTCAGTTAGTAGGTCCAAGCCACATGTCCAGAGTTGGAATCACATAGTTTAAATTGATACTCCAGTGCAGTGTTGGGGTTGTGTAGCATTGTCAGAGATGTCTTCCTTCAGCTGAGATGTTAAATCAAGCCTCTATCTGCCTCTTTAGGTGAACAGTAAATATCCCACTGAGTTTCTCCAGATGTCCTGGCTAACAATCCCCCAAATAAAATTAGGTATTCACTCAATGGCTGTGTGTGGGATATTTGTGCAAACTGGCCAGTCAACTCTTCCCTCCACAAATTGCAGATTATTTCGAATTCTGCAGCTCAATGTTCTCCTGTACAAAGCTCCAAGAGCTAATTGCCCCCATCTTCATCCAGCTTAACTATCAACTCATCCCCCAAAGGGTCAAGTTCCAGATCCTCACCCTCACCTTTAAAACCCTCCATGTTCTTGCTCCTCCCTACCTCTGTGACCTAGTAATTGTTTTTCAACCTGCCTGCTCCCTCAACTTGGCAGGCACTGGTGCTGCATGTCCCCCCCACCCCCACCCCATCCACTCTACCATCGGCTTATGTTTCTTCCACCTTTCCACCCCACTGGAACTCCATTCTGGAGCCTTTCCACATAATCCACCCCCTTATCTCCTTCAAGGTCATCTTCACACTTCCACCCACTTTGTCCTCCACCTCTCTTGACTCCAACCCCCATCTTAGGTGCAAACTCTTCACTTTCCAGTGCTTTGGGATGTCCTCCAAACATCAAAGGTGCTATATAAATGCTATTTATTGTTGTTGCTTACATCATTTCACACACAAAATATAAAGTCAATCCACTTTACAGAATATCCTGTGAAATACTTTGAGATGTCTCAATCACATGATAAGAAACTATATCAAATGCAAGGATTATTATTATTATTATTATTTTTGAGTTTTGGTGTATTTGGCTTTGGTGGTCCTTGGGAAAATAAATGAAGTAGTTTGTGCAGAGTTCCTATCAGAGTAGTTTAAACACAGTCTCTGTGTGTGACAGGCTGAAGGATATATATGTTCCAATGTTTTTATATCACAATCAACGGGAATAGCAGAAAAATACTGAGTAAATGCTTTTGCAGGTTGAATTTAAATTGAACTAAAATGCCAAACATTTTCACAGCCAAATGGAAGTAATCTCACAAGCAGAAAAGTAAACTGCATATTACACATTCCACACAGTAATCTTCATACATCTTTCTGAACAATACTAGTGTATCTGACAGAATCCTACCAGTGGATCAGTTTAATTTAGAATAGTTACAGATAGATCTTTCAGTGGCAGACTTGGATTTAATAATAATAATAATAATCCTTGCATTTGATTTAACGCTTTATCCATCTTATCGATGTCCCAAAGCGCTTCACAGAATATACTGTAAAGTGAATTGACTGTATATTTGTGGGCGAATCATGGCAGCCAATTGCTCACAGCAGTGTCCCACAAACAGTCGTGGATTGAAATGACCAATTTTATTATTGTGTTTTTTTTTGGTGGGATTATTATTAGTCTTATGGAGTAAGGAAACTTGCCCAAGGTTTCACCCTGACCTGCCTGGATTCAAACACAGGTGTCCCTAGCTTGGTCTCCCCAGCTTGCAAGACAAGTGCTCTAACCACCAAGCCACAGGAGCTCCATTTATTACCTCTCTGCACAGTGCCTTCTATGTAGAGGTGAACAGATTGAAGGGTAACCATCTCCATGTTTATTTTTCTGATCTAATATATGGGAGGATAATAGAGTTAAATATTGTGCTTACAAATTAGGCAGATTTGATTAAATCTAATTTGCAGTATTTGTTAACCAATCTCTTAAGAAATATATAATTATTGAATTTCTGAAACAATTAAGTTAAGTTTTAGGAAATCAATGACACATTCTTCATCACATTAAAAGTTTTACAAACGTTGTAACAATAATAACCTTGCATTTGATATAGTGCCCTTTACATCTGGAGGGAGTCTCAAAGAATTTCACAGGTTCATACGTTAAAGTGTAGTGATTTAATCGACAATCGAGAAACAACCAGGTTCTTACTTACTGGTGGGAAATTGAGAGGCATGTGGATTAAGGCAACTTGCCCAAGCGATAGCTTCTCGAAGTGAAAAGCCCTATATCAAATGCAAGAATTATTATTATCAACATTATGATGTCCTAAATGGACAGAAATTACAACATTTATAGAAACCTGAGGCTCTGTCTTCTTTACTGTGCAAGTTATTCTTGATCACACAGAGGGAGCAAAGGACAGTGTTCTGATGTTGCTAGAACGTAAAGCTAATGAGCCATAAATTGATTCTTGGGCTCTTTCCATGTTGTGGGAAAGAATGGCTGCTCAATCCTTCTGAGTGCAGGAATCTGAACAACCTCTTGCGAAAAGACTCTGGTTTCATGGTTTAATGATCCTGTATTTACAGTTGCTTGGTTCTCAATGATTTTCAGCATTGAATTTATACAGTTTGATATTGACTGTGGAAGTTGATGAGAGAGAGGTCAAATTAAACAGTTTTCATAATGATCTTTATCGGTTCACAGTTTTACCGCCTGGGCTCTGTAAGGCACCAGTAACTTGTGGAGACCTGTAGCTCAGTAGTTAGAGCACTCGCCTTACAAATGTGAGACTTGGAAAGCATTCAGACGAAGGGTCCTGGACCCGAAACATTGATTCACTTTTCCTTTCTCCATAAATTCTGCCTGACCTGCTGGTTGTTCCCAGCGATTTCTGTTTTTGTGAGACCTGGGTTCAATTCCAGGCAGGGTGAAACCTTAGGCAACTTTCCTTATTCCACCCGCCTAATAATAATCCATTAGAAAAAATTGGTTATTACAATCCACGACTGTTTGTGCGCAATTGGCTGCTTTTTTTTGCCCACAAATATACAGTCAATTCACTTTACAGTATATTCTGTGAAGCACTTTGAGATGTCTAGAAGATGTGAAAAGCGCTATATCAAATTCAAGGAGTATTATTATTATTAACTTAAGTTCTTCATTAGCCAATTAACAAAAGCTTTTTCTTGGTAAGTATTACTTATTTATAGCACATACTTTATTGGTGCTGCTCCAAGACAGTCTGGACAGTTGTTCAATCCAGTTTGGATTTAAATGAAAACTGAAACCATTCATGAATGAGTCAGCTTCTTTAACTGGTTGCACATGATCAAGGAGTAAAAGCTGTGAAAGATTGACTATCACTAACAACAATCTCAAAAAAGTAATGCTTTCTCCAGTTAATTTATATTATCACTGTTTTAGAATAGAGTTTATTGAGAATACCTGGATTATTTTACTGGAATGGCCAATAATTCATTTTTTGATACCTGAGCTAAACTATCCAACCCAGGACATCTTTTGGGAATTCAGTAATTCAGGCATTACAACAACAAATTAGATTTGTACAGCACTTTTCATGTCAGGTGGACCCTAGTCCCTGATCAGTCAGGAATCACAGAATCAAAAAATCATAGAATGTTACAGCACAATACAAAGCCATTCGGCCCATCGTGCCTGTGCCGGCTCTTTGGAAGAGCTTCCCATACCACTGCAAACATATCCCTTTCAAGTACCTATCTACTTCACTTTTGCAACTTGTTGTTGAATCTGTTTCCACCATTCTTTCAGGCAATGCATTCCAGACCATAACAACTCTATGTGTAAAACAGGTCCCCTTATCTCCTTTTTGGTTCTTTTGCCAATTATTGTAAATCTATCCTTGTTACTGACCCACCAGCCCATGGATACAGTTTATCCCTATCAAAAACCCTCATAATTTTAAACACCTCTATTAAATTTCCCCTTAACCTTCTCTGCTCTAAGGAGATCAATCCCAGCTTTTTTAGCCTCTCCACATAATAATAATGCTTGCATTTGACATAACGCTTTTCACATCTTATCGATGTCTCAAAGCGCTTCACAGAATATACTGTAAAGTGAATTAACTGTATATTTGGGGGCGAAACATGGCAGCCAATTGCGCACAGCAGTGTCCCCACAAACAGTCGTGGGTAGAAATAACCAATTTTATTATTGTGGTTTCTTTGGAGGGATTATTATTAGGTGTGTGGAGAAAGGAAACTTGCCCAGTGATAATAATAATACCAACAACAATAATAATACCAACAATAATAACAGCAACAACAACAAAAACAATAAAATTACATTTCTAGAGCGTCTTTTACATCAGGATGACACTCAAGGCACTGAACAGTCAGCTCAACATAACTAAAGTCCCTCATCCATGGTACAATTCTGGTGAATTTCCTATGCACCCTATCCAAGAGCAGCTTTAATAGAAGGACAACTTGAAACTTTAAAGTGTTGTATAGCTCAAACTGGCACAAAGCACTTTACAGTAATTATGGTGAATAATTGCAGACTATTATTTTGTTGCCAAACATGGAAAATTTTGCATGATCAGGTCCCAAAAAAACTGTGAGAAGTGATGGTCAATGCACTGGAGGAAACATCCTTCTCTTTTCAAACAGTGTCATGGGATCTTTAATGTCTATCCAAAGAACAGGCAAATGGAACCTCGATTTAACATCCCATCCAAAATGAGTACCTCCAACAATGTAACACTTCCCCAGTACAGCCTACCATGTTAGCTAGGACTTTTTCACTTGAGTTTAAATGTATGTTAGGAACCCACAACTTTCTGAGGCAAGTGTGTTACCAACTGAACCAAACTGTGACTGGAAATATTCCTTTGGCTCTGATATCAAATACATTCCCGTGAGAAGATAATTGCGTGACATTCTTGAGCCTTCAGCAAATGCAACATGTTGTGTTAACTTCTAGCTTGTACTAAGATCTATCAATATAAGTCATATTTTTAGCCATATTTTTGCTGATGGAAAATTATATGCAAGTGCATAACATGATTTAGCACATATAGCCTCATTGTATTAAAGGGCCATATCACATCACGTCACTTACTGACAGTTAATAAACAATAATGATAACCTTTAGATTTGATATAGTGCCTTCTTACATTGTTGAGAAGCACTTCACAAGACACACTTTAAAGTATACTGACTTCAGGTATTTTTTGTGGATGAATGTGGCAGACAATTTGTGGACAGTAATGTCTCACAAACAACCATGAAGTAAATGAAAAAATTATATGGGGGATTACTGGCCAGTACAACGGAATAAATTCTCTTCTCTTTTCAAATAGTGTCATGGGATTGTTCACGTCCACCTGAACACGCAGAAAGGACTTTGGTTTAACATCTCCTCCAAAAGACAAAGAGTTATTACTGCAGTGACTAAACTTGCTCTGAACTTCTTTGTATCTTCGTGTCCTTACTGTGTTATAAACAAAACTCAATATGAACACACAAATAATTTAGTGAATTGCTAGTGAGATTGAAAAAGAGCTTGTTAGGAAAGCAGCACAGCAAGTATTGCTTCGATCAGGAACTATAGAGCACTTTTCCAGGGAAATACATGTATATAATACTGGCTTAAATGGACTCAGCATCAATATGAACTTAGACTGGAGTTGAGTTTTCTGGGGTTGTTATATGGTACAGTACATGCGATTTATATTTATATGCGATTTAGACACTACTGTGTACAATTGGCTGTTGCGTTTCGTCCACATAAATACAATCAAATCACATTACAGTATATTCTGTGAAGCACTTTGATGCAAGGATTATTATTATTTATTATATTCCAGGGAGCTTTTTGTGGTGACTTTTACAAGCCAACCTCTCTATGTAACTTTATGCTTGAGGGAGAAGGTTTCCACAGTCAAATATTTTCTTTCTTAGAAGTCATTTGGCTTCTTGAAGGAAATTTACTGTACTGTATTTTCATTAAAGATTTCATCCTGTTTGTTGAGAATTTATATGGCTTTTTGTTTGCAACATTACAATAATGTCAAAATATTTAGTTAGTGAACTTAGTAGCATTGTGACAATGTCCTAGAGGAATGATAAGGACCACTGCTGATAACATTAATGAAAAAAGGTCAAGGTAAAGTGGAATGGAGAATTACCCAATGTAGCTGGAGGCATAAGTTAACAAATCTGTGAATCGTAAGAAACACAAATCGTTAAAGTGAGATGATTAAAAAAACTGATACAAAATATGAATGATGCACACATCACAGATTTCCCCAAACCTATTAGAACCGTAGTCTATTAATTCCTTTAGGGTGCAATTTCTATGTGGTAATGTTTAGAGAAATACCCCTAACAGTGGAAAAAGATGCACTCTGTATTGTCAACAGTGGTAATCCATGTAAAGTGAGGAACCATTATTGTACCATTAGTACAATTTCAAGAAAACTTTCTTAAAGTCAGAGATTTAAACTAAATTATACATATAATGCAACATATTAACGTGCATATGAAAAATAAAGATAGGTTCATGTTTGCCAAGAAATACACAGTCACTACACTTTACAGTACATCCACTGATGTGCTCAGAGATTTTTCAATGATGTGATAATATGCTACATAAATGCAAGGATTATTATTACTATGATTATTATGATTATAATGATGATAATTATTATTAATATTGTTATCAACTGGTAAGACCAGAATTTTCTCTTTGCTGGTTTTGCTTTATCGGATTCAGGAATTGACAGCACTCTGGCAAGGAAAAAATGAATCATATTTGTTAATTGTTTTAAAAACAATGCTAATAGTATAGGAAAAGCTATGTAAATATTAAGAAGAAATAATAATTACAATGACAAACAACAGCATTCTGCATCTTTTGATATGGGTAGTAAGCGAACATGGAGGTTGGTTGAGGTAGGGTGAGTATTCTGGAGGGATGAGATCAAATGGTTCGAAGGGTATTCTTTATCCAAGCAAAGCTTATTATCTTATGATTCTTCTATATGCTACTTTATGATCAATGCTAACTTATATTAGTGATCCTTCCATTTCATATAGCATTCTTTACGTTAGGAGGATGTCTCAAAGAGCTTCACAGGATTTTCTTGATAAATATAGACTATATTTTCAAAATGTTTCTTTACTCCACGCACTTGTTTATGTAGCAATAAGTAGGAATCCAATTGTTAGTCAATTGGGTGATTTCAATTCCAGGGGTAATAATCCCACAAAAATAATAACTATGATTTGGTCACTCAATCCATGACTGCTTGTGGGACACCTCAGTCAATTCACTTTACTATATATTCTGTGAAGCGCTTTAAGAAGTCTCGAAGACAAGATAAGGTACTATATCAACTATCTTTTCTACCCTATATCCGTACCATGATCTGCTCTGCCTTCCCTCACCTCTGCAAGATTGCCAGGCTCTGCCACTGTTTCATATTGCCAGCTGCCGAAACCCTCATACAGGCATTCATAACATCAAGGCTTGACTATGCAAACTCAATTTTTGTTGACTTCACCAATCCTTCCTTCCACAGGCTGCAGATCATCCAGAACTCTGCAAGCCATGCCCTCTCCTGTGTCGTGGAATAACTCACAAAGAGATCAGGTTATTCGTATAAAGCACAAACAGTCATTTAATATACTAACGGCCGAAAGGAGAAATACCCTCACAGGTCAGATACCCGAGTTGGTACTTCTAAGGAACTAACAGAAATACAACAGTTTATATCTTATTCTTTTGCACACCACGTGACAGTAGTATAAGTTCCTTTAACCAATTACAGCAATCCACCTAATCAATAAAAGTGAATGTGGGAAGAGAGTTGAACTCTATTTACACTATTCATGGGGTGCAAAAAAGGCAGCATCTATTAAAACAAAACTAGACAACCACAAGTTGCTAATTGATAGATTACCATTTTCAAAGTAAGAAGTAAATCGTCTTTAATGATCAGGCATATACTGAAGCAATTGATCACCTAAAGAATAACAAGCAGGGAATGTCTAATTTACTCAAGCACAAGCTTTCTCCCTTCTTGGTCTGGACTATGTCATACAACTGACGTTTGCTGATACCCCTATTGACCTCTGGAATTACTAAGGGAGACTAAGAAACAACTAACAATGTCCAGGGGAAGCTAAGAAACAGCTAACATGGTTGCCGATGTTTAACATGGTTTCCACACCTGCACCATGCTCCATGACCATATCACTCCCATCCTCGCCCAACACCACTGGCTTCCCATCACACAGAGGATACAGTTCAAGATCCCGATCCTCACCTTCAAAGTCCTCCATGGACTAGCTACACTTTACTTCTGTGACCTCATTACCCCTTTCCAAACAGCCTGCCTCCCGCTGCTTGATAGGCTCCGGCCTGCTTCAAGTCTCCCGACTCGCCTGCATCACCAATGGTGATTCGGCCTTCAATACCTACTCTTTGGAACTCCATCCTACAGTCCCTCCACCTCACCCTGTCCCTTGCCTGCTTCAAGACCTACCTCAAAGCTCTCCTCTTTGACCATGCTTTCAATCAAACCTCCTGATTAATTTCTTAATCTTAGTCATAATTTGGAAACCATCTCTCTCGAGTTAATAATAGTATTCCTTGCATTTGATATAGTGTCTCATCACAACAACAACAGCAGCAAAATTACATTTGTATAGCGCCTTTCACATCGGGAGAATGTCCCAAGGTGCTTTGTGACCCCCACATAGTTGAGATGTCACAAAGCATTAGAAGGTTGTGCTTCACAGGCCATACTGTAAACTGAAAGCGCCTTGGGACGTCCTCCCAACGTGAAAGGCGCTCGCTCTATAAATGTAAATTGTTGTTGTTGTTGTATATTTTCTGAGTGAGATGGACTGCCAGTTTTCACGCAGCAATGGAGTGAGTGACCAATTTTATTTGGCCACCAGGAGAAACTCACTTCTTTCTTCGAATAGTGCCATTTTTGTTTGGTCAGCTGGGTGTCTGACAGATGCAGAGCCCATGACCATGCCCAAAAGTATCCAAACCAGATTGAAATTTCCATGCATCGCATGTACACATGGAAATCTCAGAGATAGTTTGGTGGAATGGAATATGCACTATCTCCCCAGAGGGACACATCCTGCTTACCTAATTCCAAAATGTATTCAGCAAGAGCCGAGGCTTGAGGACCCCAGAGGGTGCATTGGAGTACTGCTGGAGATTAATTAGCTAAAACCTCATAGGCTGCCATTGATATTGCTACGGACAAACTTTCTCATGGCTTGTCCAGCTAGCACCATCCTGCCCATAAGGGGTTTGGCTTCCAGGATTAACAGGAGCAGAGTCAGATGATTCCCTATACCCTGTGACTAGTCTGCCCTTCCAGGTCCTGCCAATGAGCCAGGCTGTCTGTGCTGCCAGTGAACAACACATCTCAGCATGAAATGCGTGAAAGCATTGCCAGAATAGGTCCATGGGATCTTCAACATACACCTAAACTCATAGATGGGACCTTGGTTTAAGTTTTCATCTAAAGATCAGCAACTTTTGACAATTCAACACATGGCATTACTATCTTGACATTCATATGTCAAGATAGACAGTGTGATTCCAAGTCCCGACCCGCAATCCTCTGGCTCAGTAGTAGCAAGAGTGCTACCACTGAGGCAGTGTGACAAGACTGGGTTTGAGAATTTTCCACAATTCTGCACTATATTAAATATTAAGACAAAATGGTCTTAAATCAATGATACCAATAAAAAATTACAATTATGTAGCATCTGTCACAGGAGTGGAACATTTCAAAGTGCTTCACACAGCTGACTGGGAAGCTTAGCTAAGAATTAAGCTAATTAAGCTAAATTAAGCTAAAAGTTTGGGTCTTATATCCAATAGTTACACGAAACGCTGATACTACAGATTTTAATACTGTTCTCTTATCAACTTGACAAATGGCTAAAATGGAAAAAATCACCACCGCCCACTCACCCCTGAGACTTCAGCATGGAGGTGATGAGGCAACAAGAAGTCCCACTTTAGAATCAAATCTACTTTTGAATATCAGTTAGATTGAATGCTCCTGGAAAAGACTGCTTAGAAATGCATTTTACTGTTCTCATGGGACATTATGTGTAGAAGCATCACTTCTGAAATGTTCCATTTATGTTTGCATGTTGCATCCCATATGCTCCGAGACCTTTGTGTTTAATCTGTCTAGTTGTGATTCACTAGAGACATCTTATTTTGTCTATTTATAACATTTCAGATCTTCAATATGCTTATTTGGGTATGTCAACTAAAACAGTAATTAAATAACCGTTTAAAGAGTGAAATATTAAACATTTTGCTTTTCTATGTCTTGGTGACATGGTGCTAAGACATGGAAAAGTTTTTGGCGAGGCTGACGAGGCTGGTAATACCTTTCAACTCTGAGAATAAAGAATGTTTATCGTTAAGAATCAGACATTTGCACTGAAGGCTATGAAGTTGAGGTTATTCATAGAGTCATAGAATGTATGGCACAAAAGGAGGCCATTCGGCCCATCTAGTCTGTGCCGGCTCTTTGAAAAGAGCAACTCAATCCCACCGCCCCGCTCTCTCCCTATAACCTAACAGACCTGTTCTCCCTAAATAAAGATCTAATTCTCTTTTAAAAGCTGTTTTGAATCAGCCTCCCTATTCCTTTTAATAGGGCCCTGAAGTATGTAAATAATGGGTAGAAATTGTGATGAATGGTGTTCTATTTAACGTCTATGGTGCTAATGAGCATATGCATCGAAAGCAGCATTTGATAACTGACACATTGACTGGTCTTTGAGTTTGCTTGATCTACATGCCTTCTCCAAATACTGGTAACAATAGTTCCACCCAATCAGCCTCAAAACAGAGGCTGATTGAATTTGTATTCATTGGATACCATTTAAACCCATCTTTATTTAAATTAGATGAAGCATCAGGGAGTGGAAGGTCAATCCTGGCATGAATTAGTACAATAGGTGCAAAGTGACTGAAGGCGTTTTAGATACATTGTAAGTTTTAAACTTGCATTTCTTTTCACTAAATTCTATTTTCCAAACATTGTAATTCACAATGATATAGGATGTCTCATAGTGATCTTAATGCAAAGTAAGAATAAACATAAGGAAGAGGTGAGGGTTTTTCAGGTAACAATATAGTTTAAACAGAAACTGCTCTGGTCAAGATCACAAATGACATATTGTCCATCTGTGACCAGGGTTCCCTCTGCCTCGTCATCTTCCTCAACAACAACAACTTCAATTGATATTGAAGTTGTTCCCTCCGTGGGTGGAGCAGAGGATTCGGGGGACAAGCAGGAGACAAGAACTGGAGGAGCGAAGGCAACAGGTGCTCAACCTTTCTGCCTCCTTCGACACAGTGGACCATTCAATCCTCCTCTACCGCCTCCCTTCTCACCTAAACTTTCAAGGTTCTGTCCTTGACTGGTTCAGATCCTACTTCTCACACCATCTCCACTTTGTCTCTGTCAATGGTGTCTCTTTGAGCCGCCACACCGTCTTGTGCAGTGTTCCTCAGGACTCTGTCCTCGGTCCTCTCCTCTTCAACTACTACTTGCTTTCCTTTGGTGACAACCTCCACAGACATGGGGTGAATTTCCACATAGATTAGATTCATAGAATTTTACAGCACAAAAGGAGGCCATTCGGCCCATCTAGTCTGTGCCGGCTCTTTGAAAAGAGCGATTCAATCCCACTGCCCTGCCCGCTCCCCATAGCCTAATAGACCTGTTCTCCCTAAATAAAGATCTAATTCCCTTTTAAAAGTTGTTATCGAATCAGTCTCCACCACCTTTTCAGGCAATGCATTCCAGATTCGAACAACTCGCTGAGTGAAAACATTTCTCCTCAGCTCCCCTCTACTTCGCCTTGAAACTATTTTAAATCTGTGACCACGAGTCACAGATTCGCCCGCGAGTGGAAATAGTTTTTCTCTATTTGCCCTGTTGAAACCCCTCATGATCTTATAAACCTCTATTAGGTCTCCCCTCAATCTTCTCTGCTCCAGAGAGAATAACCCTAGCCTATCTAGCCTCTCCTCATAGCTGAAGTCCCTCAATCCTGGCACCATCCTAGTAAATCTTCGTTGTACCTTTTCCAATATCTTCACATCCTTTCTGTAGTGTGGTGACCAGAATTGAACACAGTATTCCAGCTGAGGCCTCACCAAAGTCTTATAGAGGTTAGTCAGCACTTCCTGACTTTTGTACTCTATACCCCTATTTATAAAGCCTATTATCCCATATGCCTTCTTAACAGCCTTGTCTACCTGTCCTGCCACCTTCAACGAGTTACTAACACAAATCCCCAGGTCTCTCTGTTCCTTCACACCATTTAAAATTGTACTATCTAGCCTATATTGCCTCCCTTCATTTCTTCTCCCAAAATGCATCACCTCACACTTCTCTGCATTAAACTTCATCTGCCATGTGTCTGCCCACTTTACCAATTTGTCTATATCCTCTTGCAGATGGCTACTATCCTCCTCACTATTTACTATTCTCCCTAACTTAGTGTCATCTGCAAACTTGGACACTGTACTCCGTACACCCAAGTCCAGATCATTGATGTAGATTACAAACAGCATTGGTCCCAAAACTGATCCCTGTGGCACACCACTGCTCACTTCCCTCCAATTTGAAAAACAGCCGCTCACTACAACTCTCTGCTTTCTGTCTCGTATGCGAATGACACCCAACTCTACCTCTGTGCCTCCACCTTCAATTCCAGGACTACTGGTGTCCTGACAGACTGCCTGTCAGACATCAAGTCCTGGACAAAAGATAACTTTCTACAGCTGAACATCAGCAAGACAGCCTTCTGATACCATCCTGAATGGCTTATGCCAGCACCTCTGCACCTCAGCCACTTAAAGCTTCAGCATCCATGAATACACACTCTAACTAACTAAGCCAGTCGGGAACCTAGGTGTCTCGTTTGACCCTGAGTTGTCCTTTCTCCCCTGGAGTCCTGTAGCTCAGTGGTTACAGAATTTGCCTTACAAGCGAGGGACCTGGGTTCAATTCCAGACAGGGCAAACCCTTGGGCAAGTTTATTTTCTCTACACAAGTAATAATAATCCCTCAAAAAAAAATTGGTCATTTCAATATACAACTGTTTGTGGGATGCTGTTGTGCAAAATTGGCTGACACATTTCGCCAACGTATATACAATCAATTCACTTTACAGTATATTCTGTGAAGTGCTTTGAGACGTCTAGAAGACACGAAAAGTGCTATATAAAATGCACGGATTATGACTATTATTATTGTTGTTATTATATCTGTGCCATTACCAGTATCGCCTTCTGCCACCTCCGCCACATCACCTGTCTCTGTAACTGCATCACCCATCAGGCTGCTGAAACCCTTTAACACACTTTTGTCACCTCTAGGCAACTCCCTCCTTGTCGGCCTCTCCAATTCTTCCCTTCACAAGCTACAGATTATCCAAAATTCTGCAGCTCATGTCCTCTCCCACATCAAACTCCGCAAACCCATCACCCCACCCTCGCCCAGCTCCACTGGCTCCCCATTTCTCAGAGGATCAAACTCATGTTCCTTGACCACACTTTCATGGCCTTTTCCCAAAACAATAAAAACATTACATTTATAGGGCGCCTTTCATGTCGGGAGGACGTTTCAAGGCGCTGAACAGTCAGGGGTCGGTCCTATCTCTCCAACCTGCTGACCCTCTATCAACCTGTCCGCTCCCTCCGTTCAGCAAGCTCTGGCCTGCTTCATGTCTCTTGCCTGACCCGCCCTATCATCAGTGGCTGGGCTTTCATTCTCTCTCCCCTACACTTTGGAGCTCCATCCCTCAAGCACTTCTCCTTACTCCCTCCCTTGCCTTCTTTATGCTATGGAATAATAATATTCCTTTATTTAATATAGCGCCTTATCACATCTTCTGGATGTTTCAAAGTGTTCCACAGAATATACTGTAAAGTGAATTGAATGTATTTTGTCGCCAAAACATGGTAGCCAAAACATAGTTTCACACAAATAGTCCTGGATTGAAGTGACCAAATTACTATTGTTTTTTTTTGAGGGATTATTATCAGGTATTTGGAATAAGAAAACTTGCCCAAGATTTCACCGTGAGTGGAACCCAGGTCTCTCGCTTGCAAGGCGAGTGCTTTAACCACTGAGCTACAGGACTCCACAAAGAGTCCTGTTCCATCAGCTTTGGTTATAATACAATACACTAAGAAGAAGCATATTTGGAGATTAGAAATAATATATAATGTAATTATATAGCTCCTTTCATGTCGGGAGGATGTCGCCAAGGTGAAAAAGCAATAGTTGGGGCCAAAGATTTCAGAAAATACTTTCACTGTAATAGTAAATAGAATTCAGTTCTACACAAATAGGTGTCCTACTTTTTATTTATTGTACTTTAAACACATTGAAGCTCCCGCAGTTTATGCTGAACATGTAGGACGGAAACATTAATCTTAATAGTAGCTATAGAAAGAGTAATTTTGGCAGTTTTTTTTGTTTGCTCAGCGTCCACTATTTTCTTATGCGATAACTGTGCTTTATTAAAATTGTTCCTTTGTGTTTTTTTTCAAGGAATTAATGTCAGCAATTGTCATTACTTACCTCCATTAATTCAAGCATGAAATGAACACAGGAATAGGAGGGGAAGCTGCTTGTGGAGACAAAGTGGAGCATATGTGAGAGATAGGATCTGAAGCATTCAAGGATAGAACCTTGAAGGTTGATGTGACAGGAGAGGAGGAGAAAAGAATGGTCCACAGAGTCGAGGGCAGCAGAGCGGACAAGGAATATGAGAAAACAGAGGGAGCCCTGGTCACAGATGGACAGAATATCATTTGTCACCTTGACCAAAGCTGTTTCCATGCTGTGGGCAGCATGGACACCTGATTGGAGAGGTTCATAAAGGGCATAGCTGGAGAGGAAGGAGTGAAACTAGGAAGCAACAAAGGAAAGGGAGGTTGGAGATAGGTTGGTAGTTTGTGAGCAAGGATAGGTCCTGGGAAGTTGTTTTTAAACAAGAGGGGTTAGGGTGGGTGGGAGACGTGGAATGGTGCCAGTCGACAGGGAGAGTTTGACATTGGGTAGGGGCTGGAGTTTGAGGGAGAAGTGAGGAGGAGTTGGCAGTTAGGAGGGAGGAGGCAACTCAATGGATTCCTTTGACTTTGGTGTTGATGAAATTCAGCATCTCCTTGCAGTTGGAGTTGGAGTAGAGGAGAGGTGAGGCATGGACAGAGTAGTCAGTTGGTAGTGGAGAAGAGGAGCCATGATTTTTCCTTGGCCTCCAAGGTTGTCTTGTAATAGGAAGACAATTTAGCGGGAGTGGGGGCAGAGCGGTACATTTTGATGTGGTCCTGTCAGATGTGCTGATGGACCGTTAAATCAAATTTGAGCTAGGTGTGTTTGAAGGTAAGCATCTGGCCCTTGAATGAATGGCTGTTGAACCAAGGTGAGTTGCGTGAGTATGAGATAGCTCTGAAGGTGATGTGAACAAGGGTACCGATATTGGTGGAGAGGGAGTTGTGGAGAGAGTGATCGAGTCGGTTTGGGAGGAAGTCCAGAGGGAGAGGAGTTCAGATGACTCCAAGGCAGCGGAGAGGGAATTTGTGGAGATTCTTTTCCAGGGCGGTAGAACGTGGGTGTGGGTGATGGGGAGAGAAATTGAGCAGATAAGGGAGAAGAAATAGTTATCTGATATGACCTTTTCAGTGATTGTGAGGTCTGAAACACTGAGGCTCTGGGTAACCTGTCGGCCGAATTGGTGGCCGTGAACGTGGATGGTAGAGTGGATGTGAAGGGTGAGGTTGTGAGAGTAAGAGTCAGGGGAAGTCAGCAGAGATAGAGCAACAGGGATGATGTAAATAACTCATCTCATGTAGTCATTACATCCTATCCCTATCCCCCTGAAATAGAATAATTGCCTCTCATTTACCAGGTGAGGAATTTTATTTGTAATAATGCAATTGCAAATGATTCACGATAAACCTGCATCTTACATTTCCTGAAATGAAGATTGACAGTGAAGATTGACAACGAAGAGAATAGAACCATGTTTCTATTTTATGTCATGTAAGAGTACCAAAGGATTCCTGATGCAAATTGTGCATGTTACTGCCAGATGTCCTAGTGAACTCCAACAATATGATATGAGCCACCGTTTAAAAGTGCATTATTCTCGATAAAACTGCCTTTGAGTGCTCATTCAAGTAAATGATGACAGTGCCACCAAATGGAACATTTTTTTTCATTTTGTAACTGGTAACAATGTACGGTATACTTAAGTCATATGTGATGATATCAGCATCACTGGTGAGCTTCAGCAATCTCTGACTTCACCCTAGCCCCAGAAGGATATAGACTTTTCAATAATAATACTCCTAGCATTTGATATAGCGCTTTTCACATCTTCTAGATGTCTCAATGCGCTTCACAGAATATACTGTGAAATGAATTGACTTTATATGTATGTGGGCGAATCGCAGCAGCCAATTGCACACAGCAGTGTCCCACAAACAGCCATGGATTGAAATGACCAATTTTTTTGGGAGGGATTATTAGTAGGTTTGTGGAGTAAGGAAACTTGCCCAAGGTAGGGAGGGAGGGGCTCCTCTGGTAATCCTGCCCCTTCATCTGAATGATGCCACCCCCTCCTGCCACTCCGCCCACTGACCACATCAACCGTAGGTGTTCTCTTAATTGTATTTTTATCATATTGATATATTTACTAAACACTTATTCTAATTTTCAATACTAGTGGTGTTGTTTTTGATCTTTATTTAATATTAGTTTAAGAAAATTGAGACCAGAAATATACCGAAGGAACGTAACCCTCTATTGATAACATTAGGGTCTATGGTCATTTAGGTTCCGCTATACGTTGTTTCAATTAAAGTCGCACTTTTGAAGAACACATCCCCGACGTTAATTGAGGAGCCCCAGTACTCTAACCACTGAGCTACAGGACTCTCACGTGTTCTTGTTGTTGTTTTAATGACTTACTCTTAATGATGACTTACTTTTTGATGACTTAAGATTCTTCTTGCAGCAAATAACGCTAACTTTGAATCCCAGTAATCTTATAAGGGTGTAATATGAGAGAGCAATTCTCCAGTACAATTTTTTCAGGTTTAGGTTCAAACCCAGCTCCAAAAATAAGATTGAAATAAAGCTGTTGCAAGGGGGTGGCGTCATTCAGATGAAGGGGTAGGATTAACTGGTATATACACCACTAGTAAGATTGCATTGATAAGGAATGAACTCGGGTTGATTTACAAAAGATAGCTTCATCAAAAGCATAAATAAAAAACATATTTACAATTTGATACTTTTGAATAACGGAAGCATAAAAGCATTACAATGGAAGCATTCTGTCCCTCCAAACAATAATTTGCTGACTCTGTAAACATGGCATGCATTCACAGATTACTGTTCCAACTGTGTACAGATTGTCAACCTTACTAGCTATCTGACCTGTTTTAATAAGTAAACCTTTTGAAATATTTATACTGACATCCCTAATTACCAGATCCATTGCCTGAACTGGAGTTTAAACAGTTGCTGTGTTTGAAGCGAATATGAGATATCTACATATCTCAGAGCTTTTTGTACTGAACAGAGCAAAGCACAGACCTTGTGGTTCTAGCAGATACCTAATCAGTTTTCATCTTAAATTTATAACATGTTAGAATTTCTTTATGTACAGGTTATACCGCACACAGCTTGGTTTGGCCATTCATTCCCAGACATGTTAATAATTTATAACCTGGCCGAGTGAATGTGCTGCATTCATGAATTTGAAAAACATAATGTAAGAACATGGGTGAATGACTACATATTTTTTGCTGCCTCAGTGTGCGCTCTGCACTCTTGATGGTTGATGCCACTAACAAAGTAAAATGATGCAGATCATTTTGTTTCAATACAGTATAGATATTGAGGGGAGGAAAATGAAATACTCCTAAGCAGATTCTGTTCCTTAACTTCCATAGGAAAAAAATAGGTATGCTTTTCTGAATGGACAGAACATCCAGGTGAAATATGCTTTAATTAACAAGATTGAGCATTAAACACCTGCTTCCAGCTTTTAGACAATGGTTTCTCTCACAGGTTTGCTGTGGCATTTTATTTTTACTCGGAAAAGGACCTCCAACCAATCTTAAGGGCTAACTCTATCTTCTGTTTCAAGCCATATTTGGCTTTGAGAGAACTGGACTCAAATGTAAATACAGTATATGTTTTTATCATTAAATATATATTTGTGATAAAAAAAAAGTTGAAGGTGTGACTGGGGACATCTGCTATTAGCTTGAAGCAAAAAGCTGGTATATACTTCCATAAAAAGAGAGAGCTACAACCCCTGCTTTCATGTTCAACCCTGGAACTTATGATGGTGAAATATTTAACACCAGGAAACATTTGGGGTTGGTTCCTATTTGGGGAATTGATTATTTCGGGTAATTTCTCGGATATAAGCCTGCTTCATACATCCTGGTATACAACAGAAATTAACCCAAATAAAGGGATTTCATAACAAGTGAAAAACAAGCATGTTGAAAGATATACCTTACACGTGGTCTATTTCTTATTAATTTAAAGTTAGATGCCTATGCAGTGATCTGACCACAAAAAATAGTTGTTGCATTTGTTCCCAAGACCATTTAATTTCTTATAGGTACACTTAATAAACAGAGGTCGCAGCTGATTCAAAATAAGTCTGTGCTCAGGAGGCATTAAAAATCCCATGGGCCTTATTGAAAAGAGAAAGGAGTTGCTCCTGGTGTCTTGGCCAATATGCCCCCAGCCCTTCAATCCCCAAATATAATTGGGTCACTCATTTCATGTCTAGTTGTTGGTAATTGGTGTTTCACTTTACAATAATTCATGTTAAGCTCATTGAGACATCCTCCCAATGTGAGAAGTGCTATATACCAAATTAAATATTATTATTATAAAATCTACTGTTCAAACCTAAAAATATGACTGGTAAATAATAGGAAGATGAACAGCATTCAGAATGATGAAGCGATGTGTAACTGAATGGGTTAAGGGGTGGAGATTTTGTTTAGTAAGGTGTAAGGTAATGAATATTGCAAAAAGTATGTGTGTGTAACACAAGTGAGTTCCATTAGCAGAGGTGGAGAAGGAAAAGGATTTGGGTTTGACTATTTATCATTCGCTGATGATTTCCTGTCAATACTTTCTTAATACTTATTTTTTAATTTGAATAAATTTCACTGTCAACAGAGATATTTAAGTACATACTGAGAGCATTCAACTATCAGCTAAAATAATCTTTTCTAATCTTGTGTGGGTCAATGATGAGGCCACATTTGCAAAATTGGGGGCTTCTGTTGTTCACTCTGAATTGTTTGGCTCACAAAATATAAAGTCAATCAACTTCACAGTATATCCTGTGAAGCACTTTGAGATACCTCAACAATGTGAAAGGTGCGGTATTAAATGTAAGGATTATTATTAATTCGGAGATGCTAAGAGATTTTTGATGTTCTGAATCCCACAAAATACCATTTCTCCATGCATATCCTTACAGTCCAGTTCATTTATTTTGTGTGGAATTTGTTATGCTCCACTCTCTCCCTTGGATATTCAGGCTGATTGAAGCAAACTCAAATTAAAATTTCTCCCTGTTTTCAATCAGGGTTTCATATCCATATCACAGCAGGTCTTGAGATAATCGTTCTGGTGGATGGAAAAGATCCCACAATTGCTCAAAAGGAGGAATTTCGCAGTGTTCATAGAATTATTGAATCATACAGCACAGAAGGAGGCCATTCGGCCCATCCTATCCACGCTGGCTCCGAAATGAGCAATGCAACTCAATCCCGATGGCCCGCTTTCTCTCCATAGTCCTGCAATCTTGCCCTCCCCAAATACCTATCTGCGTCTCTCTTAAAAGTTGTTATTAAATCAGCTTCCACTACACTTTCAGGTAATGCATTCCAGATCTGAACAATTCGCTGAGTGAATTTATTTTCCCTAACTGCTCCTCTGTTTCTGTTAACAACAATGTTAAATCGGTGTCCTCGGGTTACTGACCCACTTGCCACTGGAAACAGTTTTTACTGGTTCAACCTACCAAATCCCCTCATTATCTTGGAAAACTCTATTAAATCTCCTCTTAATTTTTTCTGCTCTAGGTAGAATAATCATAGTTTTGCTAACCTTTAGAGATTTCCTTATATGGATCCCCAGGTCTCTATTCATTTACTCCCATTAAAATTGTACCATTTAGTACTGCTGCTCCTCATTCTTCCTTCCAAAATGCAACGCTTCGCATTTCTCCACATTAAAACTCACCTGCCACGTTTCTGCCGATTTTACCAATCTGTTCTAAGTCACCCCAAATCCCTTCCTTTCCCTCCATGCTCCCCATCCCTGACCCCACCTTGGGTCTGAAACATTGACTCTCCAGCACCTTGGGACGTCCTCCTGACATGAAAGGCGTTATACAAGTGTAATTTTGTTGTTATTGTTGTTATCATAAAATTGATATCATGCTGTATTCTCAGAGAGTTTTCAAACAAGAATATACCTGCACAGGTTATTATTCATCTTTATTTGTTCACCTTGAGATGCAAAATCATTTTTTAAATGACTGATATATTTTCAGAGATACTGAACTATTTTCTTCCAAAAATACCTTGCGCACAGCAGTGTCCCACAAAATGTGGATTGTTCGTGGATTTAAATTTATTATAGGTTTTTTTTGGACGGATTATTATTAGGTGTATGGCATAAAGAAACTTGCCCAAGGTTTCACAATGACCTGCCTGGATTCAAAACACAGGTTTCACGCTTGTAAGATGAGTGCTCGAACCACTGAGCTACAGGATTCCACTCCACTGTATATTTGTGGGAGAAACACTCCAAAATGTGGAAATTGTCTCATTAAGCCCCAATAATCTGGGCAAGTGATTCTCAGCTGACCCTTACTTTATTCCAGATCACTTAGTTAGATTGACAAATGCACACAAGTGATTAAAACAAGTCATTATTATTTATTAGGACAGTACTTTTATTTGTTAACTTACTGTCAAAACACCCCAAATGATGACTCAGATTAGGAAATGTCCATAATTCTACACAAATCATAAATTTGAGTTGAAATTAGCTAAAACTAGATGGAATTTCCAGGCTGTGATTGATTTCTCAAGATTTGTGCTACAGTAGCAAAAATAGTGATAATAATAGTAACAATCTGGAATGACAACACATTGGGAGTGAGTGGTCATTCCATTCTAACAATTATCTTTGGAATTTGCATGTGTAGCCGGGATGCATGAAATTCTCAGTTTGGTTTAGATATTCTTAACCATGGTGATTAGTTTCCACATGTCCACTTATTGGACCAATAAATGCAGATTTTAGGAAGAATTTAGCCATGAGAGTTTTTCCTGTGTTCTGTGCTTTGTACATTTGGTTCTGTTTTATTTAGAAGCAAAATATCATTAAACCTAAAGGTAAAATAGTGACCAATGGGCGTCTTATAATCAATTGATAACACATTTTAACAGCTTGAAGAAGTTTTAACAATGTGTTATTTTGGATCCAGCTGTGAAGATCCAGCTGCGCAGAATGGCAAAGAAATGCAACACATGCTGTTCATCAAAACTTTTTGATGGGGGGTCACATATAATGGAAGTGGGATTAATACTGTTTGTGTTACTGATCAACAATCGTATTGCATCCAGTAGTAATTGATTGAAACCTTGAAAGCTTTGCCCAGAAGTCATTTGCAAGATCACAGGAAAAATAACAATAAAGAAGGTATTTCAGTTCATTTGATGTCAATCTTCCAACGTAATGATTTCCAGTGGCAACGATTACAATGTACGGCTCACATAGACTATAACAAAAGGCTCTACTAATGTCCATTCATCATCAATAGCTGGGTTACCAGAACATTGTTAATTTGTCTACAAACATATTACCCTTATGTTCCTGAACTGTTTATTTCAATAGATGCCATTGAAGTTTTTAGATGATGGTACAATGTGTTATTACGGATGTTGCTGTGAAGATCCAGCTGGACATAAATGACCAATTTATTCTAGTTTTTTTTGCACGGATTATTATTCGGCATGTGGAGTAAAGAAACTTGCCCAAGGTTTTGCCCTGAACTGCCTGGATTCGAACACCGATCTCATGGCAAGTTCACTAACCAACGAGCTACAGGATTACTGCATTTGGCAGAAATCCAACTGACTGAATTAAACAACATCTCCAGGATATAAGATTTGTGTTCCAACCAAAAATTGTTGCATTCATTCATATACATCATTTAATTTAGTGGAAATACCATCTGGAAATTGATTGAATAAAATGTTATGTCGTAGAGGTGTACAATTGGACTTGATGTGAGTGTCCAAATGTTGGATGGGTGTGGGGGAAGCAATCATACATGCAGGACATCTTGATATCGACTAACGTTGTTGACCGTGTTTATTGACAATATTACAGTATAGTTTGCACATGACATATCACAATTTCACTTCCTGACTCACCATTTAGCAGTTTGGCTCAGGTTCGATCACTTTCACCTCTAATTCAGAAAGCTAAGGGTTCAAGCCACACATAGGGGTTTTGATTTCACAGTCTAGACTAATTCTGTACCTAGATAGAGTTTTCATGGAACACATTTCACAATCTGATATTCGCAAAATAGAAATTGAAGTTCAGCATGAAATGTGTTTCTGAATACAATATCACAAATTTGACCCTACTCTCTGCACCATAACCCAAATTACCAATGTTAGCCTACAATCATATAGAAATCCTATATTCTTGAAATGGTAATGCTCTGATTAAAAGTAGGCATGTCAAAACAAAGTCAGAGTCAGAGATCACGGAGATCAGTTAATAGGTGACCGATTGCTATCACATGCTTTAAAGAACTGTGCAATTGGTCTGAAGGCCTTTCAATGTTAAATAAACTGTATGTAAACTCTCTATTTTTCACCCACTGAGATCAAATAGAATGTCTTTTGAGGGGTCAAAATACTGTTAATTCGTATCTAGCTGAGCAAAATAATTCCATTTTAGAACTGTTGCCTAGTGTATCTCTCTAAATAGAATATGCTGAGCGAAGATTTAATCATCAATCTCAACAAGATCTTCTGGAGATTTGCTAGCAGTAACATCAGAAATACTGCACCCAATGGGTAAATTCACCTCATGCACATTTATAAATAAAAGGAACCCAGCTCTCCTGAGGCCGAACATTTGTCATGGTTCCAATATTTATGATCCTGCAGAACTTTGCAGAATTCTTCTATTCAATTTTACTTTGGAAGTCAGTTTAAGAACCAACTTCCAAATTAAGATAGAATTCAAATTCAAAGATCTCAATAATCTTGAATTTTAAGACAATGTATATGACAGTACTAACACTATGAGGAATTTCCACCTCTGATGATGAAATCATTGACTGGCATTGTATTTGCCATACATGCAGTAGGTTACAAGATCATTTCTCAGTCTACACTGAGGCGAAATTGGGTGATTTGTCTCAGTCTTCCAACTCAATTATGGAGTGGATTATCAGTCGGAGTTCTCTCTCCTGAATAAAACACAATGATCCCTGGAACCTGAGAACAGGGTTCAAATCAGCTGTGATGTCCTCTATGTTAGAATTGCCTAACACCCCTCACCATCTATATACATACATATAATGAACAAATATTTGAGTGGAGCAAAGCTTTTGGCTCTTGGTGTTACCTACAGTGTTAACAAATGCAATAATAAACAAATTGAATACACTGACATACACCATACCATTTATGGTGCTCCAGCTATTGAAAGCTCACATCAAATGATTTGTTCAAATTTGTCTGTCCAGTGCTTTGGGATATAGTCCAGATGTTCATTACAACAGCCTACCATTGTTTTAATCGGTAATTGTACTTTGGTACATCATCATGCATTGCTTTCACAGTGTATCAAAATTGAGGATTGGGTTGCAGACAACCCTAGCCACTGGATAACTGGTCAACTCTTGGTACATATACATATTTATCGATGCCTGGCATTGGTTTATCCTGACAGCCATTCATAACTTGTCATTTTTTTTTACAGTCAGTAGTTTGACATGCATTTCTTCAGTGTGGTGGAGGTAGGGGGAGATGGGAGTGTTATAAAGTTGTAATTCTGTCAGTGTGCTCATAGCAATAGTCAACCATTGCTCATATCAGTGAATATGTAGTTTTGTCTAATACATTGAACTGAGAGTCCCTCATGCTTTGAATGTCTGGGCAACTGGCCCAGTTGGACTGATTATATAAGAAGTGATTGTTTTGCAGATAATGCAAGCTGACAGCTGTCTACTTTGCGTGAATGACTGTCAGTCTGACTCAATTGGTGCACTATTACGAGGTTATGGCCTCATGCTCTATACAGGAACTTTATTTTATAATCCAGTCTCATACTCTAGTGCAGTAATGGGGGACTGTTGAAGTGGAGGTGCTGATCTTTGGTTGAGAATTTTTAACAAAGTCTTACCTGCCTCCCAATCTATCCCTTTCAATCCTGCTCATGATCCAGGCTGGATAATCTGCCATCCATAGAGACTTTGAGTTCTGTGGATCTCCCGGGTTCAGGAACTAGAGATTGACACTGAAAGTCAGCATGATTTTTTAACTATAAGTGTTAGTGTGCAACTTTAATTACTGTATTATGCAAATTTACAATATTAGATTATGTCTAGATTAGCAATTATGTCAGGCAGTTTTGTAAATAAGAACATAAGAATTAGGAGCAGGAGTAGACCATTCGGCCCCTCGAGCCTGCCCCACTATTTGATAAGATCATGGCTGATCTTCTGACCTAACTCTAATTACCTGCCCTAGCCCCATATCCCTTAATCCCTCTATTTTAAAAAAAATCTATCAGTCTCAGCCTTGAAAATGTTCAAGGACTGAGCATCTACAGCCTTTTGGGGTAGTGAATTCCATAAATTCACTACCCTCTGAGTGAAGAAATGTTTCCTCAACTCTGTTCTAAAAGGCTGACCCTTAATTTTAAGATTATGACCCCTGGTTATAGATTTTCCTTCCAGGGGAAACAGTCCCTCACTGTCTACTTTATCCAGCCCTTTAAGAAACTTATATATTTCAATAAGATCTCCCCTAATTTTTCTGTAATCTAGAGAATAGAGCCCTAGTTTATTCAACCTATCCTCATAGGTCAGTCCCCTCATCCCAGGAACTAACTTAGTGAATCTACACTGCACCCCCTCTAAGGCAAGTATGTATTTTATTAAATAAGGAGACCAAAACTGCACACAATACTCAAGGTGTGGTCTCACCAAGGCTCTATATAGTTGCAGCAAGACTTCCCTACTCTTGTACTCTAAACCTTTTGCAATGAACACTAACATGCGTTTGCCTTCTTAGTTGCTTGCTGTACCTGCAAACTAGCTTTTTGAGACTGGTGTACAAGGACACCCAAATCCCTTTGTACACTAACACTATCTAACCTCTCCCCATCTAGAAAATAATTTTTTATTTTTTATTTTTGCTACCTAGGTGAATGATAGTGACATTGCTTCAGTTCAATGGAGAGTGCTGGAATAGATTATAAAACTCAAGACCACAGGAAAACAGGAACAGGAAGAGGTCATTCAGCCCATCAATTCTATTCTATCACTTTATTTAATCTTGGCAGATCTATTAATCCCAATGCTTTGCTCTTTTGTCACACCTCTTTGAAATGTCCTTTAATTCCACATGCCTTACAAAGTGTGTATTGCTCAAAACCCTAGAGACAAAAGAGTGATAGTTGTACATTGTTCTTAAGAATCAAGGATGGATGAGATATGTCGGGCCAGAATTGAAAGTATCAAAAAGCCTGTTATGCACAACATAGTGCATGAAATGCCACTGTAAGCTTGTGGTTGAAATGCATTATTGGATATTTTAAGCACATAAGGAATGTGGATATGGGACACATGAAGCAGAAAAGCTGCTGGGAAATATTTGCGTTTAAAAGCAGCATTGTACTTTGATGTGATGATAAATTATTGCAAATCCTTCAAAAGTCTTTGTAACAAAGCACAACAACCAAATTAAAGATTTATCACTGTCTTGACCCGAGTCAAGCTACTTTCAGGATAAAAAAAAATTATGAAGAATCAATGGAGCTGAGTAAAGTAAAAAGAATCAGAGGTTGTTTATAGCAAAAGAAAATATTGTGACACCAAAGCCAGCATTTGCTTCTTCTGCCAAATATTGTCATCTCCAAAACTAGTATCAATACTATTTTTATCAAACCCATACAAAGAGTTTCACTAGTAACTCTGGAGGGACTTCATTTCATCTGTAATATTCCTCTCAATATAGAGATATATATAATGTATATTTAGAAGAGCAGTTTCCCTACAGAGAGGAATTTTCAGCATCCTCTAGTTCCTGGGATTGGCTTCATCTGTACCAAGGTCATTCCACAAGTACAATTAATGAATGTAACTTGTTGAAAATTTAACGCATTTATCCATTATTTATCTCCTGTTTCTGATAATCATTGCTCTCTATATATATCCAGTGCAGACTTGCAAAAAAAACATTTGGGTAATATTCTGATGCCTGTCATAAATTGCTTTAAATATTGTTTACATCATCTTAACCTCGGAGCCCTAATACAACCAGACAATAAGACTTCTATTTTTTTTTTAAAGTGCAGATTGTAAAATCAGATTATTTAAAGGCTGTTGTTTTGGTTTCAGAATTCAAATGACATCCACTCAACTAACTTGGGCTTTTGCAGTTTATCTGTACTAGCATCGGTGGTTGAGCGTTCATATTCTACACCCCAAATGTCTTGAAATCACTCCCTCTATCTCACCCATCCTGCTTCAAAACTTGCCTATGATCATCTTAGTTCTAACTTTCCCTGTAAATATTGTAATGTTGTTGGAGTAGAAAACATGACTATTTCCCATGGGAATCCTTAATAAGAAACATAATTTGCACATGGCAGCTTCTTCCAGCTATTAATATAGACCACAGTGGGCTGAAACCCTGTCTTGTGATTCTGATTCAAAACTAAAGTTAAAAAAAAGCAAAATACAGTAAAAGCCCATTTATCCATGACTCGATCAACCAGAACTTCCATATAACCGGTACATCAAAAAAAAAGTCCCCATCCGATTAACCTGATGTTATCCGGCACAATTCGCGGTGGCGCAATTAATGAATCGATTGTCGCACAAGAGTACTGTACAGATATTTCGGCTTGCCGCTATTAGAGCCTTAAAGTCACACTGCCGTTTTTTTCCCTTGCGTGGCGTCCGCCATTGCAAAAATCTTTTTAGGGAGGATTTTACAGTTCACAGTAGCATTGACAATTCATTCTTTTTAGCTTCGCAAACACATCACTCCCATCCTCGTCCGGCACCATTGGGTTCCCATCCCTCAGAGGATCGAATTCAAGATCCTTGTCCTCACTTTCAAGACCATTCACGGCCTTGCCCCTTCCTATATCTCCAACCTGCCGTCTCCCTATCTACCTGCCCGCCCCTGAATATGGAAAATACTACTCTTAATTATGTGTGGCATTTGCAAAAATGAAAAAAAAGACCTAGGAGGAGAAGGTTTGTGCAACAATTTTCCCTTTCTTTTTATTGTTGCAGCAAAAATATAGAGTAATTCAGTGTGACAATATTCTACTTAAAACTAAGTTCCCTCTGGTGAGTAAGAATTGAAATGTGTTTATACCTCTGTAGTAGATCATTGGTCTCGGGCATGCAATTTTCAAATGACTAGCTTGACAGGCACAAACATCTCATTAAAATAGTTCAATTGGACAGTTTAGCATTTGTCATGTTTGATTAGAAATCAGGTGATACTTAAACGCTGCAATCAGAAAACATTAAATGAAAATTTGGGCAATAAGACTGCCAGTCACCTTGTAACAAGATCACTGCAGGGAATCGCAAAGCTAATTAAAGAAAATCAATAGTTTGACATGTGAAGAGGAACACTTATTTTCCCCCTAACTAGTCAATCTGACTTCTGTCCCATTAAAGGCAATATGTGTTGTTTATTTTCTCCCAATGGACAATCTACTGTAGAATTAAATAATGACAAGTTAACTTTTTTATTTTTTATTAACTTTTAGCATCAGCATTCTAAATTCTAACTTCCATGCTTTCTACATTTTTGTTAATTCTGAACATTTGTCCTGATGGATTCTCTGTAATAAAAATACATTCTGTCCTGAAAATGTAAGTTCCTTCCTTCTTCTACTCTACCAACAGTTCAAGAATTGAACACACTTGCACACTGCTGTACGGCCTTGGTGTACATTGCTGGAGCCTTCAATACTGACTTCTGATGGTATGCATTTTGCTTTAGGGTCACTTTGTAGCTGGAATAAAGCCTGAAGATTCAGAGAAAAGTTGCCATGGAAGTGTGTGTGTGTGGTGAGGGGGAGGGAACTGAGTCTCAGCATTGTACATGGCAAACAGAAGTTGCTTTTGGCATTTCGCAAATTAGCACAACAAATAACAAATCCGGTTTGTGATTCTTGCAAATTAGACTCCAATGACTGATTCTATCAGCTGTGCTAACACTATTTAATGCTGTCTGAATTCCCCAAAGAGCTTAGTAAGTGTTGGCTATTTTTCCCCCGGAAAACTCCCATGATTTTTATGCCTCAAAAATCCAAATTCCATTTCGCCTTCAGCTGCAAGAAAACTTGTCTTAAAATGAAGAGAGCTCACTATTACTAAAAGTTGTCCAGAGGGGGAACTAAACAGGATATCCTCAAGGTTGAGCTGGCTCCAAGGTAAGGTGTTTGGCAACACAAAGCAGCGTCAAGTCAAACCTTTGGGACATACCTAATAGCCTTGACTCAAGCAGGCCCATAGGAATCCAAGGCACTGCTGATGATGCAACACCCAGGCTGGCTGATAAGGAGAAAATTGGGGGGCAAACCAGTTACTGCTACAAGCTAGTTTTTTAGACTCCCATTCTACTCCAGTCAGTCAAAACCCCAATGGCAAGGTTGGTCCCACCTAGACAAGCATCAGGACAGACAATGCTCTCAACGACAAGCAGTCTGGTTTTAGCTAGTTAGTGTGCGTTCACCTGCTGTCCCTGATCTGAGCTACCACTCCCAACAGGCTCCCTCTCTTGTCCCCTATCATTCACTACTCCTACTTGCTTCTCCTTTCCTACTGAGACCCTGGTCCATGCATTCATTACTTATAATAATATAATCATCCTTGCATTTTGATATAGCACTTTTCATACCTTCTAGACATCTTAAAGCACTTCACAGAATAAACTGTAAAGTGGATTTACTGTAACAAGAACAACAACAACTTCAATTTATATAGCACCCTCCATGCCAGGCAGCATCTCAGAGCGCTTCACAATAACGGATCCTGGGGCTGAGCCAGGGGCAGGGGGAAAAAGGTGATCGAAGGCGCGGTCGAAAAGAAAGGTCATTAGCCGAGACCTGAAACTAGGAAGAGAGGGGCTGAGATGAAAGGATTGAGGAAGGGAGTTCCAGAGCTTCGGGGCATAGTGGCTGAAGGCATAGCTGCCAATGGTGGAGTGGAAGATTTAGGGGACATGGAGGAGACCAGAACTGGAGGAGCGAAGGCAATGGTTGCTGCTTTGAAGAGAGAGGAGGTCAGAGAGGTAGTGAGGATCTTGAAGTCGATCCTCTCTGGGACAGGGAACCAGTGAAGTCTGGCAAGGACTGGGGTAATCGCGGAGCAAAGTTTGGTGCAGGTGACAACGTGGACAGCAGAGTTCTGAATTAGCTGAATTTTATGGTCTAGGTCAAGGGTCCGAATGCGGCCTGCGGGGAGATTCCATTCGGCCCGCCACGAGTCCCGAGGCCGTGGGGATCATCCTCTGCTGGACGGAAGCACTTTCATTCCCGACTCCCTGAAACCTCAGCCAATCAATAACCGGCAGCGGCGTGACATCACCCCGCCTGCTTCTTTTGAATTTCCCAACCCTGGAGTGACTGGTGAGGTGGCGGATTAAAATGCTTGGTTATCGTTCTGGCCCATGCCTGGACCGGCCTATAATGGTTCGGCCCACCATTGGTAAAAGGCTGCCTCCTTCTGGTCTAAGTCAACTCATAGTCTAAGAGTATTATTCTCATCCAGCATTCCACAATTAACAGCTCTTGATAACAGCAGACATGATAAACTTAATCCCCAACAAGATATCTTTTTGAATGAAGTTACAATGGCAGAGAACATCAACGTAAATTTTAAACTACAAAATAACTTGCCTCAGATCAGTACTCGCATATGCAAAATGAAGCTTAATTTTTTTTACCTCGTAATTTTCGGTCCGTTTGTCTATCAGGAGGGATGAGTGATAACCCAGTAATAACAATCAAAGTTATTTTGTTGCTTTTCACCACTTCAATAAAAGGGAAGAAAAACACATCCATTCTACAGCACAATGAATATACCTAAGGCAATGTTATTCCCAGTTTGGGAAAAAGTGACGCTCTTATTTACTGAAATTGTTTAAATGTATACACGGTGGATATATATTTTTAACGCCTCAGAGACCAGTTTTGTCAAGACGTTAATCTGATTTTTTTAATTCCCCGGAGAGCACATTATTATTCTGAATACAAATTCCATTTAAAACCTTGTAAACCCACATCTAATTTGCTAAGGCATATGCTTAGGAAATATCATGCTGGGATCAGGACTTTCAATGAAATTGAATAAAAATGGAACATTAAAATTCTATTTTCTATACGCAAAATAGCTGGATTGGATATGTTTAGATTCAATATTTACGAACCAAAAATGTATCTATTTTATTCTAAGAAAGTACCCGCTTATTTGTATTTGTTTTTTCATCCTGCTGGGAACTAAACCCAGGTCCTCGCTTGCGAGCCAAGTGTTCTAACCACTGAAATGTAAGCATTAACATTAAAACTATTGAACCATCGAAATTTACATCATTGAAGAAAGCCAACACCATGCTTAAAAACATCACAAACCAGACTAAAGGTTCCATATATGAATGCCACCTGCGCATAGAAATTTTCCTATGTCTGCAATGGAATGTGCAGTCTAACCTTAGAGATTCAGACTAAAATTATTTAGTTCCAGAGAATATTAAAGTGGCAAGAGCCAAAGCTTGGAGACCTGAGGTTGTTTGAATTGGATGCTGCTGAAGTATTTTCAGCTAAAACTGCATAGCTTGCCATTGATAGCACAGTCTGACAAGCATATTACATAATATGCAATTGTGTTTTATCCACATATCTACTGCAGCATCGGTTTACAAAGCACATATCACAGAAAACAATTTATGGATCTTTTCACAAAAAGTAGTCTGTTGGGAGGCATCAATGCCGTCGTAAAAAAAGCTAATGCCTCTTTGGAGAAACATTAAACGTTTTTGTGCCAGGACATTTTGTGAGCAAATGGGTAAGCTTTCAGAACCATCTCTTCATTGATATGCTGGTGAAGGGTGGAAATCCCTTGAATCACCCAGCAGAAATGACAGATGTTTTCATCATGCACCTCTGTGAAAAAACATAGTTTCTTATAAGATTAATAAAAGCAGTTGCATGAGTTTGATAAATGATGGAGAAATTATCAGTGAGCCAAGTGCATCAGAATATTCCAGGTATGTACAGAATACAAATGAGCAAGGAAATGAATGGCAGTTATTTAAAAATGCAACAAAAAGGATAAAATGATGTTGTCTCCATAATCCACATTAAATGTAATGTAATAATTCCAGCATATCAATGCTTTGCTGAAAAAATGGTGTCACAATCTTATAGAATTTTAAATATTTGATGCTGCTTTAATATTTTGATACTGCATGTCTTCTTAATATACCCTCTCTCAAATTCTTACAGAATGCAAACACAAATTTTTACACAATAAATAATTATGCAAATTTTGTTTTGTTTAGAGTGATACAAACCTCTCTCGATTCCAAAGTTTTTTTTTCTGCTATATACTAACTCTGTTAACTTTGTGTCACTCTGGCTCATTTGGTTGTATTTCTTGCCACTGAGTTTTCAAAACATCTCAAAGCAGTTCACAGAATCTACAGTAAAGTAAATTGACTGTATATTTTGTGGTTGGGTGAAACATGGCAGCAAATTATGCAGAGCAACATCCCACAAAAAGCCATGAAATGAATGACCAATTTTATTTGGTGCAATGGTTGGTCAGGACACCAGGAGAAACTTCCTTTTCTGTGTGAGTAGGGCAATGGGATCTTTAAAGTTCAACTGAGTAGAGAGATAGGATTTTGGTTTAAGGTCTCTTCTCTTTTAAAGGACGGCACCTCTGGCAATGCAACACACCCCAGCACCCACATGGGACTTCAACCCACAGCTTCCAACTCAAAGGTGAGAGCACTCCCAACTGACATACATAGTGACATACATAGTGACATACATAGCGAGTATAATACACCAATGAGCTGCATGGCATTGTTTTACAATTATTTATTGTTAATGGTCTGGTTGTTTTTGTAGAGTTTGTTATTTATTTTATACGGTTCATTTCTTCTGACCCTGAAGGAATACATTTTGGACAAAAATAACCGGGCTAGTCAAAATTCTGATAATGATAGTAGTATGAAGGGAAAACTATTAATTGTGCAGGCATCCATGAGAAAAATAAATTCCAGACTATTTTATCTACCATATGCTTGTCATAGTCAGAATTTGAATATGAGCTCACTCCTCCACTATTCCTATGTTGTTTGTCTGCTTACAGGCAATCTCTCATCTTTGTTCTGCTCAACTCTTTGCTGGTAAATCATGATGAAATGCATTGACGTGATTGTAGGGTCACATTCAGTGATGCAAAGGCATTACCAAGTGGAGAGACTATTTGACAACATCCTTTCAGAATTACCCACCCTACCATCCAATATCACAATCTGCTTGTTTTAAAATGAAGCTAGTGTCCAGGTCTCAATCACCCTTTCTTATAAACAGTTCCAGTTACAATAAAGATAAATAAATGATTCATTCTCGATAAAGAAATACATCCCTGTGTTTGTTCTGAAACATCAACTCTAAACCCTGTTCACTTGCTCTGCATCCAAAATGTATTTACTTTCTTTATCTTTATAAGATTAGAGCCATCACCTTTCGAGACTGAAGAACCCTAGCTTTTTTAACCATTGTTCATAGTTCATTCCTCTAACTCTGGCGATCCTCTTCTATGATCTCTTCAGCAATCTCTCTAAAGCAGAAGCAACCCTTTCATAATATGATGACCAGAACTGAGTGGAGCAAGTAGAGCATTATGCAATCTGAGTAAAATTTCTTGGCATCTGAACTCTACTGATTTGGCAATGTAGAATGCTCTTTGTCAACTACATAAGAGAATAATGAGCTTTGGATAAGAATCTTTAGATGTATTGAAGGGTCATAGCTGGTAAAATGGATAGATGGGTCATTAGAAAAATGTCAAGTTCCTTTAATTAGAGTGAAGGATTAGTGCTAATACTATACGGTAGATATTTTCCACTATTTCCTTTCAACCAGTTGCCAAGGCAGCAATAGTGTTCAAAAGACAATGCCATCATTGATGAGCTGACTGGGTTGATCTTTTTAAATATAAGTGAGACATATACAACAAAATCAATTGAACAAGCAATGAGATGAGCTTTATTTTTGAAGCAGGTAAAGTCAAGTCACTGAGTTCACTTCTGAATTATTATAAGAACTGATGCAAATAGATTCTTCAGGTGTGCTATGCTATTTAAAAAGATCACTTTAGCAATTAATCTTGGTTTGCATTCGACAGATCTGTATCTGAATGCTCTTATCATTCATCAATATTCCAGTGTTGGAATAATAAATAATTTTCTGATTCTTTTTATCAAAGCTATGAACAACACAATAGGAATGCAATCTATTATATGCTGTTCGCAGCTCACAGAACTGAAAGACATAATATTGTCATTTCAATTACAATACGAATTTGCAAAAATCTTTCAATGTTTTCCAGAATTAATGCATTAGTCGTATTCACATATACTGTATCAGTTGAAAATTAAGATCGAGAAGAAATTGATCACAAATATGAAATGGATTTCTCTGAAGCGATGCTTTGTTTGTTGAGCTAGCAATTTCTACATAACCTGCTTCCAGAGATTTCCTGTTCAAGTGAAAAAAATCCCAGTGCTCTGATTCTATTTTCATGTAAATGAAGAAAAAAAACTTTGGCATGAGTGAAATTGCTACACTACCTGACAATAATGGAAATCCAGCAGCAAAGTTTCAATGCTCAGCCCAAAAAGGCGAAATCCAATGTCCCTCTCGTCTGTGCATTGAATGATTGTGTTAATTGCACTTTGCAGAAGTGTTCACTGCAGCTCACAAACCAGAAAGGCTCACTTCCAGGATTGCAATCCATTTTGTTTCATATGAAATCAGTTTCAGACAGACTCAATGAGTAAGGCACCCCTTGAATTGGCATTTCTTTGCAAATTTGAATCAATGCAGCAATTTCAGTTCAGTTGTTACTGTAATTATTGCTCTCTCTATTTTAGTAGATCGTCCATCAGTAACACTCAGGCAGCTGAATCCAATAAATGTTTCCGTCAAACAAGTCATAGTTGCCTAAGTCATACTGGGGCACAGATGAAGCTTTCAGCCTAAGTCTTACTAGGGGACTAACTCATCCATGCCTCAAAGAGTTGTCAACATTGTAATACAGTAGTTTCAAGAGCAAACCATCAGATCCATGAAGTCTTTTCACCCAACATCCCAAAAGCTTATTTCAACACATGTCAGATTGTCTACTGATCCTGAATCCATTTAATTTTCAGGACTTGTATAGATAATGTTTTGTTTTCTTGCTCTATAATCTGTACTAATAGCTTGTTCCACATGACTTTCATCCTGTTCCTGAAAAAAGCCTCTCTTGTATATCCTATTTACATTTATTGCAAGCGCTCTGAGATACTGCCCCTCTTGAAGGGCACTATATAAATGCAAGCTGTTGTTATCAGCCTTATTTCCAGGGATGGGGAATAAATGCAGGAAAAATGTTAGTAATGCCCACATCCAAACAGAGATTTTTTTAAAAAAAAAAGCTGTGATTCCCTGCTTTTTAAACTTTCTACACAATTTCAAAAATGATCTAAACATCGGAATCTTTCACAATTTTTTTTCACAGAGAATCATAAAATCACCTCTATCAATTCAAGCCAGGATTTCTCCACACTAAGACTTGCAAGAATGTGCAATGTACTTTCCCAGAAGGCTATAGATGCAGAATCAATTGGTGTGATCAAAAGGATGAAACAAAGAACAGATATTTGGGGAAGTAATTAAGGAATTTAAAGGAAAAAGTATGGAAATTGCATTAAAAAAATTGCTGTGATCTAATAAATCGCAGAGTTGATGAATAGAATGCTAACCTGTTCCAATGTTGTTATGACCTCTCTAGGTAAGGGATACTCAGTGATCTCTGTCCCATCACTGCTGCAAGAGGACATTATAGTTGCAAGGAACTATGTCACCTCACCACTCTTCATCTTCTCTTAGCAGATGATTAATAGCCACATGTTTTTATCACATTTATGGCACTATTCTGGCTCATGACTGGACGTCTGTGCAGCTGAGCATCATAATTAGGGATAACACAATAAACAAAGAGAAATGACAGAGGGAAGTAAAATCAATGGAAACTAATAATAAGACCAATTTATGTGCAAAAGAATTACTGTATTTTGAGCTTCAGTCAGCCTTCACAACCTGTAGGGGATAATATTCTGATTTATGGTGATTATAGTTGTTGAATTCATGCTCAGTAGGAAATGTCAGGCTGGAGTAAAATAGGATTCTTTTAGAAATACTACCACTAACCTGAATTTTCCAATGAGATTAGCTGCCACAATAGGTTTCTGTTAGTTAAATCACCTGTTAAAAGCTTTGATTTTGTTCAGCCAAATATCTGATGCAAGTGGAAATCCATCACCATATTTAAGAGTGTGTAACTAAGCACTCTACCCAGGGAAGAAAACATCACAGGGTGAAACCTTGGGAAAGATTCCTCACTCAACACACCTGATAATAATCCCTAAACAAAAATTAGTCAACTCAATCCACGACTGTTTGTGGAACATTGCTGTGTTCAATGTGCTCAATTGGCTGCCTCATTTCGCCCACAAAATGTAGAGTAATTCACTTTACAGTATATTTTGTGAAGCGCTTTGAGATGTCTAGAAGATGTGAAAAGCATTATATCAAATGCAAGGATTATTATTATCCTGCTTATCTAATTCTGGAGATTATTAGGCACAGGCAAGAGCCAACCAAGGCTGGTTATCCCAGAGTATTCTTTGGGATATTTTTGGAGATTAACCAGCTAAAAATGCATAGTTTACCATTGAAAGCACTATCTGGTAAGCTTCCAATAGAGCTGATGCCAGATCATTCAGTTTACCTCATTGATAAATCCTTGGATGGGACTAAGGGTAGTGATTCTTCTACTCAGTTCCTATTAACCCTGCCAACCAAAGCCCTACTTCCTTTTCCCTCCTTTATGCCAATAGTTGAATTAACTTCCAATTCATTGTGAGTGCAAGCAAAAGAGTAATAGAACAATATATTCAGCATTGATACCTCAGCGATTACTCTACTTGGCTACCACCAGTAAGTTACCAACAGTGGCTTGACCATCTTTGTGACTATGTCCATTAGTCCCTCTGTAGAACTTGCTAGTAGATATTCATCATTTGTCCTTCTTAAATTTCAGCTCATCACATCATAAATTTCATCTTTCACCAGACTCGGAATTCTGTATACAAAAAAATGACATTTCTGTAATCTGTCAATGCCACCTTCTTCTGCACATTTCACACATTCTATGATTGATAAGGAGAGATTATTGTCCCATTACAAATGTGAACCTTTGAGCAAATGGTTGAGAAATAAATCAATGTACTGTATGTGATGAAGTCCATAACAGCAGAAAACTAACATTCAGCAAAAAGATTGTCCTTACCACTCACGCATACTCCAGTTGCATTTTAACACAGATTCTGACAAACTCACTAAATATTTAATAGATATAGCTCTGAATAAATGCACTGTTTTCTGAAAATTTAGATTCAGGTTGAGCTCTAACTAAAATAAATGTAAAATATTACAATAAAAATCTATTATCCTTTTTCTTTAAATATGTTTATCTGTTTAACTCACATTGTCATGTATCGCTACAAGTCAAGCAAATTAACATTCATTTCTTTCCAATTATTAATATTGTGTTTGTTTTGTCCATTTTTGTGAACATTTTCTACATTCACTGCAATATAAACAATGGAACGACATAATTATTTTACATCTAATTACTCACAGTTGTACAGAAAAGGTCAATTTCTGAACTTTAAATGATTTGGTGTCAGATTGTAAATTGGTAAAACATTAACCATGTACTGCTGGATGCCTGTACCATAGAACAATCCTTTGAAGAACATGAAGTTACCCTAAGGGATTATGCCCGACAATTGTAGGGAAGGAAGAAGGTAGAACATATAATAATCGTTGTATTCGATAAGGTGATTATCTTATCATTTTATCAAAATGTCTCAGTGTTTCACTGGATTTACTGGGAAGTGTAATGTGGGTGTATTTGTACATGAATGATCATACTTAAAGCACTGTAGATAAATTATGATGAAATGTAATTACAGCTATTTTTACTGTATAACCAATCTTTTTGGTTCCTGCTTTTTTAATTACCGGTATACCACTAAGAATTGCAATGTAACACTTTTTAATTTCACACAAACATTTCTGGGCCTCAATGTTGCAAAAATAATGGGCACATACAAAATGCCAGTAATACAAATTTATTTGGATCAGCCACAGGTTTCCATCACCATGCTTGAGGGTATCCAAACCAAACTGAGAATCCTGCATAGTTATGTCACCTACACATGAAAATTTCCCTAAATTTGGAATATGTACTCTCCTTGCTTTTCCGCCAATTTTATTTGGTGGATAGTTGGCTGGGAGAAACTCCCTTCTTTTTCAAATAGGGCCATGGAATCTTAAACGTCTGCCTGAACAAACCTTGATTTAATGTCTATGGAGCCAATGGAGTGCATTGGGAAGTCCTTCCAATGTGAAAGGCACTCTATAAATGTAATTTTGTTGTTGTTGTTGCATCTTTTTCAATACAACATTCCCCACGGTGTCAGCTAGGACTATATGATTCCTGAATCCCAATGTGGGTCTTGAACCCACAACCTTCTGACTCAGAGCGAAAGTAGGCTGACTGTGTCAGGCTGACACACAAGGATTCTTTATAATCCATTAGGACAGTCAAATTCCCCTTGTTACATTGTATGCTGATATCAAAATGCCAGTGCAGTTTGAAAGAGTGCTTGAGAAGCATAAGGATTTCAGTTAATGCATTCATCCACATGACTCCAAGTGGTAATGATATTTTCACACTGTGATTTTTAAGATTATTTATAACAAAACAATGATCACAAACTTCTGGAATTTGCAAATACAGTAAGTGATTTTTTTTGTTTGAATTGGAAATTTAAACTAATTTGGATTTTCAACATGGTATCTTAGATCCTAGCAACAAGGATAATACTAACCCCAAACTACACTCAATTTATAGCGTTGCTCTTATGGGTCAAATATTTAATTATATCGAGTGGTGCAGGAAACTGAACATTTGCAACAATTTGTTGAAACGTATGAGGCTTGAAATTCCACCTTTCAAATTCCAGTCTTAGCCTTCAAGACAATTTTGTGTAGAAAATTGTTAAATTCAATCAAGGTTTAGCTGATTATTGGCAATTCTTATAAATAAACCCAAGTTATAGATTAAGGCTGAATTGAATAATTATACTATGTTTTACTATCTATACTATCTATAATTATACTATACTTAGCGTTCAATTAGAACAACAAAATAACATTTGTAGAGTGCCTATCATATCAGGAGGACATTCCAAGATGCTGGAAAATATGTAAACTCCTTCTGGGCTTCTTTTCTTTATTCCAAATCCCCTTTTACCATTTTGCAGCCAAAAATAACACATACCACATATGGATTAAAAACTTTCACTTGAGAAAGACTAGATTGGCTTTAGATGCATTAACAAGAACAACAACAACAAAATTACACTTGTATTGCATCTTTCACATTAGGAGGATGTCCCAAGGCTCTGAACAGTCATTGTTTCAGACCCGAGCTGGAGTCAGGGACGGGGAGGGTAGAGGGAACTGGGGGGATTTGGACTGATGAGACCGTTGAAGAGGAGGGTATCAAGGAGGGACTTCAAGAAGGCCAGGGAGGAGGCAAGGTGGAGGAACTGCGGGATGGAGTTCCAGAGGTTGGGGGCAGAGTGGCTGATGACTCATCCAACAATGGTGGGTCAGGGGATGTGGAGCAGGCAGCAGCCTGCTGAGCGGAGCGGGCAAGCAGATTGGTAGGGGGTTAGGAGGCTGCAGATGTAGGATGGGACGAGGCCATGAAGGGCTTTGAATGTGAGGACCTGTATCTTTATTTGAATTCCCTGGGTGATGGGGAGCCAATGGAGTCAGGTGAGGATGGAGGAGACAAAGCTTGGAGCGGTAAAGGATATGGGCCGCAGGGTTCTGAATTACCTGCAACCTGTGTAGGGAGGAATTTAGAAGGCCAACACGCAGGGCATTTGTGTAGTCGAGCCGGGATGTTATGAAGGCATGAATGGGGGTTTCAGCAGTCTTGGCGGTAAAGTAATGGTGGACTCGCAATAACAACAACAATAACTTCGATTTATGTAGCGCCCTCCACGCCGGATGGTGTCTCAGAGCGCTTATTGCAGAGGGAAGGCAGAGCGGGTCATTGCTTGGATATGGGGGAGGAAAGACAGTTGAAGATCGAACAAGACACTTAGGTTTCTGACTGGCTTAGTGAGATTGAGTGTGCAATCATGGAGGTTGATATTGCCAGTGCCTGATGCAATCAGGAGGGCCTTTGTCTGGTTGCCATTCAACTGTAGAAAGCTAGGTCTCATTCCGGTCTTGGTATCTGATAGGCAATCTGTCAGGACAGCAATATTCCTGGAGTGGAGGATAGAGGCAGAAAGATAGAGTTGGGTGTCATCCGCATATTTGTGGAAGTGAACCACATGTCTGTGGATGATGTCACCAAGGGAAGCATATAGATGTTAAAAAGGGGTCATGGACAGAGCCGTGGGGGACGCCACAGGTGACAGTGCGGGGACTGGAAGAGAAGCTGTTGGTAGCGCAAAGTGGAGACAATGAGAAAGGTAGGAGTCGAACCAGGCAGGTCTATTGAGATTGAGCTGGGAGGAGAGGTGATACAGGAAGATGGAGTGGTCGACAGTGTCAACAGCAACAGAGAAGTCGAAGAGGACAAGGAGGCAGAGAGAGCCCTAATCACAGATGTTTAGAATGTCGTTAGAGACTTTGACCAGGGCTATCTCCATGCTAAGGGCAGCACAAAAGACAGATTGCAGAAGTTTGAAGAGGGAGTGGTGAGAAAGACATGAACAAAGCTAGGAAACAATGACTCATTCCAGGGCCTTGGAAAGGAATAGGAGTGTGGAGATGGAGTGGTAGCTGGAGAGTAGGGATGGGTCCAGTGAAGGTTTTTTCAGGATGGGGTGATGACAGCTGTTTTTAGAGGGTTTGAAACAGTGCCGGTGGATAGGGAGAAGTTGATCATGTCAGTTAGGAGTGGGGTCTAAGTGCAGGAAGATGAGGAGAGATGAGGAGAGAGGATGGGGTCGAGGGAGCAGGAGGTGGATTTCAAACACTAATGGGCAGGCATATAGTGAGTTTAGTGAGTTCATGGAATTGCTACAGGGTTATTTATATGAGGGCTTGATTCCTTATTTAATGAATAGTGGAATTTCAGCTCCTCTAGTTACCAGAAATTGGATGGGAATACGGTCATTATGAAACTGCAGGATCTTCTCTTCAGGAACCAAGTGGACAAAAACATCTGTGCGCATAGCATTTTACTAGACCATCAGGGACAAAACAGAACAGTACACAATACTAACTATCAGATGCCGTCTATTAGAATTTAAGGAACTAAAAAACACTCCACTCCCACTGTTCACTACAGTGTAGTTAAAAAAAAGCACAATTACAAAATAAATGATTCTTTCATTATGGTTCCAGATGCCCATTAGTCAGTGAACAAGAACTAAAAGCAAAATACTGCAGATACTGGAAGTCCGAAAAAAATCATTCGGAGCACTCAGCAGTTCAGGCAGCATCTATAGAGAAAAGAAAGTGAGTCAATGTTTCGGGTTCATGAACCTTCGTCAGAACAGAAACTACTGTTGTGTTATAGAAACCTGTAGTGTGAATGCAGAACAGTACCACATATGTATAGAAATATATGTATATGTACAAGTAGAAGCCCATTTATCCATGAATAGATGAATCGGCACTTCCGTATAACTGGCACGCCCAAAAAGAAGTCCCCATTTGATAATCCGGAATGTATCCGGAACAATAGCGGTGGAGCATTTGTAAATGCATAAATAATAACAGATAATAACAAAATATTGTATTGGTACTTATTGTTAAAACTACTCTCTTGCGCTTCTCACCTTTACTGGTAGAAGCTGTGCTTGAAGCCATGATGCTGCGGTTGAGGTTTAAAGTCCAGCGATCCTTTTTAAAATGGAGCACGCCAAGCGGGTGAAAAAGACAAAGCGCGACTTTAAAGTCTTACTAGTGGCAAGCCGATAACCCACATTGTCGCGCAGGTACAGTATATTGGTTTGCCACTAGTAGGGTCCAGGGTTATCGGCTTGCCGCTAGTAAAGTCGCGCTGCCATTTTTTTCACCCGCTTGGCATCCTCCTTCAAAAAAGAATTGCTGGACTGTAAACCTCAACCAGCAAAGGTCAGAAGCGCAAGAGAGTAGTTTTAACAATAAGTACCAATACAATATTCTGTTATTATCTGTTATTATTTAGTCTGGTGTGTATGGTGTGTGTTAAAAGAACTTAGATTTTTTTGTGGTGGGTTTTCGGCCGTGGGCCACCCGAATATCCGGCAGGCGCTTTAACCAGCAATGGCCAAGTCCCGCAGGTGCCGTATAAATGGGCTTTTACTGTATATGTTTCTGTGTACGGACAAAATATTTGTTAATGACACTTCTTCACCATCAATATTTCAATTTGGGAAAATGTATCTGTTCACTGATCAATCACAATATTTGAATCCCCTTAAGTATAGTATTTATTTTGATTTTTACCTGTATTGTGTGTCAGTCTAGTGTTCTTCCACAATCACAGGAATGTATTTTTAAATATTTGTGGAATTAATTAATCGAGGATGTAAGATGTTTAAAAATTTGTTATCACAAATAATTTTCAAATCGAGATATACATAGATATCAACAACAACTTTCATGTATGTAGCATTCTTCATGTGGCATAATGTCCTTTAAAGTGACGGGATAAGAAGCCAAGCAGAGGAAAGGGAAAAAGCAAAGTCGTCACAGACATGATTGAAGAGGTAGGTTTTAATTATACAACATATATACCAGAAGTAAATATCATTGTGATATTTTAGTACAATTTTCACAACCATAGATTCCTTATACAAAGGAAAATGGACACAATAACAACAACAACAGAATTACATTTGTATAGCACCTTTCGTGGCACGAGGATATCTCAGGGTGCTGGACAATCAGTTGTAGGGCACTGTGGAAAACAGGAGGACAAAGGAAGGTGATCGAAGATACGGTCGAAGAAGAGGGTTTTGAGATGGGTCTTGAAGGAGACAAGGGAGGGATTGAGGCGGAGGGACTGCAGGATGGAGTTTCCAGAGGGTGGGGGCAAAAGTACCATTTGTCACTTTGACCAAAGTTATTTCTGTACTGTGGGCAGAAACCTCATTAGAGGGGTTAGTGGCAGGAGAGGAAAGAGTGAATCTGGGAAGCGATGGACCCCAATGGTGGAGCGGAGGATTTGAAGGACAAGCCGCTATACCTCAAAGCTATTGAACTTCCTCCCTCAATCCCTTCTTACCCCATTTACACATTGTGCTTGAAGATCTTCTTGTTTGACTGTGCCAGCTTCCCCCTAACTTAGCATTGAGCTCCACCACTGTTAAGGGCTCCCAGTCTCCACCAGGCATGGAAGGCATAGTATTGCCAACTTGTTGTTGTTGCTGTTGAATGTGGCAGTCAATTTGCACACACAGCTATTTCCCATAAACAGCCATGAAGTACATGCCAGTTTTTATCTGGAGATTTTTACCCGGAAAAACATTTCAAATAATGTAAGGGGATCTTTAACATTCACCTGAATGTTATGTTGGTTTATCATTGTATCTGAAGGACTGTATCATCAACAATGTTGTGCACCCCTAACATTGCATTAGACTGTCAGCCTGGACAGTGAGTTCAAAGTCCCAATATAGTGCTTGAATCCACAAGGTTTGGGCTCAGAGATGAGAGTAATACCAACCAAGTTAAACTGAGAATGAGGTAGGTCATGTGATTATTAGTTGGCTAATCTTGGACATTATACTTGCTGCTTGGGAGGACTGCATCACACTCAGTGCTTCTGCAGTGGATACTGGCCTGGCTGACTGACAAAGATCATATTCTGTGTTTCATGAGTAGCAATAATAATAACAGCAATCAGAGATTCCAACCAACTTTCGTTTAAACGATTGTGCCAAAGTCAACATGTGTAGGAGGATGAGGGACTCACACCCAAACTAGTCAATAATTATAGAGACTACCATGGACTTCAAATTTTAGTTCTATCACCTCAGCATGGAATCAAAGAACCAAAGAAATTTACAGCATAGAAGACCATTCACCCCATTATACCTGTGCATGCTCTTTGAAAGAGCAATCCATTTGTTCCCAAATAAAAAACAGAAGTCACCAGAAATACGCAGCAGGTCAGGTAGCATCTATGGAGAGAGGAAAGTGAGTTACCATTTCAGGTTGACTAACAGTCCCATTTACCTGACAAGTCCTGAAAATTTCACATTTCACATGTTTCATCCCATTACCTTGTTTCCTCATTTACCGATCGACAGATGCTTTTGACCAACAGGAACAGTGAGGTACAATTCTATTTTGCCTTTTTAGGATGGCCTGAAAGGACTTGTTAATAAACTGCTCTGATGTATTAAACCTTCTTAAAGCCTAAAATATCCTTTGCAAAACAAGTTTCAGGTTAATTCTTCATGATGCAAAATTTTGTTTTTTCTTTAGATAATCGATAAATTAATGCTCAATGTTGAATATTCTGTAGCCAAATACAAAATCAGTCTGTGCCAGCAACACCTCTCAAAAATCAATGAGATGACACTTTGAATGTAAAAATTCTCAAATGAAATTAGTGATTTTTAAATTCCTTTTAACATTCAGGGTACTGAATCAGTGGAGTGCTGTAGCTCAGTGGTTATAGAGCACTTGCCTTACAAGTGGGAGAACTGTGTTAATTTACAGGCAGGGTGAAATCTTGGGCAAGTTTCCTTACTTCACACCCCTAATAATAATAATCACCCCCACCAAAAAACAACAACAATTTGGTCACTCAATCCGCGATTGTTTGTGCGACACTGCTGTAAACAATTGGCTGCCACGTTTCGCCCACAAATATACAATCAATTCACTTTACAGTGTCCTGGGAAGCGCTTTGAGACATCTAGAATACATGAAAAGCACTATATCAAATGCAATGATTATTACTATTATAGTCTTAAACACTGCCAGATTTTCATTCAATATACATCCACTCAGATTTTTTGACTAGGGAGTTAACTGAAGCACACAAGCATTTAATCTGAGTATTCAGAAATAAACTCTAAAACATTTACTTAGATGCAAAACAAGGTATTCAGTCTTAACAATACATGCCTTCCTATTCAGTCAACAGAAAAATAAGTTTTGTTTTGCAACATAAGGGTGTACTATTATTAAAAATATACATACATATTGGATGTACATATTGGATCAATTTTATTGTTCAAGCTTTATTAAAAAAAAGCGATTTTTTTTGTCAATTTAGAATTTTAAGTTGCAATGAGTACAAATATGAAATTTGGGAAATACAAACTGTGTCGTCAGCAGTATTTTAGACTGGAGAATATGTGGTCAAAACAACAGATAAATATAGGTAGATAATTTGCCGTGCTCTTTAATGAATGCTGGCACAAATTACCATCACTCTGGGTAAGTCATTGCTTTATTTTCAAATCTTAACATCTGGCAATTGGATTGAATCTTGAGGCAGGGGGCATTTTTTATTTTGTAGGTTATGGACCATACTTTGGAATCAGATTGATTTTTTGATTGATATTTACTATTAATTGTTGATCTGTGGAGAAAATGCATACTCTCCATTATCCCCTCAGCTCCTCAACTAAGCACTTTGAGCAACCTTCTGGAGTGAATTGTGCTATATCAAATGCAAGGATTATTATTATGATAATAAATTTTCTATCGATCGAGCAGGTAGGCTGGATGTTTCAACAATAGTTAATTTGTAGCCAAGGAAAGCATGATGCTTTCATCTCCTGGAGTGTAAACCTAACTATGAGCTTCATTGCCTGATACAGGACTTGAATCCATAATCTTATTCACCAGAGGCAAGAGTTCTATGAACTGAGCCCAGCTTTTAAATAATAAACTTGTATTCAATGTAGAATATTGATTTGTAGGCAAATACAGCCATTAATCTGTGCCGGAAAGCCCCACAAAAGAATATTGAGATAAGTAACAACAAAAAAAAAAACAATTGCACTTATATAGCGCCTTTCACGTTGGGAGGATGTCCCAAAGCGCTGAACAGTCAGGTCGGGAACTGAGTGGAGTTGGGGGGAGAGGGTCGGGGTAGGGGGAAGGGGAAGGAGAGTGGGAGAGGGGGAAGAGGTAGTGGGGCAGCCGAAGGCGCGGTCGAAGAGGAAGGTCTTGAGACCAACCTTGAAGAAGGAAAGGGGGGAAGCAAGGTGGAGGGACTGCGGGATGGAGTTGCACGGTGTGGGAGTAGAGAGGCTGAAAGCCCAGCCACCGATGGTTGGGCAGTTAGGGCGGTGCCTGCGGAGCAGGCCTGAGTCTGCTGAATGGAGGGGATGGGGGTGCTGATAGGGAGACAGTAGGTCAGAGAAATAGGTGGGGGCAAGGCCATGAATAGCCTTGAAAGTGAGAACAAGGATCTTGAATTCGATCCTCTGGGTGACGGGGAGCCAGTGGAGACGGGCGAGGGTGGGAGTGATGTGGTCGCGAAGCCTGGTACGGGAGAGTACACGAGCTGCAGAATTCTGAATGACCTGCAGCCTGTGAAGGGAGGAGCTGGGGAGGCCGACGAGGAGAGAATTCCCGTAGTCAAGCCTGGAAGTGATAAAGGCGTGGATTTTCGGCGGCGAAACTCTCATTGACAATTTAATCATGCCCCCACCTTTATGTATTAGATATATAAAGGTGGGGGCATGATTAAATTACTTGATTATAGTGTTATGCTAAACAGATTTCACATCCATCACTTTAAAAACGTGCACATTTCTAAAGCAGAACAGAAGATATGAAGCAAAAATCCCCCCCAAAATAGGTATTTTGACTTGGAGATCAAATTGACAAGGTCAAATGAATAATTCATTTAGGCCGCAATATTGAACTGAAGCCTCATTTTATATCCATTGTGATAAACAGGCAGGTTGTTGATCCATGCTTTTTGTCAACAAGAATTTGACACGGTTGAAATTCCGATCACCATTGAACCCAATTAGTTTTTGGACTCCTGTGGTCCCGCTTTGTAGTCGAGACACATAGGACTAGATATTTGGAGTGTCAGTATATTTACTAGCAATTTATTACCAGGCAGAGTATGTCAATCAAAATGTTAGGGTACTTTGAGCAGTGTACATGCCACTATATATTCTGATAAAGGTTAAGTATAATGGCAAGAAAGTGAATTGAGGAACATAATTTGCCCAATTATAGAAGTGTGTGTGGCAGGTTGGTGTGGGTAGTATATCCGATGAGTTTAAATAATGCTGTATGTTTTATTCTTTGAAATCACATTCAGATTTGAATCATACTTTAAGCATGCATATAGAGTAAATTTAGCATTTCTAGAACATGTTGTATTTCCCAGTAATTAAAAAAACCCCTGAAGACTGGAATTACAGAGTTTTAGGTCATAGCGACTGAAAGCATGGCGACCGATGGTTGAGCGGACAGGACCATGGACACCTCTAGATTTAGATAAGAGTAAAGTTAGCTGCAGAAAACTTTCTATATGTTTAATGCAATGGAAACTAGCAGAATTATTTGAGCATAGTGCTTTAGATTTAACAGAAACTGAGAAACTAGTGAAGAATTCAGTCATTTTAATGTTTTATCAATTGTGCTATTTTGCAATACATATCTAGTTATATCAGATACGTTGTTGCCTGATAAAGTGAATGAGTGATATTCTTCGGCATCTTGAGTGATAGAAATGGAAAAAATACCAAAAATGTCAGTCCACTCCAAAGAGAAGACAAATGCTTCATGGGAGTATGCATTTTCTCCACAGATTAACAATTAACCATAAATATCCCCCCAAAATGTAATGTGTTATTTGGATTATCTCTTATTATTCAACCACTTTATTCTACATGTTTCTGATGTAGAATTCCCACTCCTGCCCTTTCATATTGCCTTATACCATCTCAAATGGGATTACGGTTAGACAACAACAACAACAAATTACATTTATAGAGCGCCTTTCACGTCGGGAGGACGTCCCAAGGCGCTGCACAGGAGGCGTGTGATCCGAGCTGAGAGGGGAGTGTTTGGGAAGGGGTGAAACACGAAGGGGAGGTCGAAGAGTTCGGGGTGGAACAAAAGGCACGGTCGAAGAGGAAAGTCTTCAAACCGGCCTTGAAAGAGGAAAGGGAAGAAACGAAACGGAGGGATTGAGGGATGGCATTCCATAGGGTGGGAGCGGAGAAACTGAAGGCCCAGCCTCCGATGGTGGGGCGGTTCGGGCGGGGGGCTTGGAGCAGGCCAAGTCCTGTTGAACGGAGGGTCTGGGTGGGCTTGTAGGGGGAAAATAGATCGGTTAAATAGGGCGGGGCAAAGCCGTGTAAGGCCTTGTAGGTGAGGACGTGGATCTTGTACGGTTATATGTCATGGAGACCCTGTGAGTGGTGAAACAAATGGATTAAAGTTAACATCAAAGCAAACATTATACATTTATTATAGATCACCAGCATTTCCACTTTAAAGACAAGACTTATTATTAATTTAAACTATACTTTTCATTTGAACAGTGTAACTGCTGTTTGTAGGAGCCAATGCCTACAGTCCCATGACTGTTAATTAGTGGAATGCATAGTGTGGTTTAGAACTCCTCTATTAAAAATAAAATGAATCTCATATGTCAAACCTTAACTCCCGGTTGACTAGAAAGTGACATGATGATTCATTAATAACGAAATTCCTCAAATATGTTGCTGGTGAATTTCGTGTTCAACAAGCTAATGGTAAAAGTGCAGGAGAATGGAACATGGAGCAAATTGTTACAAGAATAATGCAATAAGAAAAACAAAATTACATTAGTGTAGAGCTTTTCACGTCAAGAGAACATCTTGAGGCGCTGGTCAATCAATGTTTCAGATCCAGCTGCGGTCGGGATTGGGGAGGGTGGAGGGAAGGTAGTGGAAGTGGAGGATGGTCTTGAGGTGGGATTTCAAGGAGGCTATGAAGTGGGCAAGGCTGAGGGATTGCAGGATGGAATTTCAGAGATTGGGGGCAGATGGCTGAAGACTCGCCCACTGATGGTGGGGCAGGTGGTTCTGGGGACATAGAGCAGACCGGAGCCCTTCGGCTAAAGAATCAGATAGGTTGGTAGAGGATTAGGAGGTCACAGAAAATGGGTGAGGCAAGGCCATACATCAGCATCCAAGGAAGAGGTTGCCAGGAAGATTCGTTGAGTCAACTGGATTTATTCAAAATCAGGTTGATATTGTGATGGGAGGATTGTGGGATAGATAGGGATACAATCAAATGGGCTAAAAGGCCTTCTTCATCCAAACCAATTTTGTAATCTTGAGTACCAGACTTTTTTCATGTCCTACATCAAAAAAATCAGTCCTAGGGATTGGACAAGTTTCATTCCTCTCCAAAACTCCTAAACTACTGCATTTTCTATCCTGTATGACCTGGGCACATCTAGGAATTTATGGATGGGATACCACATATAGCGGCAACAAGAAACTCAGCCATTCTCCATGTGAAACAATTTGCAGGAAGTTAGAATCAGAAATTCTGTATCCGACAGTTACAATGAAAGGAAGAAAAAATCCAATACATCAATACATTAATAAATCTAGCATTTTAAAATAAGTGTTCTGAGCATTTTGCACTTCAATCTGATATGGCCTCAAAATGTTTAAAAATTAAATTTTATGTTTAAATTACTTCTGTTTGCTATGCATGAACTATATCTGCCATATGAAAATAAAAACCTATACTGTGTAGTTGACAGTGAGGATATGTTTTTAGACTGTATGTTAATAATAATGATTCTTCCATTTGATAAAGCACTTTTCATATCTTCCAGACTTAGAGTCTCAAAGCACATCACAGAAAATATTGTAAACTGAATTGCCTACTTTTGTGGGTGAAATAAGGCAGCTAATTGCGCACAGCAGTGTCCCACATACAGTTGTGGATTGAGTGACCAAATTATCATTTTTTTTTTTTAGGGATTATTATCAGGCATATGGAGTAAGGAAACTTGCCCAAGCTTTTGCCCTGCCGCAAATCAAATCCAGATCTCTCACTTGCGAGGCGAGTGCTCAAACCACTGCATTACGGGACTCAAAACAATAATAATATGTCATGAACCTACAGTGAAGTGCACATAATGATGAAGATTCTGCTGAGTGTCAGCCTGGCTCAGTTGATTGGTAACCCTCTTCCCTCTCTGTCTGGTGAAAATACTGTTCATGGATGTTGGCATTGTTCTCGCACTCACATAGTGATTACCTCACATGGAGTGCTTTTAGGGTTGAGTGAGTGAGTTCTAGGTTAGATTAACCTTTCGGTAGCCAGTGGATAGAGCAAGCTGATAATCCAAACTATCTCATCATGATGTCTCCCTGATAATAATAATAATCCTTGTGTTTGCATTTCATATCGCGCTTTTCATGTCTTCTAGGCATCTCAAAATGCTTCACAGAATATACTGTAAAGTGACATATATATGTGTGGGTAAAACGCAGCAGCCAATTGTGCACAGCAGTGTCCCACAACCAATCATGGATTGAAATAACCAATTTTTTTTATACATACATATGGATTATTATTAGGCATGTGGAGTAAGGAAACTTGCCCAAGTTTTTGTACTTCCTGGAATCAAACCCAGGTCTCTCACTTGTGAGGCGAGTACTCTAACCACAGAAACTGCACAATAGAACACAGGTGGCAAATTAATAGATTTATCAATAAAATAAGACTAGTCAGACAGGAAATGTGTATACAGGATACTGACAGCATGATGACTTGACTTAAGTGGTAGTGACAAGATAAGTCAGGGTCGAGTTATCAGTTTGGGGTATTAATTTACACAACCTGTAAAAATTGACGGCTTTTCCCCCCAACCCCCACACTTATAAAAGAGACGGCTTAATGCAGAATTTACTATAAAGGGGTTCAGATACAACAACCATCTACAACATTCAAGAGGAACATGAATAGATCACGGCTAAAGTCTTCACAGTAAGATAAATTGTACATTGCTACAACAATACAATGTAATTGCTGTAACTGAGTGGGATGGGTAGGTTCTATAAAAGGACAAATTTTATATAATCTGTGCAGAAAATGGGCTTGCCAGAATGTGTGACCTTTCTGCATTCATTATTTTTAATGTTTTAATGACCTAATGGATTCTATGTAATTACGCGGGCAAACATCTATTCTTACTCAGTTTGGCACTTTAATGATAATGTGCCAAGCAAAGTAAAAGCTACGGCTGAAAATGGAAAGGTAATGTGCTGCTTATCATTTATTTATTTGAACTCTTTATAAGCAAAAATTAATTCGGAGAACACAGGCCCATATACAAACCTTTTACTTGCTCTGTTCCTTTGCTGCAAATTATTGTAAATGTTTGACTGGTTTCTTTCACCATACTTACATGCCAATGAACATAGCAACAATAACTTGCATTTGTATAGTACCCTTCCGGCAGGATAGTCTCAGAGAGCTGCACAGTGGTGGGGTTGTAAGTGACCTTACGCGATTGAAGAGCTAGATCTTCAGGTGGGATTTAAAGATGATAAAGAGGGGTGATGAAAGGGATTGAATTGGTGGCTACATAGATTAGGGACATATTGGGTGAATGCATGGAAACCACAGAAAGGAGTATGGAAGAATTGGGAACGAGCAGCAGTCCTGTGTTAGCTGAGGAGTAGGTCAGAGAGGTAGGGAGGGAAAGGGAGGTTCTAGGTTGTGAAGGAAGGGTGAGGATCTTGAAGTTGAAAAGCAAAAAGCAAGTTTGCATTTTACTTCTGGATTTGGAATTGGAAAATATATTTGTTTTGTACAACCATAATTTTTTATATTATTTACCTACAGGGTTTGTGTTGGTTTTAATGTTTTTTTTTGAAAAAACCAAAGAGAGCATAGCAATTATAGGAGAATATAAGCAGGGAAAAAATGATCACATTTATTTTTCAGGTGGTGCATTGAAGAGCATAAGACAGAAACATAGGCATGCAGTATGTTAAAGCAAATGTAACCTAGCATAAATCAGGGAAAGAATACCGTGCCGGTTGCTGTAAAAAAAAGATTAAGAATTGTCTCCTGTGACCGATCACTTCTGACTTCTCAGTTTGGAAGTGCCATGGACTTTGTGCAAGGTTGTTTCAAGGACAAAACTGCATATCTAAAGCACGTACAGATGATGATTCTGGCACCAATTCACAGAAGTGGTTTGTAGCACTACAAGGGCAAGTGGAGCAGCACTTTCTGTCTGAGGCACTGTGCCAAGCAGACTCTTCCTATGAAGCACCAGACAAAAGGTTAATAGGGTTGTTGCAGATGATGTGAACTTTTGTGCTGAAACTTATTTTCAGACCCTGTTTATTCCCGAAAGCGTGTCCTATGTCACAAGATCGCCTTTCGTAATTAAACTAAATTGCAAATGTTTATTTATGAGCTGCTTCATTTAAAAATAACAAACAAATTGGATACAGGACTTTATTATTCTACATTTACAACATTTTTTCTCCTCTCAAAATACCTCAGATGACCTCCCAGGTTGACCAGTGATTTTACATCATGTTCTCAGTTGTCACATCCTTTCATCTCAGTGTTAAATAGGCCAAACACTGTAATTCACAGCTGAACTCTAACATGCAAATACAGAACAGAAAAGTAGTTGTGATCTATGTTTATACTTGTTGGTGGAGGAGAAATAATACATACGATCATTTCATGCGACCAGGAGACAATAATTGTCACTTGCTGCGAAAGTGAGTCTTCCATAATTTCAGCACACTAGCTGGCTGGCCCCACAGCTTGCTCAAAATCCTAACTGCCAACATCTTTGCTCATATAAATAATAATAATACTTACATGTGATTTAGCATCAGTTTTACATTGGGAAAATGTCTAAAAGCACTTCACAAAGTTACTGTAAATTGTAGTGACTGTGTATTAGCAGGTCACTGTAGCAGCCAATCTGACCACAGTCATGTCCCACAAACTGCCATGAAGTGATTGACCGATTTTATTCCATTTATAGTTTGACCAATGCACCTGGAGTTTACACCTATCCAGCACTTTTCATGTCAGGATAACATCTCAAAGTAATTAAAATATGAAAAAATCACATAATTGCTGTTTGCCTACTGATGCCTATACAGTATTATATTTGTACTTCAATATGATTCTGATATCTGTTAATGGGGTGAGAAATGCAACACTTCAGAACAGTTTTGATAACACATTAGAGGTAGTTTTGAACCATGCTTCTTTGCACCCCCAGAATATAGCTACTAAATTTTGAAATTTGAATTTTGAAAGTTCAAAATGAGCTAATTTTAATAGAGACCCAGCTCTGATGTTCACCAGAGGCAAAAACGTCCCTGCGGCAAATACAAAGTAGATAAGTAAGAGATGTATGTGTAGTAAATTACAGATTAAAATATATCAAAAAGATATTAAAAGATGGAAAATAAATCCAATTAAAATGCAGAGGGACCTAAAATGGCCTAGTTCAGATTAAGTGGGAACTTGCGGTAGTTCTAATCAATTCTAGCTCTGCTGTGGGGACGGCGGGTGCGTCATTGCTGGTCTAGAAACAGTGAGCAGAGTTTTTGTCGGCAACAAAAAGCTGGCAGGGTTGGTTCATTATAACATTATTTTTCTACCCTTCAAGGACTTCCAAAATCTCTTGAAGGCACTGACAACATGCTGGAGAATTAGTCCACAGAATACTTAAGGTACCTCAAACGATTAGCTGCCTACAACTGTGAGCCCAGGCGGTAAACACTAATGGGCTATTCAATCGTAGGAGGCTTGCAGAGGATTTCTCCACCCAGGCTGGAGATACTGCAGTGAACAGTTCAGTATTCTTATTGTCAGGCCAACTAACTCTGCACAGTCTAGGGAATGAATCTGGGACTTTCTCTGTCAATACTTGGCTGTACAGCAAATGAGCAGCACAGCAAAATAAAATATTATTTAAAAAATGAATTATTACCTTGCAGTCTGGTAGATGACAATTAATTCCTTGTTGTCTAGTTGGGAGCTTTAGGCCAGTGGTGATCTTGTATCCAGTCTACATCTATTCCCTCTGGCAGTGCACTGGTGATCTGTTGCTTGATTGTTTGATGGTAACCAATCATTAAGCCTGTTCAGTATGTGTGGGGAGATTGAATTGGAGACAGTCTAATGGTAGATATAATTTTAATTTCCTGACAATCAAATTACTTCACATGTGTTTTGGCAAACTGAACAGTCTGGAAAGAAGTTGTTTGGAATCTGACCTCCAGTTATGTGCAGATAAGTATGCAACATTTTTTCTGAGCAGCGCAGTGGATGAGATAGAACAATTTTTTCATAGCAGACTCCAAGCTAGCAACACGGGGGAATAAGATGTTTGGATTTGTGAAATTCTATTTATAGGACCTTCAAACCTAGACATGAACCTTTATTCAGAAAGAACAAAAATTGTCATACCAACCTTGAATAAATATATATATACAATAGAAGCCCATTTATCCGTGACCCGATCAACTGTAACTTCCGTATAACCGGCACCGCAAAAAAACAGGTCCACATTCGATAAACCGGAATTCATCCGTAAAAAAATATTTTTTCGGTGTTTTGTGTTGCGTCAGTATTTTGGAATGCTGCTACTAAGTGCCTGATGGTGGCGCTAGCTCAGAATGCTGCAGTTACTGTAAAGCAATGCACTCTCCGGAGTGTACTCTTTGAGAGGCAGAATGGGGTGAGTTGATTAATTTAGATTTAATTTAGCCACAAAACAGCAAAACACACATCCACCCTGAGCAAAGCTTGCAGATCAATTCATTGGCTTTTATTTTAATTAAAAAAAGACGCATCCCTGCAATGCTTGTTTTACAGAATGCAGTGTTTCAATTTAGTGCACACACACAGAGGAATCTCAAGGCTTTTTGGAAAGAAAGTTAATTGAACTGAGCAGCCGCCGCTCACTCTCTGCTTTCTAAATAACACGAGTTTTCCCCTTTTCTGCCCCCAATGAGAACAGTGTCATTCAGACGTGTAACTTTTGCACTAGTTTAAAGATCTCTCTGAACTGCCTGGACGCTGTGTGTAAAATGATTATTATTTATATATTATATTGTCATATAAATGATTATTTAGTTTATTAATAATATGCTATGTTTTAAAACAAATAATTTAAAAAATATATAATTTTTTTGTGTTGAATTTTCAGCCGAATATCCGGCAGGTACTTTAACCGGCACTGGCCATGTCCCGAGGGTGCCAGATAAATGGGCTTCTATTCTATTACATAGATTACATGCATTTGATAAGACAATTTGGTAATGATAGGCAGCTCGTGTCCTCTCCCGCACTAAGCTCCATGACCACATCACTCCCACCCTCGCCCGGATCCATTGCTCCTCATCCCCAAGAGGATCGAATTCAAGATCCTGGTCCTCACTTTCAGGGCCATTTGCAGCCTTGCCCCCTCCCATCTCTCCAACTTGCTAACTCTCTATCAACCTGCCTGCCCCCTCCATTCAGTGGGCTTTGGTCTGTTCCATGTATCTCACCCAATCCATCCTACCATTGGTAGCCGGGCTTTCAGCCTTTCTGCTCCCACACTCTGGAACTCCATCCCACAGTCTCTTCACCTCGCTTCCTCCCTTGATGTCTTCCAGGCCAGTCTCAAGACCCTGCTTTTATATCGTGCCTTCTCTCCCTCCCCTTCTGCTACCCTGCCCCTCCCTGTGCTCGGGTCCCGACCCCTGACTGAGGTGGATGACAGAGAACAGGCAGTGGAGGAGGATGGCATGATTGACAGAGTCGAAGGCAGCAGAGAGGGGCAGGTTTTTTGTTTTATTTTATTTTGAAGGCCTTACCACAAAGAAAGCTACATCTTAATTGGGATCGGGTTAGCTCAAGGAGGAAAGGGATATTATACATCATTGAGACATCTCAAAGCCCTTCACACGATTTTACTGTGAAGTGTTGTGAATGTGTTTGTGCATAAACGTAGCAGCCTATTTACCCAAAGAAAATTCCACAAATGGCTATGAAATAAATGGTCAATTCTATCTGGCGGACGGTTTGCCAGTTTGCGAGGAGAAACTTCCTTCTCTTCTTGAATATTGCCATGGGATCTTTATGATCACCTGCACAGGCAGACAGGTCTTTAGTTTACATCTTATCCGAAGGTCAGCACCTTAACAATTCAGTACTCCCCCAGCATTGCACTGAATTGTTTGCTTGGGTCTGAGTTGGAATTCTCAATGCAGGGTATGAACTAACAACCTTCTGAGTGCTACCAACTGAGCCAAGCTGACACCTAATATATTGCATAAGATATAAGCACAGAATTATGAATAATAAGGAATGAGTCACACAGTGCAAACATTTAATTAAGCAGATCACATAATGTCATATATTATAAAAATGAAGGTGTTGTAGACCTTTGTGAAAGATATCGTTAAATCACAATACCGTGACTCACTCCCATGGCTGTTATTTCTTATCATATGGATAAAACAGGAAACCGTGCTGATGGCAAGTAAATATAGAGCTCAAATTATATTGATTGAGGGGTGCAAGAGAATACTTGGACATTATCACTGCAGAACAATACTGGTACATGATTCACAGGAGTGTATAATAAGGAAATTACTGGTATTCTGTAGATGGGAAGGAAATTGCAGAAATGCTGAAATTATAACACAGGTATAAATGGAAACTGACAATTAAGAGTATTGTGTTCTAAATTTAAATGTAACTTATACTCCTAAGAATACATTTATGTCTATGAAACAAATGAGATTGCAAAGAAACTTTTACACATATCTAGGCTGGATCTAAGCATCTGCAAAAATATGTTGATGAGTGAGGTGAACATTGTAAATTGAAATTGCACTAAATTATTAAGTTACATAATTAACAATAATCATAATCTTTGCATTTGATATAGCGCTATTCACAACTTATCAAAATCTCAAAGTATTTCACAGAGTATACTGTAAAATGAATTGTTATTTAATTGCTCATTTATAAATGGTATAAATGAGAAAAAAGATTACAGGATTTAGTAGGAAGCAATAAATATTAGGAAACCACTTAATATGCGCTGCCCAGGAAGGAGGAATTTGGTAGGTTACGATAGTGAATGATGCCTCCCCGAAGGTGTATGAGGAATGGCAATTTGTTTTTAGTACGTGAAAAAAATGCCATGGCTTTGATCCTCCACTTCAGGAAAAAAGCAATTGTTTTCAATGCGACAATAACAAAAAAGTTGAGATTAGTTACATGTAGGTGTGAAAAATCAAACAGGACTGGAGACTTCTGCTGGCCTCAGGAGCAATATATATTTTTTTCTGCCAACTTTCACCTCCCTGTAGAACAGTACCACATTTGCCAGACACTGAAACCACAGGAAGAGGAGAGACTATCCATCCTGAACCTGTACTACCAGCCAGTCAGATCATGGCAGATCTTTTATAATCCTATTTTTCTGATTTTTTACTATATAATGACAGTGTATTTTTCACACAGCAATGTCACACGAACACATTAAGTGAATGACCAGTTTTCTTTGGAGGATTGATTGTTGGCAAGAATACTAGGCGAAACTCCCTTTTCGTTCCAAATAGTACCCTGGGATCTTCAACATCTGCCTAAACAGGTAGGTGGCATCCAGGTGGATTGAAATTCACAGCACTTTAAAAATGTGGATCTTGAACCCAGAACAGTCTGATTCTGAACCAAGGGTGCTACCATACAAGCTAGACTGACACTGAAACAGGCTATGGTCACATTAGAATTGGATAATGTTTTTGTCTTACTACTTAAATGCTGGCAAATATACAAACGTATAGAATGAGTGAATGTAGGTTTGAAACATGAGCTGTTATTAAATAGACTTGATTATCTCCTATTATTTTTTATGTTCCCCAATAGTTGGCAAATATGTAATAATAATAACAATCGTTGCATTTGATATAGCATCTTATTCACATTGCTCAGGCATCTCAAAGCACTTCACAGTATATATTATAAAGTGGAATTACGTATTTTGTGGGCAAAACATGGCAGCCAGTATCATGGATTGAGTAACCAATGTATTTATTTTTTAGGATACATTTTTACCCCCCAAAAGCAATAATAACCTTAAGAAGAATAACCCCAAAAAGCTGAGTTCTTCATTTGCGAAGAAGAGCAGGAAGTGGCTGTTCCCTTCAACGTGCTTGATTTACATAAAAAATACAGCCAAAAGTAGATCCCATGTTTCTTCAGCAAGCCCGAAACCTTTCCAGTGCACATCATTATGAATCAGGGGAAGTGCATCTTACTAAATAGTGTGCAATCATCACTTACATGCTAGTATACAAACAGACAATTGTTTTGGTAGTGTTAGCTGAAGGATATGATAGAACTCATTGTATACATTCAAAGTAGATCATGGGAGTATCAAAATATAATTTGTTTAGCTATGAATGCTTATATATGAATAACGTTTCCAACATTTTGCAGTGTTACCCCCCCACCATTCCCCCAACTACCCTTTCCCCCATTAAGTATCACTCCTCTCTTCCAAGTCAGAGTTGCATGGGATGGAGGTGGTACGGTATGAAAAGCAATATCAAAACTTGCATTTAAATACAGCGTTCCTCAAACAGGGGGGCATGCTAAAGCAAAGCTATAGGGAGCGAGCAAGTTAATTGGGATCAGAGTTGTTATCTCCTGAGGATGAGCTAGCACCAATCAAGGGTCTAGGGGTGTGTGGCCTCCTCTCAATATTGTAATACAGTATTTATTTTACTTTACAATAGATGGCTGACACATGCAGAAAACCATCAACATGCTTAAAAGTGGCAGGGTTACGAGGAACCAAGTGGGAAGAATCCCTGCTCCCAGCGATTAGATCCTGCTGATGCACCAAGCTGGCTGCTCTGTCATCAGCAACACCTTGGAAAACTGCTCAGCCAGCTGACTCAGGAATCAAATGGCCAAGACGGTGCTGAAGTGGTTACTCAATTCTGACATTCTTTTGCCAAGCAAGTCATGTTGGAGCCAGCTCAGCTCTACAGAGACCCTGCTTACCTCCCCTGAAAGGAGGATAGTCACTAGTTTTATATTATTCACTGCATGTACACAACATCAGAATTTCTTGCTGAGACAAACAGAATACACCTCGCCCAGAGAGCATTACAGATCTTGAAACACAATTTTAGGCTGATGGTATCATAAACCATGACAAGAAAACTCAAAGCAGTTTGTAGTCACCTGAGTCCTTAAAATCATATGTAATATACCATCCAAGGCAGTTTAAAAAAAATAATTGATATAATCTTCCATTACAGTGAATTGATTCCTTTCTTCCCCTTCACAATAACATTATGTTATTCACAAAAGGATTGCCTCATATGTGACAGGAAAAGAGGATGAATTAAACTATCTCTGTTTCCAACTGGTATTATTCCCAGAACCGTTGCTCAATTCTTTGAATGGTACCTGATCATCTGAGAAAAACAATACATTTAATATTTTTCAAATTCTATGTTCCATTGCCTTTATCATCAATCTCAATAATACTAATTTATTTTGATAAATTCCATGGTTGTCTTTCTTTTAAAGTATTTTAAAATTGTTTCTATAACAGCAAGGCACACTTAATCCATCGTAACTGTGAAAGAAAGAAGCGGCATTGTTGGATACAGCAATCACTCACAGTAGTGCATAAGCATACATAGCATTGTATCACATTTATTTTAATCCAAAGACTATGAATCCCCCAGCTCCACAACGTTACCTGGCTCTGCCACTGTCTCATGCCGCAGGTCACCAAAACATTCATGCATGCATATCATCCAGGCTTAACTGTGTAAACTCCTTGCTTGTCAGGCTCCCCAACTCCTGCCTCTGCAGCCTGTATCATCTCCCAGACCAGGCTCCGTAAACATATCACCCCCATCTGACTCCACTGGCTTCCCATCACACAGAGGATAGAGTTCAAGATCCTGGTCCTCACCTTCAAATCTCTCCATGGCCTCACTACCCCCTACCTTTGTGACCTCCTAAGCCTTTACGAACCTCTCTGCTCTTTCCATTCATCATGCTCCAGCCTGCTTTACGTACCCCGGATGCCGCCCCTCTCCCGGCTGCCCCCCCCCCCCCCCACCATTGGCGGGCAGTAGGGTCCGTCGATATGGAAATTGTCTGATTTAGACATATCGAGATATACCGAAATATCGATATTTTCGGGTTTTTTGTACTGCGTATGCGCGCATGGTGCGCACATTCGGGGTGCGCGCGCATTCGGGGGCCTATCTCCTCAGGAGGTAAATATCTTTCTCTCTCTGTGTCTCTCACACTCACTCTCTCCATCTCTGTGTTTTTCTGTCTGTGTCTCCAAAAACTGTGGAAACTCGGTTCAAACATAAACAACAACAACTTGTATATAGAGCCCTTCATGGCTGACAGTCTCAAAACGCTTCAATTTGCCCAAATATGCATCCTCTTGTCTGAAGTGTTATGTTACAGGAGCAAATCTAGTCCCAAGTGGAACTTTACAGTGGAACCCAAATATGTCCGGCCTGTGCTCTAATCTACCAAAAATGTAATACATTTAAAAATTGTGCTAAGTAGAATCATAAAATCTTACGGCACAAAAGGAGGCGCTTTGACCCATCGAGTCTGTGCCAGCTCTTTAAAAAGAACAACTCAATCCCAATCCCCAGCTTTCTTTCCATAACTGCGCAAACCCATCTTCCCCAAATAAACGTCTACCTCTCTTTTAAAAGTTTTTATCAAATTGGCCTCCACCACGTTTTCAGGCATTGCATTCCAGATTCGAATAATTCACTGAGTGAAAAAAAATTCTCCTCACCTCCCCTCTGCTTCTTTTAGAAACTATTTTAAGTCTGTGACAACGGGTCACCAGTGGAAACAGATTTTCCCTGTTTACTCTATCTCATCCCCTCATGTTCTTGAAAACCTCTATTAGGTCTCCTCGTAACCTTCTCTGCTACATTGAGAATAAACCCAGCCTCTCCAACCTTTCCTCATAACTGAAGTCCCTCATTACTGGTACCATCCTGGTGAATCTCCTCTGCACCTTTTCCAATGCCTTAACATGCTTTCTAAAGCGTGGTGACCATAATTGAACACAGTACTCTAGCTGAGGCCTAACCAGTCTTATAGAGGTTAGTCAGAACTTCCTGATTTTTGTAATCTATGCCCCTATTTATAAAGCCTAGTATCCTGTATGCTTTTTAAAGAATGTACTGTACTGTGAAAAATCTTCCAAATGTGGAAAATGCTATATACCATACACACATGCTTTTACTCTATCCTGGAGGCAAACAACAATCCAAAGACTGTTTTGTACCATCCATCACCTTCTCCATGCACCCCAATAAGCCACCTCTTTCCTCACATCAAACAACAAATACAAAGAGGTCCTAGAATTCTTCATCTCAAAACTTAAAAACATCTGCTTAATTGGATCATGCTTCCCACCCACCATGTCCCCTTCCACATCACCCAAACTGTTCACATCACCTTCTCCCTCTGCAAATGGTTTCTCCTCCCACCACCAACTGGTAATCTACGGGGTACCTCAGGACTCCATCCTTTTCCCTCTTCTTTTCCTTATCTACATGCTCCCTTCTTCCACCTCCAACATTTTGCCCACCTCCGACAGTACGTTAGCCCAAATGCACCCAAAACCCTCATGCATTCATTTATCACTTCCCGCTTGGATTACTTCAAAGATGTCCTTGTCGGTCTCCCCAGCTCCATAATTCAAAAGATCCATCTTATTCAGAACTGTACCGCCTGCTGACCTGGACCAAACTATGTACCAACATTTCACTAGTTCTGGCCAATAGGGTCCGTCGATATGGAAATTTTCTGATTTAGATATATCGATGGGCTCATATGAAGATATACTGAAATATCGATATTTTCGGGTTTTTCGTACTGCGCATGCGTGCTCATTCGGGGTACGCGCGCATTTGGGGCCTATCTCCTCAGGAGGTAAATATCTTTCTCTCTCTGTGTCTCTCACACTCACTCTCTTCATCTCTGTGTTTTTCTCTGTGTCTCTGTGTCTCTCTCACATCCCCCCCATCTCTATCTATCTGTATATTATCACATCCACCCCAACTCTCCCCCCACCCAGCCCCCCGCCGCCGTCCCTCTCTCCGACCCCCCACCCCCGCCGTCTCTCCACCCCCCCACCCCCCATCCCCCCCCCCCACCCCTTGCATACCTATATATTGTATTCAAGTACTACGAATACAATATGGCGGCTTTGCACCTCAGTCTGTGCATTGTGTATAGAGATGAGCATTCTGGGTCTTGTAGTTCGGTGTGTGGCATTCCGATTTTTTCCCTCGATATATTGATTTTTCGATATATTGATATTTTTTAAATGCCTATATCGGCGTATCGATATGAAAATTATATCGGGTTTTAGCGATATATCGATATATCGCCGGACCCTAGCTGGCAGGCTATCAGCAGCTCTGCCCACCCTCTGGAACTCCATCCTATGCTTTCTCCATCTCACCCCAACCCTTGTCTCTATCAATACCCATCTGAAAGCCCTCCTTTTTGACTGTGCTTTCAGTCAACCTCCTCCCTCCCCTGCCCTCCACCTTCCCCGATCCTTACCCCAAATTCGGGACCAAAATACTGTCCATCCAGCAGCTTGGGACATCCTCCCGATATGAAAGGCACTATTCAAATATAATTTTGCTGTTGTTGATTAATCCCTGTTAGGACTAGGGATAGCTGTAGATTCATTGCCCAAGGTGTCAATAGTTGTAGCTTTATTACAGTAAGCCCTCCCCAATCTGCGCGTGTTCTGTTACAATAAAAATTATATTAAATTTTATTTGTTGATACTGGAGGAAATACATAATTCATTGTGGGAGTGCTTCAAACCAAATATTTTGAACTCATCGTGTTATTTAGGATGGTCATTGTTCCTCTATTTAACTATTATGTAACAGCAGGCAGCAGTGAGCATTTCGGAGGTTGGGGGATGATTTCAAGGCAATCTCTGATGGAAGAGAGAGCAGGACTGCCTCCATTATTGCTGTCACTACAAATAATCCAAATTGATCAATCCTCAACAGGTCTTTTGCAAGTGTCATTGATGCCTATGGTCTCACTGCACACAATTTGTTTAGCAGAGAGTGGACGTGTTACAGTCTACGCAATGTAAGTCACCATGAGAACAGCAAGATCTCAATTCCTTATAATCTTCAATCAACAAAATAATTTGAAATAAATGATATTTGGGGAAATGAATAAGATCTATTTTGCTAAAATATATACAAAATTCCATTGGCCTTTGGGTGCAAACATTTCTACATTATAATAGTAAAAACCTTAGCTGGTTCTCACTAAGTGCTCCGAGATGCTGTCCTGTGTGAAGCTCGCTATATAAATGCAATTTATTGTTGGTGTTAACAAGCGGGGTTCTGTGCAATGTATTTTCCTGTACAAATGCTGTCAGTTTTGAGGCTTTAAATACCAGTGCTCATCTATGACTAATAAATCTTGGCATTTAACAAGCTTCATGTTCAAGGACCATCAAGGTGGATTGAGCATTACCCATATTCTTAAATTTCAGCTATTGCTGCTTTTAGATACAAATACTGCACTGTATCTATCTCTTGCACTGTGTGTGTACAGCTAGAAGCAGGTCTACTTCTCAGACATGCTCTCAACTCAGCGCTTTCCTCCCACTGAGTCCTGGAATTGAGGAACCTTTACAATTTGGGAGCAATGTTTCAGAGTAAAGTTATTGTTGATAATAGTATTTACGGCAAACATTATAATATGTGTGATACCACTTCACAATTAGCTAGTCATTCTTCTGAGGTGGTGTGGAAGAATATGCTGATTCTTTATTGAAACTACCAACTTCTAAAAGTCATCCATTAAAAGATCTGCCACAGCTGCGAGAAAAAAAATCTGCATGACCCCATCCAGATAAGATCAGAATGAAAACTTTCTTTCAAAGCAAAGCACTGTTCAAAATGCCTGACCAGCAAAGGAACAAAATCGTATTTTCAGATGGTGTGCCTTTTTGCTGGAGGCCATGGTAACAATAATTTTCACTCGTGCAGGTTAAGTCTGTCCTTGAAAATATTTGGAGTCACTTGCGAACAGTTGTTTGCATTGTGGGCTGAATAGTCGCTCCTAGCCTTGTGCTACCCCATGTGAAAGGTGCTATATAAATGCTAGCTACACACTGGGCTTTGCTTTGTAAATTGTGTAGAAATGGGGACACAATGTTATTCATGGGATTATTTGCTCTTTACTTTTAATAAGTCACAAAATGCTATTATTTTTGCAATGCATTTTCATTTTTAATGCCATTTCAGATATGGAAGGACTTTGATAATCTGTTGTTGCTGTTGACCCGTGGAGCCACTTTGAATGTTCCCAGCATCTTGTTGATGGCCAATATGCTGATTCTGTGCGGGTCTACTTCCCCCACCCAACCACCATCACCACCACCAACAGCCGAACCCCTGGTGATTGAAACTGTTTCCTTTGTCAGCATCACCTAGTGTTCTAAACAATGGTTCGTTCCCTGGGGGCTGTTAGACATTTTCAACACTGGCCTTCTAGGTGGGCAGTCTTCCATGGAGGATACAGGGATGTACAAGTTGCATGTGGAGGAAGGATTGCAGCTGGCCAGGAGGAGACTATGGCATTCATCACTGTGACTTTAGAAAGGTCCGCAGAAACAACCCTTCTCCGTGTTCTTTAAAAACAAGCTACAAGGTGAAGCTGACAAGAGGATAAACTACTTCAATGTTACCTTGCTCATGGCTACTGTCTTCAGATTGAATTACAAGCTTCTTCACAGTTTTACAAACTTCACACTTCAGAAAAAAATCGACATTACTTTTTGACTGTGTTGGAAAGGTTCTGCACCGAAACAGTCATCCCTCAGTTGATCCAGATGAAGATGACAAAACAATTTGAAGGAACTGCTGGAGATTCACAATTTGTTGATATGAATATTATTCATGGATATTGCAGAGAAAGTTGTCAAAGGCCAGCATTATTTTAATTTGTTACATGTTTGTAGTTATTTCTCTGTCTAGTTGTTTAACATGAACACACTGGGCTATGCTTTGTAAATTGTGTAGATATAGGGGCACAATGTTATTAATGGGATTATTTACCATTTACTTTTAATAAGCAACAATATGATATCATTTTTGCAATAAATTTTCATGTTTAATGCCCTTTCAAATATGGAAGAGACTTTGACGAATACTTTATATGATATCTATGTGTGTAAGTTCTTTATTAATGTGCATAATTGCCCTTGCATATGTTCAATTAATTACAATTGCTGAAACATTGCCAAAGATCATTACAGGGTCCTGTGTGCATATGTTTTTGAAACCATTCTGTACTGTGCTGATTGACAAGCTGATATGTTTTGATGCAATACACAGAGTAAAGTGCAATGGGCAGTGAGCATGCCTTCTGAAGGCAATAAAGCATGCAGAAGATCCATTCATTCACTAGTTACTGACTAAGTTGAATGATGTGATCCATCTTTGGGTAATTGGGTAACTGCTCCCTATACCATGGTTGCTAGGTGACAGGATCTGGTTAATCTCACTAACTAGGCAGACAGAAAGTCCCTCACATGCCATGATGCAATTAATTATGTTGCATTTCATTTGTTTGTGTTAAAGATCCTACGGCACTACTTGAAAAAAGAAGAGAGTTTCTTCTGGTCAATAGTCCTCCAGATAAAATTGGTAATTTGCTTAATGATTATTCTTTGGTCATTGCTGTGTGAAAATTGGTTGCATTTGCCGACAAATACACAAGACTTGGCAAAAATTACCATGTTAATTATTTACTGTATCATTATAGACACAAATGGAAAGATAATTATTATTATTGTTAATATCAATGAGAGGGTCAAGATCCAAGTTTTCACTTCCAGAATATATAAGATAGAACAATTGATACTGACACCATATATATAGTGCATACATAAAACCATATGATAAAACTTTTTTGTGACAAGTCTTACTTACAGAATCCTTTGGGATCTATTGTCCAGATTTCCAACCTCTATGATCCAGAGCGATTCAGTACTAAAATGTGTCATAGAATCATAGAATTATATGGCACAAAAGGAGGCCATTTGGCCCATCTAGTCTGTGCCGGCTCTTTGAACAGAGCAATTCAATCCCATTGCCCAGCTTTCTCCCCATAACCTAACAGACCTGCTCTTCCTAATTAAAGATGTAGTTCTCTTTTAAAAGCTGTTATGGAATCTGCCTCCACCACTTTTTCAGGCAATGCATTCCAGATTCGAACAACCTGCTGAGTGAAAACATTTCTCCTCAGCTCCCCTCACTGATCACTGATTTGCCCACCACTGGAAACAATCTTTCCCTATTCACCCTGTCAAAACCTCTCATAATCTTATAAACCTCTATTAGGTCTCCTCTCAATCTTCTTTGTTCTAGAGAGAATAAACCTAGCCCATCAAGCCTTTCCTTGTAGCTGAAGGCCCTCATTCCTGGTACCATCCCAGTAAATCTCCTGTGCACCCTTTCCAATGCCTTAATATCATTCCTAAAGTGTGGTGACGAGAATTGTACACAGTACGCCAGCTGAGGCCTAACGAAAGTCTTATAGAGGTTAATCAGCAGTTCCTGACTTTTGTATTCTATGCCCCTATTTATAAAGCCTAGTATCCCATATGCCTTCTTAACGGCTTTGTTTACCTGTCCTGTCACTTTCAAAGATCACTAACACAAATCTCCAGGTCTCTCTGTTCCTTCACACCCTTTAAAATTGTACTATCTAGCCTATATTGCCTCCCCTCATTTCTTCTCCCAAAGTGTATCACCTCGCACTTCTCTGTATTAAACTGTCTTTGTGAAATAAATGTTAATTCTCAGAATGAATATGAGAGTTTTGGCTGATGAAGAAATCAAGTTGTTAAATCCAATTTATATTTGAATGATTTAATCTCTGCCATATTTATACACACATGTAGAAGAAGTTCCTTCATCCATCCAATCTCATCCTGGCATTTCGCCCACAAACAGTCAAACTAGTGTACAATATATCCTATGTGACATTTTGAGACATCTCAATAACATGATAATTTCAATGGTAATCTCTGATAATCTCGTGATAATATCTTTTGAGACATCCCAATAAACTATATCAAATACAAGGTTTATTATCGTATTATTATTATATTAATAGTATTATTCCATCATACCCACCCTACTGTACTCCCATCACAGCATCAAGATGCATTTTCAATGAGTACAGTGTTATCCTGACCTCGCTACCCTCTGGGTAAAGAAAAGAGAAGTAACTTTTTTTAATAGGCAAAGGTTCAAGGCCTAAAGTGTATCACATGACCACAGTTGAACAAAATGTTAGATACGTCAGAAGAAATGGTTAGATGCCAAAATTCAGGCTTGTTTCCTGTCCCACCATCGGTGGGAGACTTTCAACCATTCTGATCCCACTGTATGGAACTCCATCCTCACCTCACCCCCACTCCCTCCCTCCCCATTTTTAACACCCACCTTAAGACCTTTTGTCACCTTTCCTCTCCTCCTTTCTCAGGTCCTACACACTTACCAGCTCAGGCTCCCAGTTAGCTTTGAAGTACTTCGAGATGTCCTCCTGACTCTAAGGATGCTGCATCAAGTAAAATTTATGCAGATTTGTTGTTGCTGAACTGGTAGTTTTATCCATCAACAAAAATATGTCTCAGTATGTTTACTTTAAGGATGCTTCGAACTACCAAAATCTCAAAATTCCATTGAGTATCATATAAGACAATATTGTGCTAAGATTTACAATTATGAAAAATTCTTTAAACTAGTCTTCATTTAGAAATGGGTTATTTTTAAGAACTGTGATATTCAAATTGAATTGAACTTTTTTCCACAATTGTGCACAATCTTATATTTTAGGATAATATGGTTTCAGACTGAGACTGTGATAAATTTGATGCTACTATTCATTGAGAGCTTTAAATAGGATAGCCAAGATTGATCCAAAAGCATTGACAAGTGTGCAGGCACTTCTCTTTATAACTTTAGGATTAATCAATAATTAAGTGTAGAATTTCCCCTTAACTAAAACGATGACATTTCAAAAAGTGCACATTGATAAGTCAAATCCAAAGACTATTCTTAGGGGACAATTTACACTGGAGCTGTACATATTAGGCTTGGATTTAGCCTCGCTGCCCTGCTGCTTCTCAATGCTAATATCAATTCACAGTTAAATGCATCCATATGGAAAAGATGGCAACACACATCCCTGCTTTTAAAAAGGCATTACAATTTTGCTCTTTTGTCATGCAAGGCTGCCATCTGAAGCTTGTAAATTTCTGATGAATTGGATTACTTGATCTCAGATGTTTCCACTGTTGTGCGTAATAATGACATTGTTATGCACAAATTGGCTGTCATGTGCACCTCTAAAATACACAGTTACTTTACAGTGTATCCTGAAGTGTTTTGAGTTGTTTTCCTGATATGAAAGGTGCTGTATTAAATGCAAAGAATATTATTACTATTATTATTGATAGTACATTCCTGCAGCTATTGCTGGAAATTAAAATTCCTGAGATATATATTGTTAATTTTAGAGGGAATTACTGAAGCAAAGAAACTGATCCATTGTTGTGTAAGATGCTGGAGAAATTGGCAGTACAAGGCAGGTTTCCCTTAAAAGAGATGATTCATTAAACAAAAACAACAACACAATTACATATGTATAGCCCCTTTCACATCAGAAGACGTCCCAAGGTCCTGGACAGTCAGCATTTCAGAATTGAGCTGGAGTCAGGATCAGGGAGGGTGGAGGGAAGGGACGAGAGGCGGGTGACTGATGGCGCGGTTGAAGAGAAGGGTCTTGATTGCGGGATAGAATTTCCAATGGTGGGGGCAGAGTGGCTGAATGGGATGGTAAAGTGGATGGATCAGATGGGTCAATGAGTCTTTTTCATCCAGACTAATCCTGTGATTTTGTTGGGTAGTGCTGAGCATCTCCAAATATTGATTTAACTGCTGCAAGGCAAGTGAAAAGTGAGGTTTCCATTACAGTGCTGACTTGAGCCTTGTAGATGGTGAACAGGCTTTATGCTTAATAGATGATGCTTGCTGCACTGTGAAGATAAAATCATCTGTTTGTTTATTTACTTGATAACCTTGAACCTTTATTTTCTCTTGGTGTTGCTGTCAGTGCAGTCAAGTTCTGCTGCACACTTTCAGTCTCAAGGCCACTCTAGGAGAAGTGACAATCGCTACATTAAATGCAAGGATTATTATTATTATTTCACATAGCATATTTCATGTTGGGAGGATGTTTTGTACAGCGCTTCACATGATTTAGTGTGAAATGGAGTGACTGTAATTTGTAAGTGAATATTATGATGATCAGCCATACATTGCAAGGAGTGTGCTGCATTTTCAAAGGTGCTCTCCTTTGGAAAAGATGTTAAATTGAGGTCCAGTCTGACAGTTCATGTGGATATTAAACATCCCACAGTGCTATTTGAAAACAGAAGGGCATTTCTCCCGGTATCTAGGCCAATAATCCACCAAATAATTGATCATTCACTGCAAGCCACTATGTGCAATTTGGTTGCTCTGTTTGCAATAAAAATTCCAGTCACTACACTTTACATTAAATCAGTGAAGCCTTTTGAGACATCCTCCTGTCCGTAAGACCATAAGACCATAAGAATTAGGAGTAGGAGTAGGCCATTCAGGCCCTTCGAGCCTGCCCCGCCATTCAATAAGATCATGGCTGATCTTCTGGCCTAACTTTAATTACCTGCCCTATCCCCATATCGCTTAAACCCTCTATTTTAAAAAAAATCTATCAGTCTCAGCCTTGAAAATGTTCAGGGAACATTTTCAAGGCTGTCATGAAAAACTAATATAAAATGCAAGGATAATTGTTCCACAGTGGTTAAAAAACATACAAGTGAGCACATCTGAGAATCGCGAGTTTATGATGTCTTCCGATAGAATCCTACAATTTAATTCCTACCATTTATTCCCCATCTCTCCCATTCTCACCCAACTCCATTGGCTCCCCATTACCCAGATGGTCCAATTCAAGATCCTGGTCCTCACATTCAAAGCCTTCCACAACCTCGCCACACCCAACATCTGAACCTCCTAAATCCCTACCAACCTGCCCGCTGCCTCTGCTCAGCAGGTTCCGGCCTGCTCCATGTTCCCTGACCCACCCACCCCACCATTGGTGGGCTAGCCTTCGGCCACTCTGCCCCCAACCTCTGGAACTCCATCCCAACGTCCTTCAACGTCACCTCCTCGCTGGCCTCCTTCCAGTCCCGCCTCAAGACCATCTTATTTGTCGGTCCTGTTACCCACCCCAAATCTTCCCTTTTCCTCCACACTCCATCCCAATCCCAGCTCGGGTCTGAAACAGTGACTGTCTGGCACCTTGGGACATTCTCCTGACATGAAAGGCGCTATACATGTGTAATTTTGTTGTTGTTAAACCACTGCCCACCATTATCAATTTATATGTCCTTTCTTGGTAAGATCACCATTAATAATATTGCAGGTTTATGGGGAGAGAGCTGGGGTTTGGGATTAACGTTGATACTTCTTTTCAAAGAGCCGACACAGACACGATGGGCCAAATGGCCTCTGTTTGTGCTGTAAAATTCTATGATTCTATGATTAAAACACAGAAACATTTTCTGAGCAAGTCACTATTCCTATCTTGTATTAAAATCCTGATGAAATCCTGGAGTCCTACAAATAAAAGTCATTTTTTGTGCATCAAAGAACCCTAAAATAAAACATTCCTTAATTTATGTACAGGTACTTGCTGGAAAGCTGTTGAAAAATAAATTATTCCTGGCTCAAGTATGAATCATACAGTGTCAAGTAAGCTTTGCCAGTCCTGCACCCAGAATTCTCTGTCTTTTCTGGTTTTATCATTAAAGATTCTCTTTTTGTCACATATACAATGATGACATTTTAGTTCAATATATTAGTTTGGTTTTAGTCTAGGCTAAATGCAGAGGGAACTTTTAATTCAACTCACGCCTCAAACTTTGATTTCTCTCCATAATATTCTGTCTACCAGGTCAGTAAATTTATTCAGTGTTACCACAAATGGAATAGAACAAATGGAATCCCAGTTGCATCCCAAACAATGACTGGACAAAGGATACCAATATTGATTTAGACCTGGTCAAACAGTTACGATTATGCATAGCTTGCTCTCTAGTGATGATAACCAATGTAAATTTGCACCTGATCCAAAATATATCCCAAATGAAATAATGTAAACTAAAACAGGAATTTTGGGGAGAAAAAGGTAATATGGTAACTTGTACATTGCTGAATCTAGCATAATGTTAAACAAAGACAGTTAGTTGTGATCGGGATGTATGGAAGAGTTTAAACGTTGTTTAGAAGAATTGAAAATATGGTTATTCAGAAAAGTTATGGTGATGATCTAATTTCATTCTCATAGAGTGCAAATTTATTTCGCCACAATCTCAGCACAATGGTACATTCCTGAATTCAAACTCTATCTTATTCCTACAAATTGGCACTTTAGTTCAACAGAAGAAGCACAGTATAAAGCACTGTATGCAGGATTCAATATCACACATTAGAAAAGATGCACTGGCCTTGGAGTCTGTGCAGTAGAATGATATCTCAATTGTAGGGGCTAAGGCATGAGGACAGATTGAGCAAACTGGAACAGTACTCCCAGGAGTTTATAGGATCATTTGATCTAGATATTTAAGATAGTGAAAGGAAATGACAGAGTGGATAAGAAGAGACTCTTTCCTATGGTTTTAGAATTCAGAACAAGACCTTAAGGCATAATTTTATTGTACCAAAGTGGCTTTTTACACATTCTACATCAGCGAGGTTATGGCCTCTCTGAGACTGGGAACAGGGAATCTTTCCACTCAGCTCCTACAAGCCGAAATCCCAACATGATACCACAGAAACTTGCCAGATAGTGCTCTCAAAGGAACTAATGAGGTTTTAACTGGTAAAACTCCAGTCATACTGCAATACATATTCTGGGGTCTCCAGATGAGCTATGACCAGTTGACCCTACTAGGAGAGAAAAGGTATTCCATTCCAGACACAAGGAAAGTTCCATACCATGGAAGCATACATACATGGAATACTCAGTCTAGCTTGGAAACTTAAGCATGGGGGACGCGATTCCGTATGTGCCATACACCAACATAAAAGGCTCTTTAGTGTCAATTTATATTGTGGGATTACACAGGTAGCTGCTCAAATTCATTTCATGGATGAGCCCTACAAGCTGGTAGACAGGAGAGTTGTTCTTGCTATCTGTGTGAACTCCAGGCCTGGAAGTGAAAACTGTGCGATAACTAATTGTTCCGCTCAGTTCTCTGCCTATTATCCTCATTTTTTTTTCACCCTTCTCTTATTTTATTTTGGAAACTTGATTACAAAATGTCATCTGAGTAAATATTTTTCAAAGATGGCCTAAAGCCTGATCAAAGAGGAACATCAAAAGAAGGGGACCAGAATGAATTTCCCAAGAATGGGGGCAGACTTGTGAAATCCCGAACATCAATGTCGAGGTGGGGCAGATGATCCAGTGCCTTGGGACATCCTCCTGGCGTAAAAGGCGCTATACAAGTGTACTTTTGTTGTTGTTGTTGAAACAAGCTGTGTCACTGATCGACCGGGTTGGTGTTAAAACATAAAACATACATGTTAAAACAAAGTGTGTTATAATGGGGCTCTGCTGCATTGCACAAAATACAAAACGACACTTATATGTTTCGTCTTGGGATTATACTCATGAAAATTATATTCAAGAAGTAGACATTCTGTTACCAAGACACAGTGCAAACTAATTCTTGGGTGAACACAAAGTATGCTGAAAGACCAAAGAAAAGAATATTCATGTGAAGCAGCTTAAAACAGCTTGCAATTAAGCAGGACATTAAAACATTAAAGTTTTCATTGTCATATTTTCAGGATAATGGATGGAAAGTAAGCACCCCAATGTTCAGTGGCTTTGATCCAAGAAACAGAAAATACTTGGAACACAAGTCAGTTTTCCAGACAGCTCAAATTCCTGAGGCCTACAATTATTTAGGCAGCAAGATCATTTGTCTTAAAATGTAAGACTGTGCACTCCATTCCAGACAAACATAATGTTTAATGTATTGGTGAGCATCTTGCTGGTTTATTTTATATAATCTTAAGGATAGTGATGTGTTCTGTATATGCCAGACATCAGCTGATAATCCATCTAACATAAAGCATCCCCAAGTATGCTTTCATGTATAATTCTTCACTGTATATAACAAAGATTTTTCTTTGTGTTTAAGGAGAGGTTTTGTCTCTCTACCATTCCAAACTCTGTGACTCCATCTCCCCCATCCTCACCCGACTCCATTGGCTCCCCATCATAACAACAACAACAATAACTTTGATTTATATAGTGCTATTCACACCAGATGGCGTCTCAGAGTGCTTCACAACGGTGGATCCCTGGACCGAGCCAGGGGCACGGGTACAAAGGTGAGCAAAGGCGTGGTCGAAGAGAAAGGTCTTCAGCTGTGACCTGAAACTGAGAAAAGAGGGGGCAAGACAAAGGTAGTGAGGAAGGGAATTCCAGAGCCTTGGGGCATAGTAGCTGAAGGCCCGACCACCGAGGGTGGAGCGGAGGATTCGGGGAAATGGAGAAGGCCAGACCCAGTGGAGTGAAGGCAATGGGAGCTGGTGTAAGGAGAGAGGAGGTCAGAGAGGTAGTGGGGTGCAGAGGAGCGGAGGGATTTGAAAGCAAGGATGAGGATCTTGAAGTCGATCCTCTCAGGGATCCAATTCATCAACAACAACAACAACAACAACAACAATTCAAGATCTTGGTCTTCACATTGAAAGCCCTACACAACCTTGCCCCATTCTACATCTGTGACCTTCTGTGACCCCTTAACCAACCTGCCCACCCCCTCCGCTCAGCAGGCTCTGACGTGCTTCACTTACCTTGACCCATCTGGCCCACCATTGGCAGGTGAGCCTTTAGCCACTCTGCCCTCAACCTCTGGAGCTTCATCCCGTTGTCCCTCTGCCTCGACCCCCTCCCTGGTCTCCTTCAAGTCCCACCTCAAGACTCTCCTCTTCAATGGTCTCATCGGCAACTCCTAATCCCACCCCTTCGCTCCCCACCCCCCCCATCCTCAGCTGGGGTCTGAAACAGTGATTGTTCAGCACCTTTGGACATCCTCCTGACGTGAAAGGCATTGTACAAGTATAATTTTGTTGTTGTTGATGTCTGCATCCACCTTTCCATACAGCACATACCTTTGTTTTACACCTGTTTTCCAATGTAAAATGTTGCATGCTATGTGTGAAAAATTAGGGTAGTCATTTTTGTGCAAATTTTCTGCAGATTCACAAATAATGGCAATATTATGTCTATCTGCTGATTCCTCATCTGAGCCATTGCAATGATATTCACACAAAATGACATACTCATCTGCCATAACACTGTGCAGCTTCCAACTCCTGTGATAATCCATCAAATTAATATTTTTCGCATACTTACAAACATTGCATAGCAAAAAAAATTCCATGCCGTCTCTTTCCAAGAATTTTTGGTACAGACTAAATCATAATAATTGTTTCCAAGGTGCAATAAAATGGTCTATGATTGAACTATATCTAATGTTAAACTGCAGAGCCAAGGACATCATAAAATGACATGGAGATAATAATAATACTGTTTGATATAGTGTCAATAACTCTGAAATGTCTCAAAGCACTTTGCAGGCCATTGTTGTCAAGTGTAGTAGATGTACTATCAGGCAAGCACTGCAGCCAATTTACATACAGTACAATGCAATATTCTCAGAAGAGAGGATGCTTGATAAGAAATAGTCTTCATTTTGATTAGTGCCATGGGATCGTTCAAAGTCCACCTGACGTCAAGCAGAAGAGAACTCAGATTTATGTTCCATCCAAAGGGCAATACATTTAAACAAAATGGCGTATGCATCTCCTTCCCCTCCTGTGGACAACACTGAAAACTTCTACGATGACCTTGCAATGATTCTACCATTGTAGTTTCCTGACTCCACATGCCTCTGTTACCTAGCAGTAAATCGGAACCTGGTAGTTATTCGATTGGTGAATCACTTTTCTGGGGGTAATAATTCCTTCAAAAAAAATTGGTTGCTCATTCCAAGACTGCTTGTGGGACACTACTGTGTGCAATTAGTTGCTGTGTTTTGCCCATAAAATATACAATTAATTCACTTTTCAAAAATATTCTGTGAAGTGCTTTGAGACGTTTCAAAGACGTGAAAAGGCCTATATCAATTGTAAGAATTATTATTGTAGGCAATATATAACAATACAAATATTAGAGCAATGCAATGGACCCTCTGGAACCTTCTATATGATTCACAATACCCCATCGCGCAGATAAATTTCTCCCTAATCTAATGAGGTACTTTATGCATATCTACAGTAGATCTCTGTTTGGCTGTTTATTAATGAAGTGCATTGGATGCATGCTACATGTACAGAATAATAATTGTTCATCCAGTCCTGCACTTCCAATAACTTCCAATAATCCCTAATGTCAATGAAACATATTGGAACATATAGCACTTGCTTGTCCTCTTGTTCTGAGAAATCCTAGAACCTGTGGTTTGACTGCTCTATTGTGTCACTGTGAAAGTTATTGTTTGTGCATTGTGAGTGATATAATGAGTTATTTATGTGTTATTATGTGTGTGTATGGGTTATTGAGAATGATTGTATTATGGCATTGGTAATGCATATCAATTAACAACATCTACTAAAATCTAATAAATCGGTGGAACAGACTTGAGCAGCTGGATTGTCTCCTCTTGTTCCTATTTTCCAATTTGTTATACAGCATGCCAAGTAAAAGTATTGCATTAACCATCTCTTTGAAGGCTATGACAACGCTGTGGGATTTTGTTGTTATGGCAGTTATGGCTGTCTTTGATTCTTTTTGACTGACTCTCTCTGTTTCCATGTACATTTCCACACATGCAGCCAGACCATGAGAGATGGAGAGCTAATCATTCTAAGTTTCCTCACTGTCTAAAAACACAGTAATTTTTGATGGAAGTAATGCTTTGCCTCTTATGCTCCTATCACTCATAAACAATTTATCACAGAATTATAGAATTATACAACACAGGAGACAATTTGGCCCATTGTGTCTGTATCAGCTCTTTGAACAGAGCTGTCAAAATCAATCCCACTCCCCCGCGTTCTCCCCACAGCCCTGCAAATTTGCCCACCCCAAATAACTATCTGCTTCTCTCTTAAAAGTTGTTATCGAATTGACTTCCACCATGCTTTCAAGGAAATGCATTCCAGCTGTGGACAACTCGCTGCATGAAAACATTTCTCCTCAATTCCCCTCTGTTTCCTTTAACAAACATTTCAAATTAGTGTCTTCAGGTTACCAATCCACTCGCCAGTGAAAATAGTTTCTCCTTGTTCACCCTATCAGATTCCCTGATAATTTCGAAAACTTCTGTTAAGTCTTCAATTAACCTTCTCTGTTCTAAAGTGAATAATCCGAGATTCTCTAGCCTCTTCTGATTACTCAAGTTCCTCATACTTGGTACCATCCCAGTAAATCTCCTTTGCACCCTTGTTAATGCCTTGACATACTTCCTAAAGTGTGGTGCCCAGACCTGAACACAGTACTCCAGTTGAGGCCTAACCAGTGGTTATATAAACATAACTTCCTGACTTTTGTATTCTATGCCCCTAGTTATAAAGTCAGTATCACATGTGATTTTTTAAAATAGCTTTATCTACCTATCCTGCCACCTTCAAAGATTTATTTATATGAACCCACAGGTCTCTCTGTTCCTTCACCCGCCACTCCCCCCACCCAACCCCCACACACTTTAAGGTCCTATCATCTAGCTTGCACTATCTCTTCTCATTCTTCCTCCAAAAATGCATCACTTCACATTTATCCACATTAAACTTCATCTGCCAACTGTCTGCCCATTTTACCAGTCTGTCTATGTCTTCTTGCAGTCTGCTGCTATCCGCATCACTTATTAATACTTTTCCTAGCTTTGTATCATCTGCAAACTTGGAAATTGTACTCCCTACACCCAGGTCAGTAATGTAGACCAAAAACAGCAGTGGTCCCAATACCGATACCTAGGGGACACCACTGCACACGTTCCTCCAGTCAGAAAAACAACTGTTCAACATCACTCTCTGCTTTCTGTCTCCCATACAATTCTGTATCCATGCTGGCACTGCCCCGATGTGAAAGGCACTCTAGAAATGTAATTTTGTTGTTGTTGTCCCTTTAATACCGTGGGCTTCTATTTTGTTGACAAGTCTCTTAAGTGGTACTTTACCAAACAACTTTTGAAAATCCATATACTACGTCAACTGCACTACTTTCATCCATCCCCTCCATTATTTCACCAACAAACTCTATCGGGGTTGTTAGACATGATTTGCCTTTCACAAATCTGTATTGGCTGTCCTTTATTAACCTATTTTTTTTACGTGAAGATTTATTTTGTCTCGGATTACAGTCTCTAGATGTTTCCCTACTTTGACGAAGTAACGGAGAGAGTAGTGAAGATGGTTGATGTAGCTTATATGGATTTTGAAAAGGCGTGCCACATAAGAGAATTGTAAGCAAAATAGAAGCCCAAGTATTTAAGGACAGTGGCAGCATGGACAGAACTGACTGAGAGACAGAGAGTGGTGGTGAACAATTGCTTCCCTGACTGGAGGGAAGTATACAGTGGTGTCCCCCAGGGGATGATATTGGGACATTAGGCTGACTGGTATGTATCATTAATTCACTTATGTAGTTCCCGGATTTATCCTTCTGCCTCTTTTTATACAGGGGTGTAACATTTGCAACCCCACCAGTCTTTTGGCACCACCCCAGTATCCAAGGAAGATTGAAATATTATGGTCAGAGCCTCTATTTTTTCCACTGTTATTTCCCTCAGTAACCTAGGATGCAGCTGTCTGGACCAGGTGACTTATCTAACTTATCCATTTTGAGCACCGACAACCTTTTTAGTACCTCTTCTGGGTTTATTTCCCCACCTCCTCCAATAATGTGGCATTGGCTGTATCCTCTGCTTTTGTGAAGACAAATGCAAAGTAATCATTTATTTGTCACAAAATATCAGTTAAAGTGAAATAGAAAGATTCTGACAAGCCTCTATGCACACCTTGGCACCAAATTGTGCTTTGAAAATTCTGACAGGATAATATTATGGGCAGTCGTCACCAATTATTTTACAAATAATCGTTTTCTTTCGCAGAATAGGGCATGACATACAATTCAAATAATAATATTTGCTTTTGATATCATGCTTGTAATAATGAAATACCACAAAACAGTTCACAGGTAATTGTTGTCAAGTAGAGTATATCTGTAGGAAAACTCTGCAGCTATTTTGTGCAAAGTAAGATCCCACTAACAGCTCATGAATTGAATGATTAATTTATGCAGAGGATTGTTGGCCACGATAGCAAGAGCAATTCAGTTCTCTTTCAAAAAGTACCAGGAAATCTTTCATGTCTACCTCACCAACTGGTTCCTCTGCCCACCCTCTCAACCCTCACCCAAATGTTTCTCTAATGCCAACTGTCAGGAGATGCTGAACTACCTCAAAACCAAAGTTGAAGGTATCCGCTCAGCTGCCTCAGTGATTCTGAGTACTAATGACATTTTGTCCACTTGCAACCATGGTTCCCTCTGCCTCCTCATCCTCCTTGATCTCTCTGCTGCCTTCAATACCGTTGACCACAGTATTCTCCTCCTCTCTTCTCCTCTCATCTCAACCTTCATGGTTCTGTCCTTGAATGGTTCAGATCCTGCCTCCCAGAGTCTCCATTAACTCCACAAATGGCTTCTCCTCTAGCCCCTGCACCATCTTGTGTGGCATTCCTCAGGACTCTATTCTTGGTCCCCCTCCTCTTAAATATCTATATGCTTCCCCTTGAAATAATGACTGTCCAGCACCTTGAGACATCCTCCTGATGTGAAAGGTTCTATACAAGTGTAATTTTGCTTTGTTGTTGTTGGTGACGTCATCTGCAGACATGGGGTCAACTTCCACATGTATGTGGATGACACTCAACTGTATCTCTCATCTCTACCCATGACTCCAGGACCACTGCTATCCTATCAGAATATCTGGCAGAGATCAATTCCTGGATGAGAACTAACTTACTACAGTTGAACGTCAACAAAACTGAGATCCGCCTGATTGCCTCCACACCTCAGGTGCTGAGAGCATTGCCATCCAAGGATGCACACTCCATCTCATTGAGCCAGCCCAGAACTTTGGCATCTTGTTTGATGCTCGATTATATTTTTTTACCCCACATATGTGCCATGACCCTTTTTGCCATACCCCACCTCAGCAACATCACACATCCTCGACTGTATTGCACAACAGACTGCCAAGACCCTCATACACGTATTCATAACATCCAGGCCTGATTCAAAGCCCTCCATAGCCTTTCTCTCCCCCTACCTTTGCGACCACCTAAGCCCTAGCAACTTGCTCACTCACTCTGCCCAATGGGCTCTGGTCTGTTTCACTTCCCATCCTTTGTCCACCCCACCATTGGTGGGTGGGCCTTCAGCCATTCTGCCCCTACCCTCTAGAACTCCATTCCGCAGTCCCTCCATCTCAACCCCTCCCTTGTCTCCTTCAAGACCCGTCTCAAGAAACCTCCTCTTTCACCATGTCTTCAGTCACCCTCCTTCTCTGCCTACTCTCTAACCTCTCCGATCCTGACCTCCAGCTCAGTTCCAAAACACTGACTGTCCAACAACTTGATAAATCCTCCTGACATGAAATTTGTTGATGTTGTTGTTGAATAAGAAAATACACCTTTGATTTAACATCCCATCTGAAAATAACCGACAGTGAAGCCTCATTATAACACAATAGAAGGAATCCATATAATTTCAACATGCAGTACAATGATGGGCATTAGCAGCTTTTGCTGTGAATAGATGCAAGCAACTGGCTCGCTCCCAATAGGCCCGCTGATTACTGCACTTAAAAATGGTCAACCACAGGGTTTCAATTTGCCAAAGTCATTATTTCCTATTTGCTTCACATGCAAGAAGCAGTAAAATTACATCAGTAGCCACCTGATGAGCCATTTTGTACAAAGGCATTTTCAGATGACCAAATCTCGGCCAATATTACTTTCCATCTGCACACAGCACAGGTGATGTTGGTGACCTAATGACCTGGAAGTCAGCTATTTTAGCAGAAGAGTCAGCATGCTGGAAGTGAACATATGCGGCAAACTGGATCCGCTCTTCATCCACATTAAATCTGACTCCATGATATAAAGCATTTGGTTATCTTGGGATTCATTTTAAGTATATCTCATAACTTGGACAATAAATTGCATTTATTTTAATACTGTATACAACATAATTTTTATATTTGACAATTGATCAGTCACTATAACAACACGTTAAATATTACAATACACCATCAGAAGTTTGAAATCCATTTATGGGCAAATCTTTTTCTTTTAGGTACTTTCAGTGCCTATAAAAAACTTACATTTTATCTGAAGTAGTAAAACCTCACCTTTCTTTGTTACCTGCGACCAGCCTTTTCCATTCTCTTGAGTCTTGTCTTAGACTGTGATGTGTCCATCTCAGAAAGACTCCATTAAGCGTAATGAGGTCAGGGAGGCCAGGTAGTCTGTCTGACTATAGGAAAGTGAAATAGTGACAGTTCTCCCCCACATCCATACCATGACCTGCTCTGCGGGAGAGATATAGAAGGGGAGGGAGAGAGTTAGGAGGGCAGCAGAAGGCATGATCAAAGAGAAGGGTCTTGAGACCGGCCTTGAAGGTTGCAAGGGAGGGAGTGAGGCAAAGGGACTGAAGGATTGAGTTCCAGAGTATGGGGGCAGAGAGGCTGAAAGCTCATCTGCTGAAGTTCGGGCGGGTCAGGAGGGGGACATGGAGCAGGCCGGAGCTCGCTGAATGTGGGGGTGGGAGGTTCATAGGGGGACAGCATGTTGGAGAAGTGGTGGGGGTGGGGGGCAAGGCCATGAATGTCCTTGAATGTGAGGATGAGGATCTTGAATTTGATCCTCTGGGGGGATGGGGAGCCAATGGAGCAGGGCAAAGGTGGGAGTGATGTGGTCGCGGAGCTTGGTGCGGGTGAGGACACGAGCTGCAGAGTTATAGATGATCTGCAGCTTGTGAAGGGCAGAACCAGAAAGGCCAATAAGGAGGGAGTTTCCATAGTCGAGCCTTGATGTGATGAATGTGTGGACAAGGGTTTTGGCAGCCTGAGGGGTGAGGCAGTGTGAGTCTGGCAATGTTGCGAAGGTGGTGCAAGGCAATACTGGTCATGGCGCGGATGAGGGGGAGGAAGGACAGTTCAGGGTCGAATAAGATGCCCAGGTTCCTGACTGGCTTAGAGAAGTGGAGAGTGCAGCCTTGGATGGTGATGGTGTCAGCACCTGAGGTGCGGAGGTGCTAACTCGAGCCAATCAGGATGGCCTCAGTCTTAAGCCTTAGCTATTCATTCTACCTGCAAATTAAATCAGATTTAAATAGCCCGGATGTTTGATTCCCACCAACCCAGTGCGTACCTCAAACTTCCATGTCATTTACCTGATCTGTGATCGGAAAACAACAACAACAACAACAAAATTAACTTGTATAGAGCCTTTCATTTCAGGAGGACCTCCCAAGACGCTGAAACACACACCCCAATACACATACACTCTGACACATACACTCCCCAACACACCCTCTGCCAACACACAAACACACACACACACCCTGATCCCCAGCAGTATTTATCGCCTTGCAAGCGACAAATTACATTTTTACAAATAACATTACATTTGTAAGCGCCTTTCATGGAGTAACGTGAAATTTTTGCCCCCACCCCTCAACACACACACACACTCAATGGCTGGTATTCAGAGACTGCTGTTACTCAGTGTTAGCGTTACACTCCCTCAACTTCATTCTGCCAATGATATTAATTATTGTATGCCACTTATTCTGTGCACATATGATCTTGAAATACGAATTTCTAATTTCTATTTTGGGTGTCCAGCCTGCTGTGTATAGCTCTTGAGACATCCTCCGAATATGAAAGGTGCTACATAAATGTAAATTGCATTGTAACTGCATTGTATATCAGTGAGATGCTTGGATTGCCCAACTGCGTTAGTTTTCCATGTCTCACTATGAGAGCAAGGATAAGAGACATAAGTGCCACTGGAAGAACAGGTTAACAATAGGATAAGCATGGTCGTGAATTTGTAGTTGCTGTTGAACAGTTGAGGGATTCACAGCTAGAAGAAGATGGAATTTAAGAGAAATAGCACTGAGAATAGATGGTGGAAAGCATCTGGATTATTTTCCTTGGTCATTATTCGGTAAGCTGACCTATAACAAACATCAATAGAATATTTATTTAAAATAAAAGCGTCACCAGAAAAATCCATTGAGTCAACCAGGAACATTGAGGATACCAGAAGCGACTGTTGGCCCAGGGATGGGTTTAACAGCCAAGATGAAGAGAGAATGAGAAGCAATGGATAGCTAGATCAGGCAACTATATACATACTGTAAAAACATTAGAAAATGTGACTTGGAAATAAAAGCAGCTCAGAGATTAACAGATTAAACGGTAATTGTATATCTAAAAATGGTATTTGTCCTATTTGTCCTCTGGTACCTCGGAGTCGGGAATAATAATAACAATAATCTTTGCATTTGATATAACGCTTTTCACCTCTTATCGACGTCCCAAAGCGCTTCACAGAATATACTGTAAAGTGAATTGACTGTGTATTTGTGGGCAAAATGTAGCAGCCAATTGCGCACAACAGTGTCCCACAAACAGTCGTGGATTGAAATGACCAATTTTATTATTGTGTTCTTTTTTGGACGGATTATTATTAGGTGTGTGGAGTAAGGAAACTTACCCAAGGTTTCGCCCTGACCTGCCTGGATTTGAACACAGATCTCCCCAGCTTTGTCTCCTCAGCTTGCAAGACAAGTGCTCTAACCACTAAGTCACAGGAGCTCCATCGATACAGCTCGATTAATGCATTGTTTCATCTGACAATCTGGTCTATGAATAAATAATGATTCCTCTGTGGTGTCAGTAAATGTCAGATGGTGTTTCATTACAAAACAGATAACAGCAGCGAATAAAATTACTGAAATTATTGCACAAATGTGTGCTTACTTAGTGTTAAATATAACACAGAATTATTCAGTTTACTTGCAGTTCAATGTCTCACACTGTAATTAGAATGCTTCACAGTGTTGATTTTGATACAGGACAAACTGGGTATATCTGGTCAAAACACAAAATACTACAGATGCTGGGAATCTGAAACAAAAACAGAAGTTGCTGGGGAAACTCAGCAGGTCAGGCAGCATCCATGGAGAAAGGAAAAAGAGTCAACGTTTCGGGTCTACAACCCTTCGTCAGAACTGGACGAAGGGTTGTAGATCCGAAACGTTGACTCTTTTTCCTTTCTCCTTGGATGCTGCCTGACCTGCTGAGTTTCACCAGCAACTTCTGTTTAGGTATATCTGGTGACTGAACATTGCTGTTTACTGTTAGATTAACATCAAATTTGTTCAGAATTCACGTGATAACATTTTTCCCTCTATACCTTCAGGCTGTAAGCATCTATGTACAGTCCGAGGATTATTTCAATGCAATGCATTCAAGATTAAGGGTCAGCCTTTTTGAACAAAGTTGAGGAGACATTCCTTCAATCAGAGGGTAGTGAATTTATGCAATTCTGTACCCCAGAAGGCTGTGGATGCTCAGTTCCTGAACATATTCAAGACTGAGATTAATAGATTTAATAATAATCCTGACATTTGATATAGTGCCTTATCACATCTTCTAGACATCACAAAGCTCTGAACAGAATATACTGTAAAGTGAATTGACTGAAGGATAGAGGGATTAAGGGATATGGGTATTATAGAATCATAGAATTATATGGCACAAAAGGAGGTAATTCGGCCCATCTAGTCTGTGCCGGCTCTTTGAACAGAGCAACTCCATCCCACTGCCCAGCTTTCTCCCCATAACCTAACAGTCCTGCTCTTCCTAAATAAAGATCTAGTTCCCTTTTAAAAGCTGTTATGGAATCTGCCTCCACCACCTTTTCAGGCAATGTATTCCAGATTCAAACAACCCACTGAGTGAAAACATTTTTCCTCAGCTCCCCTCTGCTTCGTTTTGAAACTATTTTAAATCTGTGACCACGAGTCACTGATTTGCCCACCAGTGGAAACTGTCTTTCCCTATTCACCCTGTCGAAAACCTCTCATAATCTTATAAACCTCTATTAGATCTCCTCTCAATCTTCTTTGTTCTAGAGAGGATAAGTCTAGCCTATCAAGACTTTCCTCGTAGTTGAAGTCCCTCATTCCTGGTACCATCCTAGTAAATCTCCTCTGCACCCTTTCCAATGCCTGAATATCCTTCCTAAAGTGTGGAGACCAGAATTGCACACAGGTCTCTTTGTTCCTTCACACCCAGGTCTCTTTGTTCCTTCACACCCTTTAAAATTGTACTATCTAACCTATATTGCCTCCCCTCATTTCTTCTCCCAAAGTGTATCACCTCACACTTCTCTGTATTAAACTTCATCTGCCATGTGTCTGCCCACTTTACCATTTTATCCATATCCTCTTGCAGATGGCTACTATCCTCCTCACTACTTACTATTCTCCCTAACTTAGTATAATCTGCAAATTTGGAAACCGTACTCCCTAAACCCAAATCTAAATCATTAATGTATATTAAAAAGAGCAGTGGTCCCAAAACTGATCCCTGGGGGACACCACTGCACACTTACCTCCAGTTTGAAAAGCAGCCACTCACCACAATTCTCTGCTTTCTGTCTTGCAGCCAGTTGTGGATCCATGCTACCACTGTCCCTTTAACGCCGTGGGCCTCTATTTTCCTAATAAGCCTCTCATGCGGCACTTTGTCAAATGCCTTTTGAAAGTCCATGTAAACTACATCAACTTTGCTGCCCTCGTCCACCCATTCTGTTACATCATTGAAAAATTCTATCAGATTTGTAAGGCAAGATTTGCCTTTAACAAATCCATGCTGGCTATCCTTTTTTAGCCTATATTTTGCTAAGTGAAGATCTATCTTGTCCCTGAATATAGACTCTAGAAGTTTGCCCACTACTGACGTGAGACTGACTGGCCTGTAGTTCCCAGGTTTGTCCTTCTGCCCCTTTTTGTACAGGGGAGTAACATTAGCAACCCTCCAGCCTTCAGGTTCCACCACCCCTGTGTCCAAGGAAGATTGAAAGATTGTGGCCAGAGTCTGTGCTATTTGCTCCTGCACTTCCCTCAGTAACCTCGGATGCAACCCATTCGGACCGGGCAACTTATCTACCTTGAGCGCCGTCAACCTTTTTAGTACTTCCTCTCTGGTTATGTTTATCTTATCCATTTCTACTACACTCCTCCAATACTGTGACATTGGCTGCATCTTCTTCTCTTGTGAAGACAGAAGCAAAGTACTCATTCAATACATCAGCCATGCCCTCTGCCTCCACAATAAGATTTCCTCCTTGGTCCCTTATTGGCCCCACCCTACCCTTGACCAATCTTTTACCCTTAATATATTTGCAAAATACCTTAGGATTCCCTTTAATGTTACCTGCTAATTGTTTCTCATGCATTCTTTTTGCCCCTCTAACTTCCTTTTTTAGTTCTCTCCTGCACTTCCTATATTCCGATTGTTTGAATTCTGTATTCTGGGCCTGACACTTATCATAAGCCTCCTTTTTTTGCTTTATTTTCACCCCAATTGCCCTCGTCATCTAAGGAGGTTTGGATGCCCTACATTTTACCTTTGTTGGAATGTTTCTAACCTGTGCCCAACCGGTTTTAGGGCGGGTAAATGGAATTAGGTTAGAAGATCCGCCATGATCTTATTGAATGTGGAGCAGGCTCGAGGTGCTGAATGGTTTACTCCTGATCCTATTTCTTCTGTTCTTATGTTGCTCTATGATGTTCACAAGATTATAAAATCAGTTCAGATAAATAAAATTATTTGGCCCACTTGATCTCATCCTTCCAGAATACCTCATCTACCATCTTGATCCAGTAAACATGGGCTTTATTTCTGCATGGGAAGTTATTCATTTTAATATTATAATCTCTGAGGCTCTATAAATATTATTGATATCACAGGTGAATGTAACCTCTATCTCTCACAAGTGACTATCATAAGGGGAACAACCACAAAGGCCTTCACACGTCAGCCTAGCTCAGTTGATAGTACTCTTCCATCTGAGTCAAAAGATTATGAGTTCAAGACACATCAAGCCTTTAAACTTTCAGGCCTTTGAACTCACAGTCCATACTTTGCTTTTCAACACAGTTCCGATGACATGCTGCATTATTGTTAGGTGCTTTTCCTTCAGACAAAATGTTAAACTGAGGTCCTGTTTACCTCTTCAGCTGGGCATTAAAGATAGCACTATTCAAAAAGAGAAGACAGTTTCTCCTGATGTCTTGGCCAACAATCCCGTGAGTGCCAGGCTGACAGAGTGGTAGCACTCTAACCTGAGAGTCAGAAGGTTGGAAGTTCAAGCCTCAAGTAGGGACTTGAGATTGCATTGTCTAAGTGACAATCCAATGCAGTGTTGGGGGTTTGTTCCATTGTCAGAAGTGCTCTTCTTTGGAGGAGACTACAGTGGAGCCCAGTAGCTCAATGGTTGGAGCATTTGCCTCTCAAATGAGAAATCTGGATTCAATTCCCGGCAGGGAGTTTCCATACTGGACAAGTCTAATAATCCCTCAAGAAAAAAAAGTTAATCGGTCACTTCAATACATAAATATTTGCGGGGCACTACTGTGTGTGTTAGTGGCTGCTGTGTTTCACTCACAAATATAGTCAATTCGTTTTACAATATATCTAGAAGCGCTTTGAGATTTCTAGATCATGTAAAAAGTATGCGAAATCATGCAAAAATATGAAATGCAAGGAATAATATTATTATTTTATAAACTGAAGTCATGTCTGCCTGTTCAGGTGAACGGTAAAAAACCCAAGCTACTGTTTGACAACAGAAGGAAGTTTCTCCTTGTGTCCTGGGCAACATTTCCCCCCAAATAAAACTGTCACTCACTGCATGGATGTTGTGGGACATTACTGGGTGCAATAAGTTACACTTGTGTATCATCCTTCACAATGGAAAGATGACCCAGGGCACTGGACAATCAGGGATATTGGACCTAGCTGTGAGTTGGGGTCTGAAGGAGTAGAGGGCAGGTGAGAAGAGGATGGGAGGGTGGCCAAAGGCTCAGTCGAAGAGGAAGGTCTTTAGATATGACTTGAAGAAAGCCAAGAGAGGGATTGAGGCAGAGGAATGGTGTGAAGGAATTTCAGAGTTCTTGAGGGAAGGAGTTCCGAAGTGTTGGGGCAGAGAGGCTGAAAGACTGGAGTTCAGAGTTCAGCAGAGATGCTGAATGCCAGATTGCCAATGGTGAGATGGTATGTGCGGGGGACCTGAAACAGACTGGTGGTTGCAAAGTGGAGGGAGCAGAGAGGGTGTTATGGGCTTAGTGGATCACAGAGGTAGGAGTGAGCAAGATCACAGAGGGCTTTGAAGATCAGAACGATGGTTTTGAACTTGATTCTCTGTGGGATGGAGTGCCAGTGAAACCAGGCAAGGATGGGGGTGATTGGTTCATGGAGCCTGGTGTGGGAGAGGACCTAGTTGCAGCTAGTGGAGAGAGGAGTTGGGAAGTCTGATGAGCAGGTTGTTGGATGGTAGAGCTGGGATGTGATGAGAGCATGGATAAGAGTCTTGGAGGCCTGTGGTGAGACGCAGTAGCAGAGTCGGGTAATGTTGTGAATGTGGTACAATATTGGCTCAGTGATGTGAACAGTGCAGCTATGATGGATATTAGGATGAGGAGATAAAAAGATAGAGAGAGCCGTGGTCACAGATGGACAGAATGTCACATGTACTTTGACCAGAACTGTTTCTGCGCTGTGAGCAGCACAAGACTCAGAGGGGTTCATGGAGAGAAAAGAGTTAGGGTGGGAAGCCACAACTCAATCCATGATCTTGGAAAGAAGAAAGGTTTAAAATGGAATGGTGCTAACCTAGCTTCCTCAAATTTCACTAAAAAAAATTCACTCAAATGATTCTCATCATCAATTTCAAGGCCCTCCAAGACCTTGCCCCCTCCTATTTCTCTAAGCTGCTGATCCCCACCAACCTGATCCCTACCTTCAGTAGTCTCCGGCCTGCTCCATGTCTCCCATCCAACCGGCCCTACCATTGGTGGCCTGTCTTTCAGCCTTTCTGTGCCAATACTTCAGAACTCCTTCCCTCAATCCCTTTCCGAGCTTCCTCCCTTGCTTTCTTCGAGGCCTGACTCAAGACCCTCGTTTACAACTGTGCCTTCAGTCGCCATCCTACCTCACTGCATGCCTTCATCTCAACCCTGCCCCTCCACCCCCACTCCTCCCCTATGCTCAGGTCCTAGCCCCTGACTGTTCATCGCCTTGGGATGTCCTCCCAATGTGAAAGGGGCTCTACAAATATTTGTTGTTGTTGTTGTTGTTGTTGCTGTAAGCGCTCTGGGATGCCATCCGGTGTGGAGGGTGCTATATAAATTTAAGTTGTTGTTGTTGTTGTTGCAATCCCTGTGAGATGTCTCAATGACAAGGATCTGATTTCCAGGGGAGATATAGTTAAAATATAAAGAGAAGCAAACAGTAATTATTATGAATAGAGGTTTAGCTATCTCTGCTGCTGGAAAGTATTATGAGTGCTGGAGTCATACAGAGCAGTTTAATAGTTATTATTTTTAATAAGTTATTCCCGGGTCAACTTAGTAGCATCAGAGTGTTTTTATTGTGTTGTTGGTGCTGCAGAATGGTGAAGTAGTTGCTATGGTTACATTCAGAGCTCTGTCATGGTGAGAACCATCACATCGCTGTATATTTTGAAGCTACAGCTGGTTCCTGTGAAATAGACATGTTAAGGCTATCGTCCAATGTAGTTGGAACAAATTTAATACATGAAGCATGTATTTCCCTTCAGCCGTGTGTTGCCTTTAATATTTTGAAAGTTTTGAGAGGGTAAGTAAAGAATATTTTTGTTGGTTGCCAAATTTGGTAACCAGTTTGGGATTATCATTGGAATGTTTTCCACAAAGAGGATTAATACAACATTGGAATGCTTTACCATGTGTGACTCTTAAAGCTATTTACAGCTATGACCACAGAAACATATAAAAAGAAATTGAACAGAAAAACATTATAAAATGGATGGGGTGGGGTGGATGGGGGGAGAGCAAGCAGGGAACTAAGATAACAGTGTGTTAATAATCCTTGTATTTCATACAGCACCTTTCATATCAGGAAGATGTTTCAAATCACTTTACAGGATTTACTGGAAAGTATAGTGATTGTATTTTGAAGGCAAATGCCACAGCCAATTTGAGTTTTGGAATATCTCACAAACAGCTTTGAAGTGAATGACGATTTCAGTTGGAGGGAAGGATTGTTGACCAGGAGCTTTGGAGAAACTCCCTTCTCCTTTTGAATAGTGCCGTAGGATCTTTGATGTCGAGCAGAACAGGCAGGTACGCCCTTGGTTTAACATCTCATCTGGAGGATGGCATTTCCAGTAATGCAGCATACTCCAGCACTGTATTGGAATGTCAGCATAGACTGTTACTTCAAAGTCTTGAGATAGGGATTTGAACCCACAATCCTACGACTCATAGGGGAGAGTTTACGGCTTTAGTGGTGGAGTTGGTACCAGCATAGGCTGAATGCTCTCCTGCTTGGCTTCAGTTAGAAGCTTCTCACTTTAGACGCTGACAGCATCATTATATATAGATGCACACTCCTCAAACTAAGCTAGTATAGAACCTCTGTGTCTTGTTTGACTCTCAATTTTCCTTTAAATTCCAGATCTGTGCCTTAACCTGTTCAGCTTTCCCTCACCTCCGTGACGTCTTCCACTACCTCTCTCCCCAGGCAGCCAGACCCTTATCCATAATTTTGGTACTTTAACGCTTGATTATACTCCTTGCTCATCAGTCTTCCCAACCCTTCCCTTCACAAGCTGCAGACTATTCAAACAACTCTGGCTTTTGTCTTCTGCACCAGGCTTCTGTAAGCCAAACACCCCCATCCTCAGCCAACTCCCCATCTCCTAAAGGATTGAGTTTAAGGCCTTTAATCTCACTCTTAAAGCTCCACTCTACCTCTGTGACATTTTAAAACCTTACCAACACATACTTTCCCTTCATTTTGCAGGAACCAGTCTGCATCACATCCGTCATCCTGCCCAGTCCATAATCGTCGGATAGACTTTTAGCCTTTCTGCCCCATTCTCTAGAACTCCATCTGTGGATCCTTTCACCTTGCTCCTTCCCTTGCCTCCTTCACGGTCCAATTCAAGACCTTCCTCTTTGAATGCGGTCATCTTTACACCCACACCCCAATTTTGGACCTCACCCTTCTTGAATCTAACCCCCAGCTCAACTGCAAACCCTTGACTATCCAGTGCCTTTCTGTGTCCTCCCAAAGTGAAAGATGCTATATCAATGCAACAACAACAAAATTACACTTGTATAGTGCCTTTCACATCAGGAGGATTTATTGTTGTAAATTTTATAATTAAAGCTAATACTTTCCATGGCAAATCATTGATTGTACTTTGTTTATGCAAGTGTTTCATACCTTTCATGCAGAAACAGATTCATTTGGTTCCAATTTGTCTCAAAGGAAATGAGGCAAACTTCAGACCTTTATCCATGATTGTGTTTTGTGTGGTGTTTAATGCCAAGACATTCCCCAAACACTAAATGGTTGCCAGATTTCACCATCCAAACTCACTGGCAGGTACCTGACTTCCAGGATGCATCAAGTAGTTTCAGTTGTATACAATTTGCAGCTGTGTCATTCAGGAGACTGGCATGCTTTCAGAAACAATTAGTGCTTTGAGATTTTCTAAACAGGATGCTTGAGACTTTGTGAGATGCTTTGCTATCTGCTCACTGGGAAGACAAAGGGAGGTGAAATCTCCCACACATTAAATGTGTATATTACACCCATGACGCCATATGTGGTTTTAGCACTACATGTTCTCGATGTTGGTATTCTGCTTAGTGTTAATAGCAAACATGCCACATTGCTATTCAAATCAACGCTGATTCAAATCATTTGCTGTTTAAAATGCTTCAACAGCATGGATGAACTGCAAAGTGACTATAAAGAGCACGATGGTTTAATTCCAGCTGTGCAATGTGGAAAATAGATGCATTGTGAATTTCTTGGCTAAGTCATCCCACACAGGTATCAATGGAATTACTTATTATGTTCATGGTAATATTCATTAATAATGATGCAGCCTTTTATATGCCTTGCAGGCAACTGCAATTTATATGTATTTGGGCCAGGTTACATGGGAGAATAAACAAATTCATGTTATTGTACAGTGTAGAATCATGATGATATATATACAGATTCATATGATTTAAAAAAAAAAAAAGAATTCTACTCTACAAATAATTCAGGTGTCCGTGAGGATTGAGGTAATATGCGGATAAACACTTTAGATTTACCCTATTAATGTAACATTTACCAGTGTCCAGTATTTGTCAAATTCTTAAATAGTCTTTCATGTTAAAGTTAGCTTTCTGTAGGTTTTTTCCAAAAACTGTGGAAACTCGGTTCAAACATAAACAACAACAACTTGTATATAGAGCCCTTCATGGCTGACAGAGTCTCAAAACGCTTCAATTTGCCCAAATATGCATCCTCTTGTCCGAAGTGTTATGTTACCGGAGCAAATCTAGTCCCAGGTGGAACTTTACAGTGGAACCCAAATATGTCCAGCCTCTGCTCTAATCTATCAAAAATGTAACATTTAAAAATTGTGCTAAGTAGAATCATACAATCTTACGGCACAAAAGGAGGCGCTTTGACCCATCGAGTCTGTGCCATCTCTTTAAAAAGAACAACTCAATCCCAATCCCCAGCTTTCTTTCCATAACTGCGCAAACCCATCTTCCCCAAATAAACGTCTACCTCTCTTTTAAAAGTTTTTATCAAATTGGCCTCCACCACCTTTTCAGGCAATGCATTCCAGATTCGAATAATTCACTGAGTGAAAAATAATTCTCCTCACCTCCCCTCTGCTTCTTTTAGAAACTATTTTAAGTCTGTGACAACGGGTCACCAGTGGAAACAGATTTTCCCTGTTTACTCTATCTCATCCCCTCATGATCTTGAAAACCTCTATTAGGTCTCCTCGTAACCTTCTCTGCTACATTGAGAATAAACAACAACAACAACAATTTACATTTATAGAGCGCCTTTCACGTCGGGAGGAAATCCCAAGGCGCTGAACAAGAGGCATGTGACCCGAGCTGGGAGGGGAGTGTTTGGGAAGTGGTGAAACACGAAGGGGAGGTAAAAGAGTTCGGGGTGGAACAAAAGGCACGATCGAAGAGGAAAGTCTTCAAATCGGCCTTGAAAGAGGAAAGGGAAGAGGCAAAACGGAGGGATTGAGGTATGGCATTCCATAAGGTGGGAGCGGAGAAACTGAAGGCCCAGCCTCCGATGGTGGGGCGGTTCGGGCAGGGGGCTCGGAGCAGGCCAAGTCCTGTTGAACGGAGGGTCCGGGTGTGCGTGTAGGGGTAGAGTAGATCGGTTAAATAGGGCGGGGCAAGGCCGTGTAAGGCCTTGTAGGTGAGGACGAGGATCTTAAATTCGATCCTCTGGAGGATGGGGAGCCAGTGGAGACGGGCGAGGGTGGGAGTTATGTGGTCACGGAGGCGGGTGCGGGATAGTACACGGGCTGCAGAGTTTTGGATGGCCTGCAGCCTATGAATGGAGGAACTGGGGAGGCCGACTAGGAGAGAATTTCCGAAATCCAGCCGTGAGGTGATGTGTGCATGCACGAGTGTTTCGTGCATGTATACACCTATGAACCTAGCCTCTCCAGCCTTTCCTCATAACTGAAGTCCCTCATTACTGGTACCATACTGGTGAATCTCCTCTGCACCTTTTCCAATGCCTTAACATGCTTTCTAAAGTGTGGTGACCAGAATTGAACACAGTACTCTAGCTGGGGCCTAATCAGTCTTATAGAGGTTAGTCAGAACTTCCTGACTTTTGTAATCTATGCCCCTATTTATAAAGCCCAGTATCCTGTATGCTTTTTAAAGAATGTACTGTACTGTGAAAAATCCTCCCAATGTGCAAAATGCTATATACCATACACACATGCTTTTACTCTATCCTGGAGGCAAACAACAATCCAAAGACTATCTTGTACCATCCATCACCTTCTCCATGCACCCCCATAATCCACCGCCTTCCTCACATCAAACAACAAATACAAAGAGGTCCTAGAATTCTTCATCTCAAAACTTTAAAACATCTGCTTAATTGGATCATGCTTCCCACCCACCATGTCCCCTTCCACATCACCCAAACTGTTCACATCACCTTCTCCCTCTGCAAATGGTTTCTCCTCCCACCACCAACTGGTAATCTACGGGGTACCTCAGGACTCCATCCTTTTCCCTCTTCTTTTCCTTATCTACATGCTCCCTTCTTCCACCTCCAACATTTTGCCCACCTCCGACAGTACGTTAGCCCAAATGCACCCAAAACCCTCATGCATTTATTTATCACTTCCCGCTTGGATTACTTCAAAGATGTCCTTGTCGGTCTCCCCAGCTCCATAATTCAAAAGATCCATCTTATTCAGAACTGTACCGCCTGCTGACATGGACCAAAGTATGTACCAACATTTCACTAGTTCTGGCCAATAGGGTCCGTCGATATGGAAATGTTCTGATTTAGATATATCGATGGGCTCATATCAAGATATACTGAAATATCGATATTTTCGGGTTTTTCGTACTGCGCATGCGTGCTCATTCGGGGTACGCGCGCATTTGGGGCCTATCTCCTCAGGAGGTAAATATATTTCTCTCTCTGTGTCTCTCACACTCACTCTCTTCATCTCTGTATTTTTCTCTGTGTCTCTGTGTCTCTCTCCTCTCTCACATCCCCCCCATCTCTATCTATCTGTATATTATCACATCCACCCCAACTCTCCACCCCCCCACCCCGCCGCCATCCCTCTCTCCTCTCCCCCCCGCCGGCGTCCCTCTCTCCCACCCCTACCCCCCACCATCTCTCTCCCCCCCCCCACCCCCGCCTGCCGTCTCTCTCCCCCTCCCCCAACCCCCCCTGCCGTCTCTCTCCCCCTCCCCCCACCCCCCAGCCGTCTCTCTCCCCTCACCCCTTGCATACCTGTATATTGTATTCTAGGACTATGAATACAACATGGCGGCTTTGCACCTCGGTCTGTGCATTGTGTATAGAGATGAGCATTCTGGGTCTTGTAGTTCAGTGTGTGCACATTCCGATTTTTCCCTCGATATATCGACATTTCAATATATCGATATTTTTGAAATGCCTATATCGGCGTATCGATCTGAAAATTATATCGGGTTTTAGCGATATATCGATATATCGCCGGACCCTACTGGCCAGGCTCCACTCGCTTTCCATCACCGAATGAATCAACTTCAAGATCCTCACACTCATGTTCAAATCCATTCACTCCCTGGCACATCCCTACCTCTCCAACTTCCTCACTCCCCAATCCGTCTCCACTCAACTGACACCGGCCTCTTGCTTGTTCCTTGCACCCGCCGCCCTACCATCAGAGATCACGCTTTTAGTCACTATGCCCCAGAACTCTGGAAAATTCTGCCTCAATCCCTCAGCCTTGGTCTCTCTCTCTCTCCTCTTTGAAATTCCGCCTGACAATTTTTCTCTTTGTCCATGCGTTAGGCCACCTCCCCCATCCCCCACTGGCTCGGAGTCAGGCTCACCATGAGTGTTCTACGATGCTATCTTGTGTGGATGACATTGTATAAGTGTATGGTGTTGCTGTTGTGTACATAAATGTAACTTGTTGTTGATATGATGGTTAGCAGTAGTGTCCAGCAATCTATTGATATATCGGTTATATCAGTATAATTTTTCATATCGATATACCGATATTGGAAATTCAAATATATCGGTATATCAAAAAATTCGGTATGAAAAAAAATATTGGTATATCGCAAATATCGGTATATCGTGGCCGGCGATATATCGATCTATCGGTTATATCGGTATAAAGCGAACTTTTTCAACTTACCTTATCGCCGGCATTGCAAACCTCCTGGGCCTAGAGCACGGAATGCGCGTACATATCGGAATGCATGCACACCTCCGAATGTGCGCGCATGCGCAGTATAAAAAACACTGCGATATCGATATATCAGTATATATCGATATGAGCCCACCGATATAACGACAGACCCTAGTTAGCAGTAGTACAAAGTTTAATTAATTATAATGCAGCTGCGTACACCTTCAAAATTCAATCTAGGAAATGCATTCCTGTGAAATGCTTTGAAATATCTCCTGATGTGGTAGGCACAATATCAGATACAAGTAATTTTCAAATAGTGCCATGGAGTCTTTAACATCTATCTGAACACAAAGACAGGACCTCAGTTAAACATCTCAAATAAAGTTGGCATCTCCAACAACGCTGCACACACCCAGCACTCTATTGGTATGTGCACTGAAACTTGTATGTTCAAAGTTCCATATTATGTTTGAATCCGTATCCTTGTGACTGAGATGATATTCTATGAACTGAACTAGGCTGACTCCAAATAGGATGAGAACTACTATATGTCAATGAATGCTGTATACCCAAAACACATTTCGTATATGTTTGTAAGTTGAATTAATAACCAGATCTTTCTATTTTACATTGGGTCCTATTTTATAGCACTTTTTTTGGTTGGCTATTGGCCTAACCGTGGGAGCTTGCCCACTGAAAAAAAATTCTGTAACACACATTCTCAGATAGGTGATATTATCAAATGACAATATTAAGAATAATATTTCAAATAAAAAACACATCTTACTTGTCTGCAGCAGACACTGACTGTTTCAGAGCCTGATGCTGATAGATAAAATGGTAACAATAATGAAGGTAACCTTGAAGAACCTGCTTCACCCGTTAACTCATTTCCAAATCTTTGGCTATTTATAATGGCAATAAATGGCTGTAATGGAAATTAATTAGTCCAAACACAGATAAATAGAGTTGCAGACAGTAGTAATAAAATGGATAATGCTTCATTTTTTCTCTTCCTTTTTATTGTCGTCCAGCAATTCGTAATTTCACATTCTTGATCTGATATTCAACACTGCTGATTTCACTTTAATTTTCAGTAGGTATAGCCTGTACGTATAATAATTTATTTATTCCTACATCAATGTGCAAGCATGCACTCCTATAGCCTTCTGTGCCAAAGAAACATTGTAAAGTGCAACAGCATAAAATATCTGTTGAATTAATTGATTCAATATTTTTCCTTGCCACTTATAAACATATGGTTCTCACTAGTTTGTTATGTTACATTATGTGAACAGAAAATGTATGTGAAATCAGCACACAGGAAACAAAGCAAGAAGATACCCACTTTTAGTGTGTGCACAAGCCTATGTATGCCACTCAAACTGCTTTTCAATCAGGCTTAAATCTGCTGCCTAGATATTTGCCAATTGCAGAAATTGAACTGTCAGAGTTGCTGCAATCACTACACAGCATAATGTACATGGTTGTCAACCGGTTCCTCAATTCCTTTCAGAAATTATGAGATCAAAATTGTAATGGTCCTAAACATAATCCATTTTTTAAAAAAGGATTAAACTGTAATCAAACTAAGATGTGTTTTGAAAATAACCCTTGCTTCCCACTTTTACTATTACAGTTCTATTATTTTTATTATGAATAATTTGTTTTAAATAATAATAGTCAGTCAACTGTGTTTGTGAAGCACTTTAAGATGTCCTCCTAAATAGTGCTACATAAATGTAAATTGATTTTATTGTTCTGATTTTTTAAATGGATTATTGAATGCTACCAGATTACTTGATAGTGTCAGGAGGATTTCTCTTGTCTTACATTACCTATATGTTTTGTTAAATATTATACAAGAGCCACATGCTATTTGTCGGATTATCCACTGATAAGAAAGAGTTGATCTAAATGCCAAACACTGCAGGTTGCTGAAAATCTAACAAAAACAGAAGTCGCTGGGAACACTCAGCAGGTCACACAACATCCATGGAGAAAGGAAAGTGAGTCAATATTTCCTGTCCATGAACCTCTGTCAGAACAGGAGTTGATCTAGTTTGACTCAGTTTGGCTCAGAACTTTGAATTTTGATCAAAGATTGAAAGTTTAAGCTCCATGTTGAGAATTGAGCTTCTAGGTTAAGATGACACTGCAATGTAGTACTGGAGGAGTGCTACATTGTTGGAGATGATAAAATGAATGTTTTGAAACCCATTATATAAATCCTATTATATAATAATACAAAAATCTAATTTCTCCTTGTGTCCTGATTCAGATTACTTGGTTATTCCTCTCACAGCTGTTTATGGGAGCTCGTTGTTGCAATTGAAATCTTCATTTGCCAACAAAAATAGTCACTGCACTTGAAAGCAATTACTCAGGAAGCTCTTTGAGATGTTTTGATATAATAAAGCCAGGAAGACACAAGTATTTTCATAGTTTGCTCTGTTCAAGTTAAATCTGAAATGATATGGAGGCTGATTCGATAACAACTTTTAAAAGGGAATTAGATCTTTATTTAGGGAGAACAGGTCTATTAGGCTATGGGGAGCGGGCAGGGCAGTGGGATTAAATCGCTCTTTTCAAAGAGCCGGCACAGACTAGATGGGCCGAATGGCCTCCTTTTGTGCCGTAAAATTCTATGAATCTATGAATCTATATGTGCTGCTAGAGATTCTTAAGGGGAAAATTACAGTAAGTGAAATGATAATGCGACTACAAATACACAATTAGTATATTTAATAGCAAATCTCTATGAAACTCTTTGAAACATTTCAATGTTATAGGGGCTGTATCATATTCAAAGATTATTATTGATGATTATGACATCAAATAGAACATTTTCCCTTTTCAAATTGTTGTATGGCCTTATAGTGAAATTCAGTTGAAATCAATTGCAAATCTATTAACTTAATGCAATCTTCTTCTTTAGGTTTCAAAAATGTCATACAATATTTTGGCTTTGACATTTCAGAAGCCTCCAAAGTAATCAGGACTCACCTTGAACACTGTATTTCCAAGTGTGAGGCTGAATTTGCTCATTCATTAAATACATCTCGTTTGTCCTTTGATTTTTATCATGAACATGTTAATCTGAATCATTTCTTCATTCACTGAACAGTGTCTGCTTCAGCCTAAGCTATTGAAACTTGCAGTGTGAATTAGAATCACTATCCAACACCAATATATATTAATGTCAGCATTGCTTAGATATTTAAAAGAATATATCGTTCATAAATGGGAAGCTGACATAGATTCCAGGACATTGGTGGACAAACAGTTTTTTAATTTCAGTGAAAGACCTAGAACATCTGTTAAACCATAACTTGATTTTGAGAGTAACAAGGAATATAGTGCTCCAGGAAACCATTTTGAAAACGTCTCTGAAAAGATCCTCTCCTGAGCATTGCAATCTAGTTCTCATGAGGTTGCATTCACATTAGCATTTAGAAGATATTTATATCTTTGACTTGCTGTCCAGACTGTCTGTAGCCTCACCCGTCTCCATCCTGGACCTATGATTGTGTACTAACTCCATTCCATTAGCTCATTTATTCAACAAAGTAAATGCTACAAAAGGAGTTCAGAGAGAGTTCTAGGAGGTTTATTATAACATTTCAACCCAAGACTTTCAGGTGCAAGTTTAGAAGCTGCAATTCCTCTTTTAATTTTAGTAAATAATTTAAAGAGCCTTCACATTGATTTTCGATGAAATACACACATCTATATGATTATGGATTTTTTTTTAGTAAATTCCATAAAATATTCTTAAAATAGTTTAACACAACATTGGAACAAATTTCCATCACCAGAGGATCCAATTCAAGATCCTGGTCCTCACAGCCTCGCCCCACCCTACATCTGTGACCCACCCACCTCACCATTGGCGGGCGAGCCTTCAGCCACTTGGCCCCCAATCTCTAGAACTCCATCCCACAGTCCCTCCACCTCGCCCCCTCCCTGATCCCCTTCAAGTCCTGCCTCAAGACCCTCCTCTGACGGTCCCATCGGTTAGGTTGCACATATATTGAAAACAGTCACATTGTTTTTTGAAAATAAACAAATTCAGGCAAGTCACTATATTATAGCACGTTAATACCACATTTCCAGGACTGTGTATTATAATTTCATAAAATTGTTATGTAATCACAAAAAAATTGCATTATTTTAGAATGGTTCAGAACAGACCACAGATAAAATTACAATTGAGATGCATAAAACAGGCATATGAAGATATGAAATTCCAATAAATTGCTTGGCATTAAATAACAACAACTTAGATATATGCAAGGTTATCTTATGAATGAAAGCAATATATGCTTAATTTATTCAATAATATGCCATACTGTGCTGCAGCAAGATTTACCGCAAACATATTTCAATGAAGCGTATTGGAAACAATACATTATTATTTTGTCGTGCAGTATGACAAGAGGATCTGTTTGTAAATGGGTCTAGCAAAACAATTAGAATTAGATCAATCCTTGACAGAACACAGTAAATCTGTTCCGAGATAAATACAAAAAGTGAAGAGTTCAACACAAATTGTAGATAGATGATTGTAATTACAGTAATTCTGTCATACATGCAAGCTGCCATTAGATTCACATATTTCTCCTGCAAACCACAAACTCATCAGATGCATTATGCCACAAAACTGTTTAGTGGAAGAACAACAAATGTTCTTCAGATACTTAAGGCTAATGGGACTTTGTAAGATTTTGCAGACTCAAATTAGCTGCTGCATTTGCTTGCATAAAAACATTCATTTCTAATTGTGTAAAGAACCTTGTAATGTTTCATGAAAAGAACTATATCCTTCTAAATAAGGTGTGACTCAGATTCTTTATTAAGGAATACCACTGTTTAGAAATGCACAAATTGGGGCACAATAATGAAAATAATCAAAATATTTATTGGTCGCACGATTGATATGAGACAAGAACCACTGTATTAAATTTCAGGCAGATTCAAATTTGCAACAATTTACTGAAGACTTATAAATCACCCCCAAAAACAGCACCACAAGCAAGGAAAATAGACAAATTTTAATTTACAAAAATAACCTTTCTCATGGTTAGAGGAAAATGTGCCCATTTGCATTGAAAATTGGATTTAAATCAGGGATTTGTTCCACTCCGAATCAGATCTCTCACTGTTTGCAGCCTTTCCTGCACTGGATCATATCAACAAACAAATAACAATTACATTTGTGTAGCACCCATCACATTGAGAGGATGTCCCATTTGGTCTTGAATAGGACTTTTCCATTGGGGGTTCTGGTGGCCTGGCAAGTTATCAGTAGAAGGGTGACCAAAGGCACAGTTGAAGAGGAGGGTTCTTGATACAGTAAAAGCCATTTTATTTGGCACACTCGGGACCTGGCCAATGCCGGTTAAATGGCATGACAGATATTCGGTTGGATCTGATGCCGAAAATCCAACACAAAAAAAATTAACTTATTTTAATATATACCATATTAATAATAGACTAAATAATAACAGATAATAACAGACCTTTGTTATTCACCTAAAAATTCATCTAAAAATCACCTTTGCTGGTAGATGCCTGGTTTGAAGCCATGATGCTGGGCTAGAGGTATACAGTCTATCGATAACTTCTGCAATGGCGGATGCCACGCGAGGGAAAAAACAGCAGCGCTATTTTAAACTCTACTAGCGGCAAGCTGAAATACCTGTACAGTACTCTTGTGTGACAAACGATTAATTAAATGCGCCATCGTGATTGTGTCGGTTAATCGGATAGGGACTTTTTTTTTAATGTACCGGTTATAGGGAAATTCTGGTTGATCGAGTCACGGATAAACGGGCTTTTACTGTATATGCCTTGGGGTAGGGATGGGGGCTGAGAGGCTGAATACCTGACTGCCAATAGTGTGGCGGGCCAGCGGGGAGGTGGGGGGATCATGGAGTAGGCCGTAGACGGCTGAGCGAAGGAAGCAGACAAGTCAATGTGTCTGCCTGATTGGATGACATTGTGTGTGCAAAATAGCTGCTGTGTCTCCCTACAAATATGTAGTACTCACTTCATAGTAAAATCCCATGAAGCATTTTAAGACATCTTAATGATACGATAAGGCACTATGTCAATTTCAAGGATTACTTATGATCAATTTCACCAACCAGAACTTTCAGCCACTTGCTCACTCCCCACGTCCTTATTAAAGAACCCATCTGAAAGCACAGTGACCAACCATGATTATGCTTAAGAATATTGAAGCCCACCTGATTAGCTTCTGTCAGTGCCTCCACATCTCTGGCATACCTCTCCACATCACCATCCATGGATGCACACTTCATCTCACTAAGGCCAGTCTGGAACCTTGCCATCTTTTCAACCATTAACTGCCTTTTCTACCCCACCTCAGTGTCATAACCTGCTTTGCCTTCTGCCACCTCTACAACATTGCCCGAGTCTGCCACTGCTTCAACATCAAGCTGCCAAAACCCTCATCCAGCATTCACCACATCTAGGCTTGACTATGCTCCCAGTGCCTTGCGATATCCTTTCAATGTGAAAGGCGCTATACAAATGTACTTTTGTTCTTATTGTTGCTTGTCAACCAACCCAACTCTTCCCTTCACAATCTGCAGATTTCCAGAACAGCTCATGTTCTCTCTTGCACCAAGCTCCGTGACCCCATCAACCCCATCCTCACCCAGCTCCACTGGCTCTCCATCCCCCAGAGGATAGATTTACAAATCGTTGCCTTCAAGGCCCTCCACTCCCTCCGCTCAGCAGGCTCCACATCCTCCTCCTGGGCCACTCCACCATCGGCGGCCGGGCCTTCAGCCTTTCTGCCTGCACCCTATGAAAATCCATTCCACATTTCCTACACCTTGCTCCCTCCCTTGCCTCTATCAAGCTGCGTGTCAAACCCTCCTCTTTGATCCTTCGGCCGCCCTCCTACGTTGCTTGCCCTCCACCCTCCCCGATCCGAACACCCAGCTTGGTCCACATCCTTGACTGTCCAGCGCCTCCCAACTTGAAAGGCGCTATACAAATGTAATCGTCCTCACTTTCACAAATGTAATTGTCCTCATTGTCCTCGTCCTCACTTTCAAGACCATTCACGGCCTTGCCCCCACCTATCTCTCTGACCTACTGTCTCCCTATCAGCCTGCCTGCATCCTCCGTTCAGCAGACTCAGGCCTGCTCCGCGTCCACCGCCCTAACCTCGCAACCATCGGCAGCTGGGCTTTCAGCCTCTCTGCTCCCACACTGTGGAACTCCATCCTGCAGCCCCTCCACCTTGCCTCCTCCCTTTCCTCCTTCAAGGCCGGTCTCAAGATCTTCCTCTTTGACCGCACCTTCGGCTGCCCCACTAACTCTTGCCCCTCTCCTTCCCCCTACCCCGACCCTCCCCACTTTGCTTGGGTCCCGACCTGATGTTCAGTGGTTTAGGATGTCCTCCCGACGTGAAAGGCGCTAAAAAGTGCAATTTTGTTGTTGTTGTAATTTTGTATTGTAATACACCAAGTAAACTGAGAGTACAGCAACCTGTGCATGGAAATTTCCCATTTCTATGCAATATATAATAATAATAATCCTTGCATTTGATATAGCGCCTTATTACATCTTCAAGACATCTCAAAGTGCTTCACAGAATATACCATGAAATGAATTGACTGTATAGTTTGTGGGTGAATCGCGGCATGTGGAATATGAAAACTTGCCCAATGTTTTTCCTTGCTGGAAATTAAACCCTGGCCTCTCGCTTATGAGTCAAGTGCTCAAACCACTGAGCTACAGGCCTCCATGTATATGGTGACCTTCATGTAAAAGAACATCACAAAGCGGTTCACAGAATGAGAATAATAATAAGTGAAGTGAACATTATGTAGATAACTGACAGCTAACCAATAGCCAATTCATGTGAATTTGTGGGGTGGGGTTGGATGAGGAAGGGTTATTAGGCAGAACATGCGTGAGAAACTCCTCACAATTCCTGAAATAGCAGCACAGGATCTCTTGACATCAATGTGAATCACCAGAGAGATGAGACTTTTTAGCTTAATGATTCATTCAAGAGGAGCGATGATCTGTAATAAATAATACTAAATGGTGGGTAAAATGGTTCATGGCATCATATCAGAATGTGTGATACATCACAGTACTGCAGTGAGAGGCTATTTTATTTTCATGCAAAATTAATGACATTTAGAATGTGATTCAATTGCCACTGCATGCTGCAAAATCAATAATCAAAAGGTTAAGCTAGTTTGTTTTCATCCATACATTACTTGTGATTTTTTGATTTCTCTATGAATTTCTTACGGTTTTAAGCATAAACAAATTATGATCAGATATATCCTATGATTGTTCAAGAATAGCGAAGCACATCGACAGGCAGAGTTAATTGTAATTAACTATCAACTTTTCATGTGGAAGGGAGAATATATTCTCTAAAGGTCGGTCATAACTGAAATATTTAAATTAGTGGGTGACATCTAAGATATCTCAGAAATGCAGCTTCAGTAATCCTGAAGCCTAGGTGACAATGATTTCCTTATCACAATGTGCACCTACATTCCTCAAATTAATTTCCAAAAATGGGAAGCGCTGATTGACACCTTCCGACCTTACTATAGGTAAGACGCAAAGCACCTCTAAACTTTCTGCATAGAAAACATTAGCCAGGCTCACTTGGTTTTTCCTCTCCAGTTGTACAACACAGGGTGACCAAAAAGTCATGATCCCATTACAATGACTAATACGTCTTAAATAAATGATTTTTTTTAGATAAAAAGCTAGATATCACAACTTTTAGCCACTCTGCCCCCAACCTTTGGAACTCCATCCCAAAGTCCCTCCGCCTCGTCCCACTTGCCTCCTTTAAGTCTCCCCTCAAGACACTACTCTTCGATGGACACATTGGTAACTCCCCCCACCCCCCGCCTGTCCTCAACTCAGATCTGAATCAATAACTGTCCAGCGCCTTGGGACATCCTCCTGACGTGAAAGGCGCTGTACAAATGTAATTGTTGTTGTTGTTGCTATGTAGTTAAAGAAAAAGATGCATACCTCATATTTTGGCATTTAATTAAAGCATTTTTAAAATACAGCTCATCAACAATAGGAGATTTCCTCTCTTCCTCCCCAAGTCACCAAAACAAAAATGCACATGACAGTGCCAGTTGCAAGAGCTTTCCAATGACGTATAAATCTTGTCTTACATCAATTGGTTATTGCATGAGTTTTAGATACACAGAGAGACAGACACTCCAATTATATATGTACACATCATCCCACCCCACACAGTGCACCATAATGGTAAACACACATAAAAAGCGATAGAGGGTTTTGGGAGGAGAGGCTAGGGAGGAGAGATTAGGAGAGAAGTTTCATGTGGAATATAAACGGCAGTGTGGTCTATTTGAGCCAAATGGCCCATTTCAGTGTTGTAGATTCTGTATAGTTTTATGTAAAAATTTTAACTGTGGTGTGAGTAATGGCTATGAATAAGTAAAATGGAATTTTATGAATGGGGGAGGTGCAGGATATGATTAGAGCTCCAAATTTTGGCTCAGCAGATATTCTATCAAGTTCAGTGACATCTCACTTTTTAAAAAAAAAATTGTATGATGACACAATCGCAGAGGAGGACAAAATGTTGAGGTCAGATCTTTCATTGATATTTCATTTGAGACACAGGAGACGACAGCTGACGACCATTGATTGTGAAGTTAATTTCCAAGGGAAATCAAAGTGAGCTGTCTTTCTGCAATCCCCAATATGGTAACTCCATAGGTTTGTTGAAGTACAATATAATCCTATGAATGGAGATGGTGCCGTGTTCATTGATGTCCAACTCTAAATTTTGGGTAACAGGCATGCTAGCCAGTGTAGATGCCACACCAATGCTTTGGGATGGGCTTCTCGCATGAAAAGCGCTGTAGATTTATAATTTTGTTGCTGTTGTTGTAGTGGATCTGTCTCCGCAAAGTGCTTTTTGTCTAGTTGTACAGGATTTGATTTGAATTTAACACATTGTCAAAGCTCCTTACAGAAATTACTGTGACGTGTAACAATAACTCTGCATTTCTATAGCGCCTTTCATGTTATCAAAATATCTCAAAGCCCTTCATATGGTATGCTGTAATGTGGATTGACTGTGTATTTTATGGGAAAAACACAGCAGCCAGTTGTGCACATCAATGTCCCACAGATAGCCATGGAGTTAGTGAGTGACCAATTTTCCTTCTCTTTACCAATAGTGCCATGGGATATTTATTGTCCACTTGAATATACAGATGGGATCTTGGTTTGACATCTCATCCAAAGGGCAGCACCTTCGACAATGCAACACATCCCCAGCACTGCATTGGTGGATCATCTGAGACATTCTAATTCCAATTCCTGACCTGGAACTTGAACCTACAACCTCCTGACTTAGAGGTGAGAACTCTACTGCTGCATCAGGATAACACACATGTAGTGACTTTATTATGGTTCCCATTATAATGAGGCTCCACTTTAATAATAAAAAATATATAATATAACAAGTAAAATAATAATAATATAACAAGTAAAGTCTGTGCAAGTGTAGGTAAATTTGTCAGCTAATTTGCACACAACAGTGTTCCACAAACAGCCCAGAAATCATACAATCAATGAATAACCAATTTTGTTTGGAGGATTGTTGGCCAGAGATAAAAAAAACTCTCTTCTCTTTTTGATTGTGTAATTTGGCCCTTAACATCCACCTGAATAAGCAAATTGAATCTTGGTTTAATTTTCATGTGACAGCACACCCAACAATATATTGCTACCCCACAACTCTACAGGAACATTAGCCTATACCTTTAGCGCACAGTCCAGATGTGCCTCTTGACCCTACAACTTTCCAATTCATGTTCGGAATTGAGACAGCCTGCCACATACTACCGTCTCTACCATCTTACAGTTTTCATTCTCTAAATTCTCCTTCTTGCTCTCTCTACCTTCTCACATATTCCTTCTTTCCATTTCCTTATTTTGTGCCTGTTACAAAAGAAATGCATCAAGTTCTCAGGAAAGCTGGTCACAGAAATTCACCATTTCAGCACCTCAGGCAACTTAATGTGAGCTGAAATCTCTAATTTCTGCTTTGATTCATTTATCCTTGTTGTTTTCAGTTTATAGGGACCCTGACAGCAAACACCTGAATTCATCTCCCTGATGTCAGTCTGTCTCTGATCTATCAAACTCTATAAATATTTCACAAAGTTGTGTTGCCTTGGACTGGCAGTGCATACAAAGTCATTTATATCCCTGCAAACCTGACCAGTCAAAATCTCACAGTCATTTTACTCATGTTGCAAAATGTAATCGTATGGCTTGAACAACAATATTTTTGATGAGAACATGATAGTTTTCACAAGCACATTAAAATCTGCTGTGCATTACACTGTGGTTTACTTTGCATTAAATGTTAACAAAATGGGGTAAATGTTTCAATGATGAAATTCATTAAAATGTCTTAATTACGAAACACAAATAGGGAACTTCCTCCAGTATTGAAATGTATGTCACATACGTCACCTTAAATATGTCAATACCTCACCTTAAAAGCCGCCGAAACCTTGGTCCACGCCTTCGTCACCTCTCGGCTGGACTATTGCAACGCCCTCCTCACCGGTCTCCCCTCCACCACAATCCACAAAATCCATCTTATCCAAAACTCTGTCGCCCGCATACTCACCCGCTCTAAGCTTCGCTCCCCCATTATCCCAGTCCTTGCCAGACTTCACTGGCTCCCTATCCCAGAGACGATGGACTTCAAGATCCTCACCCTTGTTTTCAAACCCCTCACTCCTCTGCATCCCCCTATCTCTCTGATCTCCTCTCCCCCCAACCCAGCACCTGCTGCCTTCGCTCCTCTGGGTCTGGCATCCTCCATGTTCCCCGAGTCCTCTGCTCCACCTTCGGCGGCCGTGCCTTTAGCCACTACGCCCCGAGGCTCTGGAACTCCCTTCCTCACTCGCTTCGCCTCGCCCCCTCTCTTCCCAGGTTCAGGTCACAGTTGAAGATCTTTCTCTACGACCGAGCTTTTCATCACCTTCCTGCTCCTGCCCCTGGCTCGGTCCTGGGATCCGCTACTGTGAAGCGCTCTGAGATGCCGTCCGGCATGGAGGGCGCTATATAAATCGAAGTTGTTGTTGTTGTCACGCTATGTTTAGGGAACCTGTTCCAAAAAAAAGATGGTGTAAATTGTGGAGGGTTTTTCGCACCCAGAGAGTTGTTGGGTCATGGAATCCCCTGCCTAGTGTGGTGGAGGTGAAGTTCACTGTGGCTTTCGGGGTTAAATAGACAGGCATGTGAAAGAGAGGGGTTTGAAAGGGTTTGGGGAAACAACAACAAATTGCATCTAGCACCTTTCACATTGACATGACATCTCAAGGCACTGGAGAGTCAAGAGGGGACAAGGCAGAGGGATTCTGGGATGGGACAGTAAAAGCCCGTTCATCCATGACCCGATCAACCTTAACTTCCATCTAACCGGCACCTCAAAAAAAGGTCCGCATTCGATTAACTGGAATTTATCCGGCACAATGTATTTTTTTATTTTTTTTTATTGTGTTTTCGGCCGAATATCCGGCACGCACTTTAACCAGCATTGGCCAGGTCCTGAGGGTGCTGGATAAATGGGCTTTTACTGTATTCCAAAAGGTGGCAACAGAAAGACTGAAGGTCTGACCACCGAGGGTGAGGTAGGCAGGTAGGCCAGTGCCTGCTAAATGGAGAGAGCGGGAAGGTTGGTAAGCATTACTAGATTACAGAAATAAGGAGAAGCAAGAGCATGGAGAGCTTTGAGGGTGAAATAAGTAAAAATAAGACAAGGTGGTGGGTGGGGTAAAATTTATATCCTTTCTCTGTGAGCTGGTACAGACTTAATGGGCTAAATGACCCCCTTCTATGCTGTAGATATTTCCATGTTCTATGTTTCGATGAGTTGGGGAAGCAGTCCCAAATCTGTGTCATGTACTTTAAGATTTCTTAATTTAAAACATTCTATTCAGAAACAACAAAAAATGCACCCATTAATATTTTTAATGTAACAGTATATTGCTGTAAGTTTATACAGTGATCATGATCAAAGATAGTATAAACTTTAGTGACAGATATTCATGATAATCCTTGCATTTGCATTTGATGTATTTGCATATTCATACTGGAAAATTGAAGCAAGGCTCTAGAAAGCAACAGTGTTAAACTGAATTGTGGTAATAGTGAACATGCTGAGGCAATGGTAGACAGTACACCAATGTTTGTTTATGCTGCTAGATTTCTGACGTGAACCAATGAGATGAATTTATTGCAGCTCTCCCTCTCTCTCTATGTTATAAAACTGCCATCAACAACACAAAAGCAAAAAAATCAACAACTGGAATATATTATTGCTATTCCAACTGTATTCTCAGAATATCACAGCTTCTTTAGTACTCGTGGGAATCTTATGGCAAATCTCAAACAACAATCAGCAATACACAAACTTCCACTCATGGAAAACAAGCCAGTTCTGTCTTTCTTGAATTTGGTCATGTCGAATATTAGGACTTATTTTGTTCCATATATCAAGAAAACGTTAATCGAAAGCACAAGAAAACTGTGACCATACTGCAAATATTAGTGTCACCACAGTTAGCATTCTTTTGACATGCTCGAGTTTTAAAAATACCACTCTGAAATGTTGAATTGTTTTTTGTAGTTCAAAATGTTCTTGTCTCCAAGCCAGGAAAAACATAATTGAAACACTCAGAAGTAATAGCTGACTTATTTTTCACACAGAATGTGAGAATTCAGCCATTGTATGAAATAAGAAAATAAAACAGGAAAATGCTAATCGAATTTGAGTTTCTCAAGAACAAGGGTTAGGGTTAGGTGCTACTGGTACTATTGCTTGGCATAGGATGAATTTTAGCAGTACTTTTGTCATTCTTGATAAGGCGGGCATGAATTAATAAGAATAATCATTCTTGCATTTCATATAGAGTTTCATCACGTTGCTGAGAAGTCTCAAGAAGGATTTAAAATGTAAATATGGTAGTCAATTTAAATTGTCAATTTAAATAAAGGTGCTTGTATTTAATTAAGCACCTTGCATGTGGAGTCCTACAACTCAGTGATTAAAACACTCACCTCGCAAGAAAGAGTTCAATTCCCAGCTGGGTGAAATGTTGGGCAGGTTCCTTACTCCACATGCCTCTATTTACCTAGCAGTACATAGGAACTCAGTTGTTAGTAGATTGGGGATCGCTTTTCCAGGGGTAATAATTCCTTCAAAAAAATAGTAATAATAAAGTGGTCACTTCAATCCATGACCTTTTGTGGGACACTGTCGTGTGCAATTGGCTGCCATGTTTTGTCCACAAAATATAGTCAATCCCAATGTGAAAGGCATGATACAAAATAATTCAACAGGAGAAATCAAGGCATGATAAAGGTTTCAGTTGAGTTAGACAGAGGTGGAAGAAAGCAGTCCTGTATAGCACCATACTCAACATGAAAGGCAAATGTAATTTGTTGTTGGTCATCATGCACCAGATGTCATGTGTTAATCTGCCTGAGTTGTAGCATTCTCACCTCTGAGTCAGAAGGTTGTGGGTTCAAGCCCTAAAGTGAGACTTTGAATCTCATATTCTAAGCTAACAATATACTGCAGTGACGGAGGTTTGTTGCATTGTCAGAGGTCCTTCAGATAAGACATTAGACCAAAGTCCTGTCTATCCATTTAAGTGGACTTTAATGATACCATGGTATTATGTGAAATGAGAAGGGAGTTTCTCCTGGTATTCAACAATCCCCCAAGTAAAATTTGTCATTCACTCCATGCCTGCTTGAACGATATTGCTGTTTGAGAACTGGCTACCACATTTCACCCACAAGATACACAGTCATATTGTATTGACAGAGGTGGGACATTTTTTGTGAGACATTGTTGTGTGCAAATTGGCTGTCAACAACAACAACAACGGATCCCGGGGCCGAGCCAGCAGGAGGGGAAAAAGGTGACCAAAAGCGAGGTAGAAAAGAAAGGTCTTTAGCCATGACCTGAAAATGGGAAAAGAGGGGACGAGGCCAAGTGAGTGAGGAAGGGAGTTCCAGAGCCTCGTGGCATAGTGAGACATCCACCGACGGTGGAACTGAGCATTCAGGGGACAAGGAGGAGGCCAGACCCGGTAGAGCTGCTGTATTGTAAACACAAAATATACAGTCAAAACCACTTTACAGCATATCCTGTTGCAGCGGTGCTCACTTCTTGATTTGCGTCAGAATTTTTGTAACTATATCAACTTACAGCACAATAGCACATTAGCAAAATAGATTTAAACCAACCCACCAGTATGTTAGTCATGTAAACATCGGTACGTACTAGATGACTCACATTAGTTAGCACGAGCAGCACCGAGCACTGCTTTTTATAGGCATGTGGCTCCGTATGATTCGAATGCAAGGACTTTCCTCTGCAGAAGTGCCCACATGTTCTTCAACTCTCCAGGCTGCTTGTTAACTGGCTATAATTCAAACAGGCCGGGTGCTATGCATTGTTGCAACTGGGTACCTCATTTATGCTGTTTGTTAAGTCTTTCACAAACAGCCCCTGCAGCTAAATCCATTTAAAGGAACAGGTCTCCCTATTTCCCTTAAATAACATTATATAGTTATATATATATAATATACATTATTTCCACATTATTATGACCAGAAGAATAGGGTAAATGTGACACTGTGACACTGTGAAGTGCTTTTAGGCATCTCGATGATGTGATAAGGTCTTACATCAAATGCAAGGATTTTCATCATCATTAAAATCTCTGAAGTGAATGATCAGTAGGCTGGAAAATCAAATAGTGTAAAGTTCACTTGAACAGACAGAAGACCTCAATTTAAAATCTGATCGAAAGGATGGCATGTCCAACAATGCAGTGCTCTTCCAGCACTCCAAGGCTGTGTCAGTTCGTGCAATGAACTTGAATTACAATCTGCTGACTCACAGACAAGGATGCAATGAAATGAACCAGACTGAAACCCTATAAAGGAAGTAAAAGCAACAAAATTCCATTGATGTATTTATGATTATATAAGTTGTGAATAACATCCATCATTAGGTTCAGAGAGCATATACACCACATGTATCTCAAATGTAATGTGGCGTGGCCCCCTCCCGCCCCCCACAACCCAAGCCAGGCAAATACAGACACACATGGAGACTATCACTACAACAGAGGTTTATTCTAAGGCAGAGAAAGCCCAGAGCAGCAACAGAAGCAGTCCAGAGCAGTCCAGGTTTCTGAAGGGTTCAGAAACCTGGACTTACAGGTATTGTAGACCCCAATGGTTTCCAGTCAGTGAAATTAAATGGAATGAATGACAGTAGTTTCAGTACATTTTCAGTTGAACATTCAGTCTTGATGTACAATTTAGTAACAGCACACAACCTAAGAAAGGAGTGAAGACATGTGGAATCATATGTATATGTTTTACTGTGGAATTATGTACATGTATTTGGGGGACAGATTCACACCAACAGCCAACTGGAAAAATGTGATGTTTCCTATCAACAAAATACAACAAAATTACACTTGTATAGCACCTTTCATGTCAGGAGGACGTCCCAAGGTGCTATGCAAGTATAGATTCAATAACACATCAGGTTCAATAACACATCCGACAACACATTGACTCCATCCATATCAACTCTCTTTTCTTAGCATTTAAGAACATCCAGAATTTGGCAACAAAATGATGGCATTCAGTCATAACTTTCATGTCTACATTTTGTGGTTTTAAAAGATGAGGGCTTTACATACAGTCAATAGGGAGAAATTATTTCCACTGGTTGGTGAGTCAGTAACTAGAGGGCATCAATTTAAGACAGTTAGTAAATGAGGTGAATGGGGAGATTAAGCAAATTGTTTTCACACAGAGTGGTTAGGATATGAAATAGTTTGCTGGGAGCAATGGTTGAGGCAGAATTGATACTAGCTTTCGAAAGTGAACTAGATAAGTATGTAAAAAGTTGTAAACTACAGGGAAGGGCAGATAAATGGGACTGAAAAAAATTGCTCTTAATAGTAATATTACTCCATCACCTTCCCTCTCTTTCTGTCTTCAAGTGAATTCCTATAGTTCAGTGGTTAGAGCACTCTCCTTGCAAGCGAGACCAGGGTTCAATTCCAAGTTTCCTAGCAGTAAGTATGAACCCGGTTCTTAGTCTATTGGTGGATTGCTTTTCCAGGGATAAGAATTCCTAAAAAAAAATTGCCACTTCAGTCCGCGACTATTTGTGGGATACTTCTGTGTGCAATTGACTTCCGCGTCTCGGCCACAAAATCGTCAGTCAAATCATTTTACAGTATGAAGTGCTTTAAGATAATCAAATGCAAGGATTATTATAACTTTTATTAATATTATTATTATTAAATCCAACTTCAAATCCTGCCTCTTCAGATGCACTCATCTTTCTAAAAATTAAGATGATATTTAAGAATTTGCCAAATTTTTGACTTTGAAATATTATTGTTAATACAATAATTCTAGAATTTAAGCCTAGGTGGAATTTCTGTAACTCACCAGCCTCACGGTTCACCACCAACTGTGGCTCGAGCATCTCCACAGCTACCGCCATTCCTGTGTCAAGCAAAAACGGCCTACTACTCCAACATCATCCTGGAGGCAAACAACAACCCTAAAGTCTTCTTTTCCACCACCCACCACCTCCTCCACGCACCCCCTCAGGCCCCCTCAATCTTCACTTCAAATGCGAAGTGCGAGGAGATCATGGACTTCTTTTCTTCCAAGATCCACAACATCCGCCAGGCAGCATCATCCTCCAGCCTCTCGTCTCCCACTACCACCTTCTGCTCCTACCTCGACCCCTTTCCTACACTCCTTCTCCCCCATCTCTCCTTCCTCCCTCTCACACTCTCTCACCTCTATGAGGCCAACAACCTGCTGCCTCGCTCCCATCCCCACTAACCTACTGCTCACCCAACTCCCCCTCCTTTGCGCACTGTTGGCTGATATCATCAACCAGTCCCTCTCCTCCGGATCAGTCCCTGCTCCCCCTCAAAACTGCCGTCATCACCCCCCTCCTTAAAAAACTCTCCCTGAATCCCTTAAACCCCAGCCACTACCGCCCTGTCTCAAAGCTGCCCTTCCTCTCAAAAGCACTGGAACGCGTTGTTGCAAACCAACTCCGTGCCCACCTCTCCTCCCACTCCCTCTTCGAACCCCTCCAGTCCGGTTTCCGCCCTGCTCACAGTACAGACTGCGCTTGTGAAAATCACAAACAACGTCCTCTCTATCTGTGACTAGGGTTCCCTCTGCCTCCTTATCCTCCTGGACCTGTCGGCTGCCTTTGACACAGTCGACCACGCCATCCTCCTCCTCTGCCTGTCCTCCGCCATCCACCTCAGTGGGACCGCACTCGCCTGGTTCGAGTCCTACCTCACAAACCGCCAACAGTACATCTCCACAAGCGTTTTTTCCTCCCGCACTCACCCAGTCACCTAAGGGGTACCCCAGGGATCCATCCTTGGCCCCCTCCTTTTCCTCATCTATATGCTTCCTCTTGGGGATGTGATCCGCAGACATGGGGCACACTTCCACATGTACACGGATGACACCCAACTCTATCTCTTCACTTCACTTTGTGACCCCCAGACCCGCGATGTTCTGTCAGCCTGCCTTTCAGACATCAGGGGCTGGATGAGCACAAATTTCTTGAAGCTGAATGTTGACAAGACGGAGGCCATACTCCTTGGCTCTCGTCAACGTCTCCATTTGCACGGCTCTCACCTCCTCTACCTTTCTGGGCCTGCCCCTAAAACTCCCCGAACCTGTGCGCAACCTTGGCATCAGTTTTGACCCCCAACTGTCCTTCCTCCCCCACATCCGGTCCATCACCAGCACTGCCTTCTATCACCTCCGACGGATCGCCCGTCTCCAGCAATACCTCACCTTAAAAGCCGCCGAAACCTGGTCCACGCCTTTGTCACCTCTCGGCTGGACTATTGCAATGCCCTCCTCGCCGGTCTCCCCTCCTATGCACCCCCCTATATCTCTGATCTCCTCTCCCCCCAACCCAACACCTGCTGCCTTCGCTCCTCTGGGTCTGGCCTCCTCCATGTCCCCCGAGTCCTCCGCTCCACCCTCGGTGGCCGTGCCTTTAGACACTACGCCCCGAGGCTCGGGAACTCCCTTCCTCACTCGCTTCGCCTCGCCGCCTCTCTTCCCAGTTTCAGGTCACAGTTGAAGACCTTTCTCTTCGACCGAGTTTTGGGTCACCTTCCTGCCCCTGCCCCTGGCTCGGTCCCGGGATCCGCTACTGTGAAGCGCTCTGAGACGCCGTCCGGCGTGGAGGGCACTATGTAAATCGAAGTTGTTGTTGTTGTTGTATTAATTGTATTTTACTTAATTGTCTAGTGCACGTATGGACACATTTCAACTTAAGTTTGGTGCTATATGCATTAGTGAGTTAATACAGGACACAAACCACATTTGTGGGCTCAATTCTGAAACTAATTCTAAAAAATTCCTAAATCCTGCTTTAGATTTCACATTGTATTGTAATGGAGTTGGAAATAATTCAAGAGTTTTAGGGTAATAGTCATGAATAATATTTTAAATGCATGTTGAATTTGATCAGTGTGGGTTTATTTTATTAGAATTCCTTCAACACAGGAAGATATTTGTTAAATCAGAAAGATTAAATAAGACTTTTACGATTCGACTAACCAATCCTTAGTTAATCATGGCATAATTTCCAAGTCAAATGAATACATAATAGAGTATAGCAGATTGCTGCTTTCTATGTAAAGCTTATCTACCAGATCATGATTTTTAAATCATGGGGTCAAACCATGTGTTAAAGAATCAGTTTTACACAGCAAACATATTAATGTGTAGCAAGCTTTTTTTAATCTCAGTTTCTTTAAACATCTGAATGGGACCACAAATTTAACTGGTAGCAGACACAGGTAGATAACACACAAAGTGGTGTGAATCGATTGGAAAGAATTAACATTAGTGGAATTTATGATCATTATTTTATTGGAATGACCACCTGTTTGTGAAATTTTACTTGGCCCCTGTTATAATTAAGAAAAATTCCTGCAAACTGCTATGCTCTTTTGTGACTATTTGTAATTGAAACATAATCAAACTAAATTGCTAAAATAAATTAAGAAAGATTATAATTGAATTGGTTTAATCTGGAACAGCACCTGCCTTAATCATTTGCTAATGAACTAATAAAATATATATTTGTAGGAATACCTTCTTCCTTCAAAGCCTCCACGTTGCTCAATCTCTTTAATTCAGGAAATCCATGTCAGGATTGGTGTCAGTTATATCCTTCTTAAATCCAGTTTTGAGTATATTGAAATAGCACCATAAACATTGTGAATTAATGAAATTGTTTGCAATTTATTTGATAGATGATGGAAAGTGACCTACCCCTGAAGTATTGGAAGGAAAATAATTAAATACAAATAGGTGTTCAAAGCTGGGTTAAAGGTTAACAAATACAATAGTGTATAATCATTTTTGATTTTCTATCACAGCAGTTATATAACTATTTTTGTAAACCTGTATGTAATAAGTGCTCAGCAATGATACCTCTCAGATAGTCTAATTATTATGCCAAAGCTGTTGGCAGATGAAAAATAACAGGCAAAAGAAAAATTAAGATCTTAATAATAAACTACAATTTACATCTACATAGCAGCTTTCATGTCAGACTTATGTCCCAAAGAAAGTGTGGAATAAGAAAGCAATGATTCAACCCATCAACCCATTCCTTCCACAGTCTTTCGAACACAAAGGTATGACTCCAAGCCTCATGTTAGGACTTTAGACTCACAATTCAGATTGACAATGCCATGCATTATGCAGGTAGGGGAGAGGCGGGTGGGAGGAAGAGTGCTGTATAGTAATGTATCTTTAGGACAAGACAAGTCTAATAATAATTCCTCAAAATAAAGCAATAATAAATTGGTCATATCAATCCACGACTGTTTGTGGTACATTGCTGTGCGGAATTGGCTGCCGCATTTCGCCCACATATGTACAGTCAATTCACTTTACAGTATATTCTGTGAAGCTCTTTGAGATATCTAGGAACGTATATATCATTGCTGTATATCAGATGCAAGAATTATTATTATTATATCAAATGCAAGGAATATTATTATTATTAAGACATTCAAAAGATCACTTTGCCCCCAGTTGATCTAATTACTCCAAGATACTCATCCTAAAAAAAGTTCTTACAATTGATATACAACCTTTTCCATCAGGAAGACTATGAAGTTCAATGGCTGGGTGAAGGGGGCAGCTAATGTTGGACACAGCAATATCCCACAAAGAAACATGGGGTTTACTTTCTCAATTTATCTAAAATATTATAAAGACATATGTTTTCAAGACTAAAGATCCTAAGCTCATCTGATCCTTGGTCATTGCTTCTTCCTCTCACATTGGGGATCGTGCTTATTATAATAATAATAATCCTTGCATTTGATATAGAGTTTTCCACGTCTTCGCAGAATATACTGTAAAGTGAATTGACTGTATTTTTGTGGACGAAACACGCCAGCCATTTGCGCACAACAGTGTCCCACAAACAATCCTGGATTGAAATGAGCAATTTTATTATTAGGCGTGTGGAGTAAGGAAACTTGCCCAATGTTTCGCCCTGACCTGCCTAGATTCAAACACAGGTCTCACACTTGTAAGATGAGTGCTCTAACCACTGAGCTACACGACTCCACTCTCCTCTGTACTGCCTATAAAGTCTGTGTTCTTATGTCATAGTGATAAGAACTGTATACAATACTCTAAGTGTAACCTGACTGGAACACTATCAATTTGAACAGGTTTTGGGGATCAAACATAACTGATTGAGCAATATATCCCAGCATTATGTTTCCCTGTTTATTGCTGCCTCTTACTGTTTTGACATGGTGAGCGATAAGTTAAATGTCATCACTAGATCTTTGCCAGCTTCCTTCTTGGCAAGTTCTGTACTCTTCATAGTATACACATGGTGCCTACTTTTACTCCCGATGTGCAGATATATCAACTTCTACTGATCTGTATTTAACTTAATTTGCTAAATTTCAGCTCATAATAATAATAATGCTTTCATCGGATACAGCTCCTTATCTTATCATCAAGACATCTAAAAGCGCTTCCCAGGACATCAGAACAAGAGCATTTATGTAGCGCCTTGCAGGCTTTCGGAGTGCTAAAAGCATTTATATACAAAAGGGCTTCACATGATATACTGTAAAGTGGTTTGACAATTGTGATAGTCAACTGCGCGGAACATTAGGAGTCACCAAATTTATTTGGGATGTTGTTGGCCAGGATATCGGGAGAAAGCCCCTCCTCTTTTTGAATAGAGTCATTGCATCTTTAACATCCACCTGAACAGGCAGATGGGACCTTGGCTTAACAACAAAACAAAATTACATTTATAGAGCGCCTTTCGCATCGGGAGGACGTCTTATTTGAAGGACAACACCTCCGACAATGCATCTCACCCTCAACGAATGTGTGGAAGACCTTTATTGCTTCTCCCGATTTCACAATTCAATAAAACAAGTTCCCAATTCCCTGTTCTGGTGGACACTAAAAGATTTTCTTACAACATTTGAAAAGAGTAGCAAATTCAAACCTGTGTTCCTTGACCTTGGAATGTATTCACCTTAAACTGTTCCTGTTGCAATACCTTTTTTTTAACTTAATATATTTTAAGAACACAAGATCAAAAATAATAACCAATGTTATTCTATTATATTTATTTTTGATTTAATTCAGTGTAAGGACTTTGTTACTTATTTTAAAACTGAAATATGTAGAAAACTTGAAAATTAAATCTTAAATACTAAGCCTAGTAGCTGAGTCAATTGTAATGAATTTATTGCTGCCCCAGCCAAGATTAACCAACCAGATACAGTCATTGGCTTTAATTTAGAACCTCTCAGATCAGTGATCAATATAACATGCTTGAGAATGGACTTGCTGACTAAGCCATTAGGGAAGGCAAGAAAGATCTTCTATTGCTACTGCAGTTTACATGTCTACTGCAGTTTATGTCTTATGTACAGAGCTACACTTTAACATGCCTCACTACTCATTGCATTAGATTGTTCAATGTACAAAGGACAGGCATCAGCCACATGAACCTTGATAACTAAAAACTCAGTTCCTTCCTTACATTGACAGCGATCTAACAAATCTACTGTCCCAGCATGAGGACGATGTCTCTGTTAGCAAATGTTCACTTTGGTGCCTGTTAAGTCATACGCATGTCATTCAGTACAACAAAGTATAAATAGCCTATTTCTTTCAATCATTTTCATTGACCTGAAATATTAACATTTTTTTAAAGAAATAAGCAGTGAATATCATGTCACCCCATTTTTAAATGAAATTATCCATGACAACAGTTTAAGTGACTCAACATCAATTTGATTTCAAGACAACGTCAGCTTGAAATTGACAGATCTGTTGGCAGCCAAAATAGTCTGCATGTCAACCAATCCCTTCCTGTCTGCAATAGGCCTGCTGCAGCTGTGGGGAGGTGATGGCTGTTTTTTACTTACACTCCCAAAAAAATGTGAGTTTCCTCAAATAAACACTCTGGTGGTTAATAGGCAGAATTATTTCAAGTTGGGAAAGGAACATTTTCAGGAGCAGAAGTCACACTGTAAAATTCATTTCCAGCTGCAAAACGATCTAGTTATCCTTCTGCCTGGGCTCCAATACAATTCCAGGGGGATTTATCCTTTACTTTGTAGGATAACAATCTTTATTGAAATAAAATCTGGCTTGTAAATTTGTTTTTAGCTTCAGCAGAATTTTAAGTTTGATTATAAATTAGAATAGGCATCTGATACTCAGCTACTATAGCCACTGTATGGTTCTATGTATTCAACTGATTACTTGGTTAAGCATTTAATGGAATAGGCATCATTTTTCACCCAGAATATGGTCTCATTTTTGTGATGGTTTCAGAATTAATAGCTGCTGAAATGGAGAACATAATTTTATTTTTCAGTAATGGTGCATTCAAATATGCTCCCTCTCAGTGATATTGTTCATTGATTTGGGGGTCAACTTTCACATTTATGAGGATGACACCCAAATCTACTTAAGATTTGAGACGCCGACTGGCGTGGAAGGTGCTATATAAAGTTGTTGTTGTTATTGTTTTCCTCCCAAAGCCGCAACCCTAAGTCCACCAACATTTTGATGTCTGCTTATCTGATATCAACACCTGGATAAGCCCCAACATTCTGCAGCTGAATGTTGACAGGATGAGTCAGGCTTTGAAGGAAGCAAGGGAGGGAGCAAATTGAAGGGATTGTGGGATGGAGTTCCAAAGAGTGGGGGCAGTGAGGCTGAAAGCCTGGCCACTGATGATAGGGCGGATCGGGCAGGAGACTGCTGAAGGGAGGGTGTAGAAAGGTCCTCTTAACAATTTCCTCCTGTATTTGGACCATTGCTCTCAATATAGTATCTATTTTATTGGTAAAGTAATCCCTAGATTTCCATCAATGATGCACCCTTTGTCTTTCATTCCATTAGGAAGCACATATTATATAGTTTAATCATAGAAACTATAGTACAAGCAATGAGATTTACCCTATTGAGTCTGTGCTAATACTAGTTCTTCCACTGGAGCAAATCACTGTGAATCCAATTCTCTGCTCTCTCCCATACCATTTTATATTATTTATGCTTCAAATATATATCCAATGCATTTTTAACTGTTGTTCTGTAATACCCCATCCATGCATTTGTCACATCAAGGTTTGACGACGGAAACTCCCTCCTCTTTGACCTTCCTGGCTTTTCCCTTCACAAACTGCGATCATCTTTTCAAACTTTGCTCCCTCCCTTGCTTCCTTCAAAGCCTGACTCATCCTGTCAACATTCAGCTGCAGAATGTTGGGGCTTATCCAGGTGTTGATATCAGATAAGCAGACATCAAAATGTTGGTGGACTTAGGGTTGCGGCTTTGGGAGGAAAACAATAACAACAACAACTTTATATAGCACCTTCCACGCCAGTCGGCGTCTCAAATCTTAAGTAGATTTGGGTGTCATCCTCATAAATGTGAAAGTTGACCCCCAAATCAATGAACAATATCACTGAGAGCTCTGCTGTTTGTATCCTTTCCCACACTAAGCTCCACGTCCACATAACTCCCACACTCGCAAGACTCCATTGGCTCCCCATCCCCCAGAGGATTGTATTTAAGATCCTCATCCTCACTTTCAAGGCCATTCACACCCTTGCCCTTCCTATCTCTCCGACTTGCTGAATCTATATCAACCTGCCCGCCCCCTCTGTTCAGCGGGCTCCGGTCTGCTCCATGCCTCCCGCCTGACCCGAGCTACCATCGGTGGCTGGGCTTTCAGCCTCTCTGCCCCACACTGTGGAGCTCCATCCCACAATCCCTTTACCTTGGCTCCTCCCTTGCCTCCTTCAAGGCCGGTTTCAAAACCCTGCTGCTCGATTGTGCCTTCTGGGGATTGTTGAGTAGGATATCGGGAGAAACCCTCTTCTCTTTTTGAAAAGTGCCATGGAATTGTTAATGCTCGTTCGAGCAGACAGACACTATCTTGATCCAGTGCCTTGGAACGTCCTCCTGACGTGAAAGGCACTCTATAAATGTAATTTTATTGTTGTTGTTGGTTGAAAGTCTCATCTGAAGGTACTGCACCTCCAACACGATATAGTATCGCAATGTCATTCGCCAGACTATGTCATTTGAAAAAGTTGAACTAATAACCCTTTGTGTGAATGCATGTTTTTAAAATTTCCCCCTTATGTACTCCAATGACAACTCTGAGCTTAATCATTTGCTATTGATCCACTTATAGCCTTTCAGAACTCAGATAGATCCACTCTTAACCTTCTCTGTTCCAATGAAAATGGCCCCAATTTTTCAAGTTATTCTAACTATTACTCTTCATCCCTCGTACTTTGCAGAATAATCATAATAATAATTGCATTTGATATAGCTCTTTTCATGTCTTCTAGACATCTCTAAGCGCTTCGCAGAATATACTATAAGGTGAATTGACTGTACATATTTGGGTGAAATGTGGTAGTCAATTGCGCTGCAGTGTCCCACAAACAGTCATGGATTGAAATGACCAATTTTCTTTTGAAGAGATTATTAATAGGTGTGTGGAATATGGAAAGTTACCCAAGGTTTCGCCCTGCCTAAAGTGGAACAATAGGTCTCTCACTTGTAAGGCGAGTGCTCTAACCACCAAGCTACAAGACTCCACAGTATTGACTCAAGCTCTGCTTGAAAGCATAAATAAATAGAATGTCTCATGTGCTCGGACATGAGTCAATGCAAAGTTTGACTCTGCAAATTCTCTCTTAATAAAAATGGATTTCATTCATTGTAACACTGTCACTCATGATTAATGTAAACAGGTGCAGTGGAGAGAATGGTGGAAATGAAAATTCATCCTCAGAGCACTGGAGAGCAAACACAACATAAATCCTGGTGCACTAATTAACAGGGCACGAGATAGACTTTTTAATGTCTATCTCAAAGAGTTTCCACCATTGTCACAGTGATCCCAAGGTACAAATCTCAGATCATATTAATCAGTAGAAAGCAGCTGCTTACTAAGGTTATTAAAGACTATGTGCAATTTATATCTAGCAATTTTACAGCCACAGTGCTTGATGAGTGTCCAAGGTGATGAGTTCTTCCATCAAATCAAAGCACTTAAAAACATCCTATAATAAATTTACCAAGTTAAACTTACAGATAGATATTTGATGCTGATTTCCTACATGCAACTTTGATTCTGTAATAGCATTTCAGATGTGTATTGGTATCTCTTTATGACTTCTGTAATAAAAGAGAACTCGAACAAACTTATCAAAAAGAAAGTAGAAAGACTTGCCTGGTGAGCTACAAGACTGTGTGAGCTACAATTCAATTCAGACCTTGGGGGTTTGAATCGACTTGTAGCTCACCATGTGAGTCAGGCAACAATAAACAAGGCAGCAATAATAATAATCCTTGCATTTGATAAAGCGCTTTTCACATCTTCTGGACGTCTCAACATGCTTCACAGGATATATTGTAATATGAATTGACTATATATATGTGGGCAAAATGTGGCAGCTAATTATGCGCAGCGATATCCCACAAATAGCCATAGATTGAAATGACCAATTTATTATTGTACTTTTGATAAACAACTATGCAAATATGTGACCATGCAATAGATGCTTACACGTATTCCCTTATGCAAATGGGGATTCACATTGGCATGGTTTACCAGTTACTGGTGGCTGAAGCCAAGACCTGTACTCATGGAAATTTAGTCTAATGGTATAATAGGGAGACAATGGGATGGGTATTCTGGGAGGATGTGATTTAATGGACTGAAGGAACATAGGAAAACAAGTAGACCATTCAGCCCCTGGTTCTCTCTGCTCCCATAGCCATAGATGCAGGGCACTCTCTCTCTTTTCCTTGCACAGTATCTCTGCTGCCGTAGCAGTAGATTTAGGACACTCTTGCTTTCTCTCTCTCTTCAACCTTGGCATTGTTCTCTTTCCTCCCTTCACAAGGTGTTCGTAGACAGACTTTGTCAGGTAGTTAGTTAATCTGCTTGAAAGCGCTCTGCCTTGTCCCTTGCAACTCATCAGATGTGATCAACTGGTTGAGTGATTTAGCACCACCGGCATCTTTTCAGGTCCTGCTGATGGAGCATACCTGGAGCAGATGATTCACCAGAGGTGGCCAGGAGGGAATAGTGTCGTAAGGCCTGCCTTATGCCATTTGATTCTGTTTACATAATGAGGATAAAGTGTCTGTAATGTAACCAAATTTAAATTAAATTTACAGTTGTTGAGACACTTCATGGGCATCATAAACTGCTGAAACTGTTTTGTGCAATGCAGAACGGAAAACAAGCATGGGAAGTTATATTCATATTAGTCCAGAGCTAAAGATCTTATTTTGATCTTCTATTAAGGATGTACAGTCCTACACACTTATCTCAAACCTACTTATATTAACTTAGAATCATAGAATCATAGAATCATAGAATTTTACGGCACAAAAGGAGGCCATTCGGCCCATCTAGTCTGTGCCGGCTCTTTGAAAAGAGCGATTCAATCCCATTGCCCTGCCCGCTCCCCATAGCCTAATAGACCCGTTCTCCCTAAATAAAGATCTAATTCCCTTTTAAAAGTTGTTATCGAATCAGCCTCCACCACCTTTTCAGGCAATGCATTCCAGATTCGAACAACTCGCTGAGTGAAAAAAAATTCTCCTCAGCTCCCCTCTACTGCGCCTTGAAACTATTTTAAATCTGTGACCACGAGTCACAGATTCACCCACGAGTGGAAATAGTTTTTCTCTATTTGCCCTGTCGAAACCCCTCATGATCTTATAAACCTCTATTAGGTCTCCCCTCAATCTTCTCTGCTCCAGAGAGAATAACCCTAGCCTATCTAGCCTCTCCTCATAGCTGAAGTCCCTCAATCCTGGCACCATCCTAGTAAATCTTCGTTGTACCCTTTCCAATGCCTTCACATCCTTTCTGTAGTGTGGTGACCAGAATTGAACACAGTATTCCAGCTGAGGCCTCACCAAAGTCCTATAGAGGTTAGTCAGCACTTCCTGACTTTTGTACTCTATACCCCTATTTATAAAGCCTAGTATCCCATATGCCTTCTTAACAGCCTTGTCTACCTGTCCTGCCACCTTCAACGAGTCACTAACACAAATCCCCAGGTCTCTCTGTTCCTTCACACCATTTAAAATTGTACTATCTAGCCTATATTGCCTCCCTTCATTTCTTCTCCCAAAATGCATCACCTCACACTTCTCTGCATTAAACTTCATCTGCCATGTGTCTGCCCACTTTACCAATTTGTCTATATCCTCTTGCAGATGGCTACTATCCTCCTCACTGTTTACTATTCTCCCTAACTTAGTGTCATCTGCAAACTTGGAAACTGTACTCCGTACACCCAAGTCCAGATCATTGATGTAGATTACAAACAGCAATGGTCCCAAAACCGATCCCTGTGGCACACCACTGCTCACTTCCCTCCAATCTGAAAAACAGCCGCTCACTACAACTCTCTGCTTTCTGTCTCGCAGCCAGTTGTGGATCCACGCTGCCACTGTCCCTTTTGCAACTTTGTTGCAAAAAAAATAGAAAACCCGGTCCCTTCTTGGTGTAGGGCCAGACTGAATTTCCCATGTATGTTGAGGTCGACATAATCTTTGGGACAGATCTGTCAACCATTTTTGCTAATCCCTTAGAGTACTACGTGCATTGTGTTGTTTATTACCATTTATGTCAACAGGCCATTATAACAACAACAACAACTTCGATTTATATAGTGCCCTCCACGCCGGATGGCGTCTCAGAGCACTTCACAATAGCGGATCCCGGGACCAAGCCATGGGCAGGGGTAGAAAGGTGACCAAAGATGTGGTCGAAGAGAAAGGTCTTCAGCTGGGACCTGAAACTGGGAAAAGAGGGGGCGAGGCGAAGGGAGTGAGGAAGGGAATTCCAGAGCCTCGGGGCGTAGTGGCTGAAGGCACGGCCACCGAGGGTGGAGCGGAGGATTCGGGGGACATGGATGCAGACCCAGTGGAGCAAAGGCAAACGGGTACTGATTTGAGGAGAGAGGAGGTCAGAGAGATAGGGAGGTGCAGAGGAGTGGAGGGATTTGAAGGCAAGGGTGAGGTTATCCTCACATTTGACAAGTGAATTAGTAAGTGATTGAGTAAGTGTGGCTCATGCATGTGGGAGTGATTGAATGCACATATTAAGATCGATAGATCTATAAAATAGCCATGTTGTGAGTGCCATTAATGTGGCTTTACCCCGATGGATACCATGACTTGAGTAATAATAATAATAATAATAATTCTTCCATTTGATATAGCACTTTTAGTAATGTACACCTGACTTTAAAAACCTGGAGGATAAATATCGTGCAATAACAGCAACAGAATTACAATTGGATAGAGCCTTTCAAGTCTGGAGGATGTCCCAAGTTGCTAGACAAACAGTATTTCAAACCCGAGCTGGGGGTAGGGATTGGAAAGGTTGGAGGTTGGGGGAAAAGCAACCACAACAACAACAAAATTATACTTGTAGAGCACTTTGCACATCAGGAGGACATTCGGAGCTCCTGTGGCTCAGTGGTTAGAGCACTTGTCTTGCAAGCTGGGGAGACCAAGCTGGGGAGACCTGTGTTCGAATCCAGGCAGGTCAGGGTGAAACCTTGGGCAAGTTTCCTTACTCCACATGCCTAATAATAATTCCTCCAAAAAAACACAATAATAAAATTGGTCATTTCAATCCATGACTGTGTGTGGGACACTGTGCGCAATTGGCTGCCGCGATTCGCCCACAAATATATACAGTCAATTCACTTTACAGTATATTCTGTGAAGCGCTTTTGGACATTGATAAGATGTGGAAAGCGCTATATCAAATGCAAGGATTATTATATTATTAGTAGTAGTATTATTATCCCAAGGCACTGAACAGTAGGGACCCAATCATGGGTGAGGGTGAGTGGGGCAGTGTTGGGATGAGTGAGGAGAGAGAAATAGGAGGGCGGATGAAGACACGGTCAAAAAAGAGGGTCTTGAATCTCCAATAAATTGATCACTCAATCCATGACTGTTTGTGTAACATTGCTGTGTGCAATTGGCTGCTGCGCTTCACTCACAAAATATAGTCAAATCACTTAACAGTATATTTTGTGACATGCTTTGAGATGTCTTGAAGATGTGATAAGGCTTTATATCTAAGGCAAGGATGATTGTCATTATTCTGCATAAAATACACAGTTTAAGGAAAATCTTGCTGAAAATCACACTGTCACAATTGATCGTGACATGTTCATTGAGAAAACCAAGGCTTTTGCCGATCAACTAATCGTGAAAAATATCACTGCCAACAATGGGTGATTTGGAGAACAGCCAACAAAAAGCCGAGGAACCTGAAAACAATGATAACGAGTGCAACGATGACAATATTTGGCGTGTAACTTGCAATAAAGCATTTAGCATGTGTGAAGGATTGTATATTCAAAGGAAATGGATGAAGCAGCTTATTATATGGACAAATTACAAGCGCTAATTCAAAAAGAGCAAGTGTCACGTATGAAACAATACACTCTCCATTTTTTTTTATTAACTAAATTAAGGAAAATACATGCAAATACCCCAAAGGGTACAGAAATTGTAATCATTGTAGATTAAATATTCTAATTACAGAATTGTTTGTGAAATAAGTGTAAATAAATGCTTTGGTATTTTTCTGCATTGTTCATCCATTTTTGTGAACCTCCCACTTCGTACACTTCCCACTATATCGACATAGGACTGTATTGGAGAATATTTTTGGCATGGAAGATACATGGGCATGGTACTTCAACAGTGATAACTACCCTACATGCAAAGCTATAGTTTGTATGGCAAAGAGCATGTTTATTATCCTCAAGTCTCAACGATGAGCCAGACAGACTGATCAAAAATAATCTTTGCCGTGGCATTGCAATTTTCCACATAGACATTTCAGTGCAAGCAGTCCATGCTCATTCTGATATGACAATTACAATACTAAACTGTTCTCATATTAGAACTTTAAAACAATGTACAAAGCCTCAACATATTAGAAATATTTGTCCCGATGCCACGATGTAAATATGATGATTGTTTACCACAATCACTAGTACCAAATGCCAAATGCAAGATGTGTCTCTGTACTTCACAGAGTAAATTAAACTTTAACATTTATCACTCATGGTCTCATGAGTTAATCAGAGTCCAAAACTAAGCAACAGTTTATAGGCTATACATTTAGTTTGTTGTCTATTAAGATCTACCATCGCAGAGATAAAGGTTGAGGGCCAACTGTAGTTTGTTTGTGTTCGCAAAACAGATGATAGAGGATTACTACAATTCAGGTGCCTGATAGAGGAAAGTCACCTTAATAACAATAATAATAATAATCCTTGCATTTAATATAGCATTTTTCATGTCTCCAGATGTATCAAACTTCTTCACAGAACATAATGTAAAGTGAATTGAGTGTATATTGGCAGGCGTAATGTGGCAGCCAAGTCCGCACAGCAGTGTCCCCTAAACAGTCATGGATTGAGTGACCAAACTATTGTTTTTTTCTTGAGAGAATATTATCAAAGGGCGTAAGGAAACTTGTTCTATTTTTTGCCCTGCCTGTAATCAAGCCCAGGTCTTTCGCTTGCGAGGCGAGTGCTCTAACTACTGAGCTACAGATTCATGAGACCAATAGCAGGGAATAGAAAACAGAGAATGGTATGACAGCCTGGCTCACACATACACACACACAGCCTGACACACACACACAGCCTGACAGACACACATACAGCATGGCACACACACAGCCTCTCTTCCTCTTTCTCTCTCTCTCTCACACACACACACACACACAGCCTGACACACACACAACCTCAGAATCACACACACACAGCCTGACACATACACACCCTCAAACACACAGCCTAGCACACACACAATCTGACACACACAACCTCTCACACACACACAGCACACTGACAAAATCACTGTCACTGACTCAGACATTGATTTTATTTTGAGGGTTAATATTGGGCATGTGGAGTAAGGAAGCATGCCCAAGATTTCACCCTGACCTGCTGGGAAGCGAACCCAGATCACTCGCTTGCAAGGCGAGTGCTCTAACCACTGAGCTACAGATTCACAAGCCCGAACCAGTGAATGGAGAACAGAGAACACTAACAAAATTACACTTGTATAGCGCCTTTCACATCAGGAGGACATCCCATTCACACAGACACATCGACTCACACAGCCTCTCTCACACACACACACATACACACAGCCTGACACACACCCACAGCCTCAGACATAACACTGCCTCACACACATAGCTTGCCACACGCACACACAACTCACACTGACACAATCACTATCACTGACATACTTACTGATTCTGACACACTCAGTGTCACTTTCCCTAAAACATTCATTGTCACATACACGAACACACTGATTGTCAGTCACTGACACACACAGTGACAAACACACAGACACTGACACAAACACTGACACAGACATGCTCATAATAATCCTTTGCATTTCATATTGAGCCTTATCAAGTCTTCGGGACATCTCAAAATGCTTCACAGAATATACTGTAAAGTGAATTGACTGCATAATCATGTGATTTCGTGAAAAACAACAACTTGCATTTATATAGCACCCTTCCTGCCGCATAGCATCAAGGAGCATGTAAACAAATTTATGAAATGACAATGAGAAAAAACATTAGACTTTAAAAACACTGCAAATATCAGAAATGTGAAACATAAATAGAGAAACAAAAATACAGGAAATCTATAGTACATTAATAGGAAAGATAAAAACAAGTCAAAATTTTCACTATTGCTCTTTATTTGATAAAATGCTATTCAGTGACCTATTGCTGGTTCAGATGTTGGCTGCTTCAGTGGTGGATTGCCTGCATTTCTATTTTTATTGAAAAATGTTGATATGTTCTCTGTGTCAGGCACACAAACTCTTGGTAAAGTAATTAATTAACTTGAAATGCCTGAAGTATCAGAAATTAATGCAGTTTTCATGCAGCCAAAGCTAATTTATTGAATCATGACTGACTTTTAGGGGATCCTTGTGACTCTGAGGCAATTTATAACATTAGCAGTAATTAACTTAAAATTAATTCTAATGAAGATTGCCAAGATTCAGTATTGTTTAATTATGTTTTGGTATGATGATACATAAGTGGCAGGACACGAAACGCGTAAATAGGATGAGAAGCTGTGAAGATGAAATTGAAAGCTTTTCCTCTTTTGTATGCATTGCACAAAACTTCAGCCTGAGAGCCTAAAATTATGCAGTAACCAATTAGATAAGAGGTGACCTCAAAGGTAAGGCAGACTAGTTCCGCTGCTCTCTGGGGATGGAAGATTTTTTTACATGGAGCAGGTACATGCAAATGCTGTGAGAAATAATCTAAGATCTTCTGTTCTGTAGGGTTCCTGGAAACAGAATGCAATTAATCTTAAATCCCCTTTTTAAACCCACTCTTGCGTTAGCTATAAATGTATTCACCATTGCACATGGTGTATTTATGTAAATTAATCTAATCAGTAAAAAACATATTTCACAAATAATGTTCTATTCTTCCGAGTTGTAACAAGGTTCGGAATAATAGATGGTAATATATTGTGACAATATCATAATTTTCAGTAAGATTGTTAAGGATTGACTGCAAATGATCACAACTTATTTACCCAAATTACAGGTTGACCTTGATTACCTTTGCTACATATCCTATGGGAAAATCGTATTGAAAGGTACCATCCCCCATTAAAAATCAAATACATTTCTGTGGTTTATTCATAGGTACAATTGCTCTGTCAAATGTTCTGAGCTATTCGCTTACAATGCTGTAGAAATTGCTGGTTGAAACATGACATTGCTTTAATCTTGGAACAACAGAACAGATAGAGATGACTGAATGCTGTGTGAAACATGAGTCACAGATCTGTTGGAACCTCAGAAATATCAAGCCAGGGAAGACAAAAAGTGCAGGATGTGAGGCTAGATAGCGATTCTTAATAATGTTGATGGAGAATTGTTGAACATTCGTTAGGGGTTAGATGCATTGGATAATGAAGGTCTCCCTGTAGATTTGATTATGTTTCATGCTTTCTTGTGTTTTACTTAATGTAATCTAAGAAGGATGGTACCACTTAGTTTTCTTAAATTTTACAATACTGTATTATTATTATTGTTAGCATTTGGTCAGTGGGGTTCTGACACATATAGAAGCCCATCATCATGCTTAATAGCATCAAAACCAGCCTGAGAGTCCCACACATGTATGGAAATTCTGTGTGCCTGAAATGGAATGTATGCCTTTCCCTAGACGGAGACATCATGCTTACCTTATTCTGAAGAGTATTAGGTGCAAGTTGGCACAACGCAAGGCTTGAGTGTGTTGGGATAGTGCTCAAGTTGTGGAGCTCCTGTGGCTCAGTGGTTAGAGAACTTGTCTTGCAAGCTGGGGAGACCAAGCTGGGGAAGACCTGTGCTCGAATCCAGGCAGGTCAGGGTGAAACCTTGGGCAAGTTTCCTTACTCCACATGCCTAATAATAATCCCTCAAAAAAAAACACAATAATAAAATTGGTCATTTCATCCCACTGTTTGTGGGACACTGCTGTGCGCAATTGGCTGCCGCGACTCGCCCACAAATATATACAGTCAATTCACTTTACAGTATATTTTGTGAAGCGCTTTGGGACGTCGATAAGATGTGAAAGGCGCTGTATCAAATGCAAGGATTATTATTATTATTACTATTATTATTATAAGTTTAGCCAGCTTCGGAATACAAAGTTTGGTGATGGTCAGAATGCAGGCAGCGGAGTTTTGTATGAGCTGAATTTTGTGGATGGTGGAGCAGGGGCGGCCAGCAAAGGAGACCGTTAAAGTAGTCCAACTGAGAGGTGACAAGGGCATGAACCAGTGTTTCGGCAGCTGTTGGGGTTAGGTATTGGCGGAGACGGGCAAGGTGGTGGAGATGGAAGAAAGCGGTGCTGTTGAGGGACCAGTTGTGGAGGAGGCAGTACAACAACAACAAAATTACATTTACTTCGGGAGTACAACTGTGGATTGAACGTGATGCCTAAGTCCGCCTGATAATAATCCCTCAAGAAAAAAAATTGTCACTTCAATCCACGACTGTCTGTGGGACACTGCTATGTGCAATTTGCAGCTGCATTTTGCCTGCAAAGATACAGTCAGTTTATACATTTTATTCTGTGACGTGCTTTGAGACATCTTGGAAGACATGAAAAGTGCTATAACATATGCAAGGATTATTATTTTATTATTATAGGGAATAAATTGCACTTGGTTCTCGAGCTGACATTTGTGTATGACCCAGGCACATTGAATGAAGCATTTTTAATAACATAGTTGAAAACATGGTATTTTCTGCATTAATTTGCGAGATTGATCTTCAGCGTTGTCATTTATTTAGAGGGTTTTAGATAAATTTAGTAGGGATTGCAACATTTCACACTCAAACAAGTTGTTTTGTGTGAAGTCCTGTAGCTCAGTGGTTAGAGCACTAGCCTCTCAAGTGAGAGACTTGGGTTCAATTCCAGACAGGGTGGAACCTTGGGCAAGTTTCCTTCTTCCACACTCTAAATAATAATGCCTAAAAAACCCCCCAATAATAAATTGGTCATTTCAATCGATGACTGTTTGTGGGACACTGCTGTGCACATTTGGCTGTCACGTTTCGCCCACAAAAATTATAATCAATTTACTTTACAGTATATTTTTGAAGCGCTTTGAGATGTCTAGAAGATGTGAAAAGCACTGTACCAAATACAAGGATTACTATTATTAGTTGCAGCAGTATCTATTTTTCCCATTTAATGAATGAAGCATTCTCAATCCTAATGGTTCTGAGATCTTTTAGTGTTCTGCTCATATCCATGACACGTTTGTGCATGGTTATGGTGGTAGTACCATGGTACTACTATGGTACTACCACCATTACCATGGTACTTTTTTTACAAGGGGAATACTCCATGTTCAAGTGATTGTTTTTTTCGGACCCAATTGAGATTTAAGTGGATCTAGTGATTTAAACACAGCTTCCTGTTTTGCATTCCTGAAGAGTTAGAAGCAAAGCAACTTTGTTCCCGGCTGTATAACTGCAGTCGCTAAGATCGCTAAAATAAATTGCTAGCAGCACAAACTTGGGGCATTTGCATACTTGATTATTGAACTTATCAGCAAAGCAGTAATTGAAAATGCTACCCCCAAGCACCCAAATGCTATGACGCTATTTGATACACAAGTAGAATCCCAGAAGTACTCTGCTACAGAATTGCGAACAAGTAAAATATAATAAGAAGCTGCTTACAATCCCAAATTCCTCAGAAAATCCAATAACACAGTTGCAGAGCCAGGTATAATAATGCGATTTTTCCTTTAATTCATGTGGTAATGGAGGGTCAGTGGGATACTCCCGGTGGAAAATAATTAATGACAATGTTGTATCCTGGAGTTCCCTGATGCGCAGTACCATGGACCATGGTACTTGGCAAATGATTTGGTTTGCAAGTCAGCTGTTGACATTTAACTTTGTATGAAATACAGCAAACTTCTGTTTTCTGGAATTAATCTTTTTGTTGTGAAGCTGTTTGAAGAAAACATTGAAAGAGATCTTAGCAAATATTTACTGCTTGGAAATTGCTATTATAGTACACATGCAAAAGCTTTATTTCAGCACGGAAATTATGCCAACTATCATATGGTTATATTTTAGATATACAACATAGTCTTTTGACAAACTGGAGCGTAAGGTTACAAGTATATTAAATCTGCTGCAACAGAATTTAAGCTCCAGAGGTTTACAGTGCTGTCATTTCTCAACAAAGTGAGAGCTGAAGATGAATCACATATGTTGCAAAAGTACCGAGCAGGTGGAGCACAGAGCATAGAAGATGATTCAATCCAGTCTGATCCAATGTCAATCAAGCCCATCTGGGCTGCAGTCAATAACAACACTGTTCCAACCCACAGCTGAAATAAAGATGAATACTTGAATGTTATTTTCAGGGTTTTTTTTGTCCAATTTATGTTTAGACGGATGTTAACACAGTACAACAGATGGATTTAGATGGATGTTAATACAGTAATACAGGAACTGTTCCCAATTTGCCAATGCCGGATATTTGTATTAAGTATTCCCAACTCAGGTAAAATAATAATGATAAGAATCCTTAAATTAAAATATAGTTATTTCATAATGCTTCACAGAGTAATAATACTAAGAATTCTTGCATTTGATATAGCGCTTTTCACACCTTCTAGATGTCTCAAAGCGCTTCACAGAATATACTGTAAAGTGAATTGACTGTATATTTGTGGGCAAAATGCGGCAGCCAATTGCGCACAGCAGTGTCCCACAAATAGTCCATGCAACCAACCGCTGAAACCCCTTCTGCAAAGAAATGTTAATCTATAGAGTTAGTAAAACCTAAATTAATCATAGAAAACACATGCATTCCTGGCAAGTATTGTACTACAATGGGTAACAGCTGGAGTGGGTTATCAGAAAGGTTTGCAGAGGCTAAAACATGGGATGCATTTAAGAAACAGCATGATATTGCAAAGAAAATGGTAGTGTTGGTATTCTGTGCTAGATGGAATTATATGGGCAGAAAGACCTCCTTCATTCGATCCTGCTTTGTGATCTTGTGAGTAAATCAAACTGAAAAGAAAAAGCAAATACTGTATATGGTAGTAATGTACACATTTAATTGTGTCAATTCTCATCCTTTAACCTTTGAAGCATCATAGATGTTTCACTTAACTAGGCATTGCTGAGTTCTAGATCTTTCCTGCTCTCCTTCCCCCTGCCCCAAACCCTCCCCTTGCTATTTCCCCCCCCCCTCCCCTTTTTCCCCTAATCCCACTTCCATGACTGTTTGTGGGACACTGCTGTGCGCAATTTGGCTGCTGCGTTTCACCCGCAAATAGATAGTCAATTTTCCTACTCTTCTTCATCCTGCCCTGACCCCTCCCCACCTGCTCTTGTACAGTACCTAACTGTACAGCGCCTTGGGTCGTCCTCGATGTGAAAGGCGCTATATAAGTGCAAGTTTTGGTTGATTTATTGATTGACTGTTGATGCCTACTTGTTTGTGTTCGCCACTTGCTGGCATGAATATAAAAATCCTGTCTTCACTGGTCCTTGCCAAATCCATGATTCAATCGTGTTAATGTTTTGTCAATTAATTGTCATTGTCTGAAAAAGTGGCTTTAGAACAACAGCAACAGCAAGCTGATATTTATATAGTGCCCCTCACACAGGGTAGCATTCCAGAGTGCTTGACAGTGGAGGAGCATGTCGGCGAGCCGGGGGGAGGGAGGAGATGACTGTAAGCATTGTGAAATGGGAAGATCTTCAGGCAGAATCTGAAGATGGGGAAAGGTGGGGGATAGAGGAGGAGTGTTCCAGAGTTTTGGAGCATAGTTGCTGAAAGCACGGCCACCAATGGTGGAATGGAGGGCATGAGGAACATGCAGAAGACAGGAGCCAGTTGAGCAGAGGCAGCGGTTTGGAGAGGTAGATAGGTACCAGGGCATAAAGGAGTTTGATAATGAGTAATGATGATATTGAAATCAATCCATTGGGTAATAGGGAGCCAGTGAAGCCTGGCTACAACTGATGTGATGGGGATACAGAGTTTAGTGAGTGAGTATTTGAATGGTGGAGTTTTGGATCAGCTTGATCTTTTGTATAGTGGAGCTGTGGAGACTGACAAAGAGGGTATTTGAGAAGTTGAGTTGGCAGGTGACGAATGCATGGATGAGTGATTCAGCTGAGTCTGGAGTAAGGTACAGTCAGAGGCGGACAATGTGGCAGAGGTGGAAGAAAGCTGTAAATAAGGTACTGAACAAGCGTTTAAGAAATAGATCCATTAATCCACTAAATCTACTGATAGATTCCAATGCAAACCAGCTTTGTATTTAATAATCTTGCCATGCCAAAGCTGAAGAGTGCTATCCAGATGGGCTGTGGAGGAGGGCGTCTCTTAAATGTGATGACAATAGCCTCCCTACTGAGCCAAATTCGTATTTATATAGCTGAGTTTAGATGCCTGGCAGAATTGGCAAATGGCCAAGGCAAACTGAAAGCCAGACCAACAGCGAGTGGTAAATTGATTTAATTAGACATAGATCTCAAGAGACATGGAGGATATTACAACAACAAAAACAACAACAACAACAAAATTACATTTATAGATCGCCTTTCACTTTGGGAGGACGTCCCAAGGCGCTGCAAATTATTGTTTCTGATCCATCGTGCCAAACCAACACCTCTCATTTGGTACCACCAACTGCGGGTCGAAGCAAAGACATGTTCGCAACCCACATGAGGAAAAACCAAACCACTTCCAGGAATTAGAAAAGCCATTGACGATATTTTAGGGATAAAAGCTAAGGCTGCAGATTTTCATCGGTCTCAACATTTGGATTACAGATGATTAAATTAAAATGAACAAATTGTGTTTTGAGCCAGAGAAATTTATATATTTATGCACAATTCCATTTTAGCAGTAGGGTGTACACATCATTTATATATTATGCAGTGATACTGATCTTCCACATTCATAAACATTGGTCTACATAACAATCCCCTTCATGATAATCCTTGCATTTGCTATAGCACATATAATAACAAAACAACTCAAAGCACCTCACTGAAATTACTGTTATGTATAACAACTGAGTATTTAGGGACAGTAAATCCTCAGTAACCCAATTGCCTCAGCAACTCATAATGCAGATATTACTGTCAATCATACCACAAACAATATCACTCATTTGGTGGCATTAATCTGTTTATGAATTGTAAATAATAATAATAATCCTTGTACCTGCATTTGATATTGTGCCTGTATATTTTGGAGGCAAAACATGGCAGCCAATTGTGTACGGTAGTGTCCCACAAACAGTTGTGGATTAAGTGACCACGTTTTTTAATTATATTTTGAAGAAATTATTATCCTGGGAAAAGCAATCCACCAATTGATTAACAACAGGATTTCTATTTACTGCTAGATAAATAAAAGCATATGGACCAAGGAAACTTGCCCAACCTTTCGATCTGACTAGGAATGAAACCTAGGTCCTCTTGCGTGCGAGAAATAATCAACTATTAAATTACATTGTATAGTCATTGAGCTACGTGACTCCATATTCCAGTTACTATCTTTAAATGCTCCAGTCTTTATGATGTTGGTGCTCCTGTGATGATATTGTTTTGTTTGATATATGTCCACAACAGGCCAATGAATGACTTTGAGGGGAATGATTTATACCATTTGGCCAGAATAGCTGTCAAATCAACAGTGTTTAGTGGAGCCTGTGTACAGTTCTTGCTTCCAAAATATTGTGGCTTCTCCAACCAGATATTTCTTCGGTTGGAGCTTGTGATTAAGATTTTTGCTGTATGGTAGTCCATTGAAGAACATAAATTTTATATCACCATATTGCTTTAAAATGTATTAAAGCACTTTAAGGGTAATTATTTTATATCATATTTGTAGGCAAACACAGCAGTCATTTTCCACACAGCAGTTTTGTACAAACAAGCATGTCATGAATGAACTTCTGCCCAGGACAACCTCTATTCTCTTGTCAGATTATTTCACAGTATGTTTACTACCCACATGAAGAACAAGCTGTAAGAAGAGCTTCAAAATCTGTATTAAAATTATTGTTTGATACCCCAAAGTGTATGTAATAATTGTGACAATCTTGATTGATCTTAAGGAATGCGGGAGAGAGTTTGAACCAAATGGAGTGAGGCCTGTGTTTGTGAGTTCTGTGATTATGTTGATGAAGACTTGATGGATAGGTGTTATTCCTTTCCTTATTTGGAAGGATAGTGTCCAGCAGTCTATCTCAAGTCACTAAAATGGACATTGGGTTGATGTAAGAGACTCTATGATCAACAAAGAAGACCCAATTGTCAACATTCACAAGATCAGAAATGCGTGGCTCCAAGATAATAATAAGATATCCTCTACACCTAAAGACAAAGCTACGATGATCTTTGCCAAGCTGACACTTAACATCAGTTAGATTGAATATCAGTTAGACTAAATAGGTATAAATGCCACTTATAATCAATGCTTGAACTCAGAGTCATTGGTTAATTTTCTTCCAATCGGCTCAGGTGCCCCGCCAGCCATGTAAAATGTTTTGAAATGTCCACATGATGTGAAATGTACTTTATAATACATTGTATTGTATCATGATTGGTAGCAAATTTTAGCACCAGAAATTAATAACCGTCAACAAATATATATATATATATATCTATATATATAAATCACGTTGATTGTGAATGTGCTCAACTACTGATGCATTCACAGACTATATTCACAGTTGTTTTAACTTTATGATTCCTGCCTATACAGCTGGCACCATCTCTTCAATCTAATCACTTTATAAGAAATTCTGATGTGATTTCCTGTCATAACTAATAAATCTTCCGTTAACTTCCACTGAAATGTTTGTGGAGCAACAGCTTTACAAGCCTTCGTGTCCCAATGCCTTACGATACAACTTTACATTTATATAGCGCCTTTCATGTTGTAGGGTGCCCTACAGCACTTAACAGTACTGGCTGGACACCTGAGCTTAGGGTGGGAACTGAGGGGAGTGGAAAGGTAAAAAATGACTGAAAGTGCGATCAATTGTGGATAGTATGTGATAACATTTGTCCAAATTGTCACTTTAAATTTGTGTAAAATGGATTTAAGTCTACTGCAGCTTGAGCTCTTTTATAACTCCTTAATATTTGTGGTGTATTGTAAAAGCTTTAATTACTCTTATTAATCCTCTTGCAATTTCTAGTACTTTATTCTAGTTAGCATAAAAAGGTAAAATGGACTTCAAAAATAAGCTTGTGAAGATGGTTATCCACTGGAAATATTGCAAAATGAAACGGACACTTTTGAACATTGTGGGGACATAGAGAAAGTGATTGAAGACATGATTTCTAATTACAGTACTTTGAGGTATCTGCCAATAACCAGGTTTTGAGTCTAATCCTAAACAAGATGGTTAGTTAGCCTTGCAGGTTGCAAATACATCCAGGACTTGGTGTCTGAGAGACAATCTGTCAGGACAGCAGTGGTCCTAGAGTTGACAGTGGAGGCAGAGAGGTACAGTTGGTCGTCATTCGCATACATGTAGAGGTTGACACCATATTTGTTGATGAAGTCACCAAGAGGGACCGTATAGATATTGAAGAGTGGGGGACACATGACAGAACCCTAGGACCCCAGCACAAGTCTGCAGGGGCATCAAGGAGAAGCCATTTGTGGACATTAAGTGGAGACAACATGAGAGGTAGAGTTGGTTGAGGGAGAGTGCGCTCTGAGACACCGTCCGGCGTGGAGGGCGCTATATAAATCGAAGTTGTTGTTGTTGTTGAGTGAACCATTCAAGGACAAAACCTTGAAGGTTGAGTTGAGAGAAGCTTTGGAGGAGGATAGTGTGGTCAATGACATCGAAGGCAGCCAAGAGATCAAGGAAGACGAGGAGGCAGAGGGAACCCTAGTCGCAGATTGACAAAATGTCATTTGTCACTTTAACTAATGCTGTTTCTGTACTGAGGGTAGCATGGACACCCGATTGAAGGGGCTTGTGAAGTGAATAGCGTGATAGGAAAGAGCAAAGCTGGGAAGTATTGACTCTTCAGGTCTCTTGAAAGTAAAGGAAGGTTATAACATATAGACTATTTCTGATTTATTTGTATTTAAATGTACTGACTTATCATCAAACTTCTGAATAAACGTGGCACACATGGCATTTTTTATTCAATTAGATAAATGAATTAGCATCTTCATAAATCATTCATAGAGTTCCTGGTGATTTAGTCGAATAAATACAAAGTCTTCACATTCGAGAATTGACTTTAAATCAAGCCTAAATTCAGCACTGCCTTCTACCACCTCCGACGGATCGCCCGTCTCCGGCAATACCTCACCTTAAAAGCCGCCAAAACCTTGGTCCACGCCTTCGTCACCTCTCGGCTGGACTATTGCAACGCCCTCCTCGCCGGTCTCCCCTCCACCACAATCCACAAAATCCAGCTTATCCAAAACTCTGCCGCCCGCATACTCACTCGCTCAAAGCTTTGCTCCCCCATTACCCCAGGCCTTGCCAGACTTCACTGGCTCCCTATCCCAGAGAGGATCGACTTCAAGATCCTCACCCTTGTTTTCAAATCCCTCCACTCTCTCTGATCTCCTCTCCCCCCAACCCAGCACCCGCTGCCTTCGCTCCTCTGGGTCTGGCCTCCTCCATGTCCCCGAAGTCCTCCGCTCCACCCTCGGCAGCCGTGCCTTTAGCCACTACGCCCCGAGGCTATGGAACTCCCTTCCTCACTCGCTTCACCTCGCCCCCTCTCTTCCCAGTTTCAGGTCACAGTTGAAGACCTTTCTCTTCGACCAAACTTTTGATCACTTTCCTGCCCCTGCCCCTGGCCCGGTCCCGGGATCCGCTACTGTGAAGCGCTCTGAGACGCCGTCCGGCGTGGAGGGCACTACATAAATCAAAGTTGTTGTTGTTGTTGTTGTTGTAAATGAATGGAATGAAAGTAATCCTCTGTTGTGTTTGGTTGCGTTTGGTCCAATCTCATCTCAGTTGCTTTTTAGTGCCAGTTTAGGAGATAAAACTTTCCTTAATTCAGTGCAGTGTTAACACCAAATTGGCAACATATTCAAACGGGCCACGGAGTGGCTGAAGTGTGAAATGGAGAAAGGTTTGTGTTACCCTGGTGTAAGGAGAGGGGAGAAAGGTAAATATGTTTAAGACTCTTGACTGTGATGCTGTATTTGACCTAGAAGTGATTGACTTCGATGCTAGGAGTGATCCCATTTCCCTCACTTTGATAAGCACAAATGTGCTGTTGAAAACCAAATACTTTTGTCCTTTGAATTTGATCATAACATCAGTAAGTCCTACAGAAGCTTTCCTGAGATGTAAGAAAAGCAGATTCACATGGAACAGCCTGTCTAGATTTATCTCTAATTCTAAAGATGACATTCTCCATTTCATTTAGTATTGCACGCTATATTTATTTGATTGAAAAGCTAATTTAGGCTCAGTCAGCCTTGAAACAAAATTTCTCCTTCTGGTCAGACGATGACATTCTATTGACATAATTTTCAGGAAACCTGATAAAGCTTCTACCATCAAGATTCAGTCGACTGTGGGAGTATCCTTTTATTGCACTTTTAAATAAGAAGATCTGAATATCAATATAATGTCAAGTGCTTGACTTTAATGTGCATGGGAAAGTCATTAATCTAGCAGTGTTAACCAACCCACGTCCAAAATCCCCATGTTAATTTTTTGCTTTAGGTCACGGTAAGTGATGTCTCCCTAGTTTCAGTGCTGGGGCTCCTAGTTTTTCGGGTATTTGGGAAATACCCTCCATATAGGAATAGAGTAGAGGTTTGCTGGTGGTACTAAGGTAAGAAGTGTGGTAAATTATGATGAAGAAAGAAGCAAATTACAAATGCATCCAAAATATGAAAAACAACAATCTGAATTTATATAGTGCCCTTGTGGGGCAAAGTCTTTGAGCACCTTTCACATGAGGTAGTGTCTTGAAGGGCATAACAGTGCTTGGCACTAAAATGCGGAACTGGGGAGGTGACCATAGGTATAGTCTAAAGATGTGATCTGCAGATGGGCAAATTAATGGGCAATACAACTGAATTATAGCAGTTGGATGCAACATAACAAGGTGTCCAGTAGTACACATTGGACCTAAAACTGACACACAGGAACATATTGCAAATGGAGATGTACTAGCAGGAATAGGCATGTGAAAAAGGGGATTTAACCCATAAATTGGGTGAATTGGACTCATATAGACTAGGCTGACTAGGCTCCAGTGCAATGTTGGACTTTGCTGCATTGTTGCGGGTGTTGTATTTAAAATGGAGCATTAAACTGACATTCAGTCAGCTTGATAATGTAGACATGAAAAATTCTATGCCACTATTTGAAAGGGGAAGATAATTTCTCCCAGTGTCATCACTACCAATTCGTCCAATAAATTTGATCATTCACTTCATAGCTGTTTGTGGGACATTTTTGATTCCAAATTGGCTGCTGCCTTCATCGACAAAATACAGTCAAAACATTTTACAGTGTATCCTTTTATGCATTTTGAGATGTCCTCCTGATCTGAAAAGTATTGTATGAAATGCAAGGACTATTGTTAATTTTTCCAGGCAGGGCGAAACCTTGGGCAAGTTTCCCTAACCCACACGCCTAAAAATAATCCCTCAAAAAAAATCATAAATTGGTCATTTCAAACCACAACTGTTTGTGGGACACTGCTGTGTACAATTGCCTCCTGTGTTTCACCCACAAGATATACAGTCAATTCAGTTTGCAATATATTCTGTGAAGCGCTTTGAGACATGTAGAAGACGTGAAAAGTGCTATATCAAATGCAAACATTATTATTATTAATTTTATTTGATATATCAAACCAGTTCAGGTACACAATAGGGGGTGAGGGTGGTCATTCAATTAAGCCTAGAAGAAAAAAAGCTGAATGCTCATTTGTGTTAAAAAGGACTCCACCATGGAATGGCAAGCAACCCTGAAATTACAGCAGCCTAGAGGTTTAGTTGTGCCCAATTGTCTAAACGTTCATGTCACCAGTTCACATGTTTGCATGCTACTAAGGGCAATGCACTATTGTCATCAGTTTCACATGGACCACAATGCCATCACATCTTCATCTTCTATTAATTATTTGCAGGTTGAAGCTGGAGAGCGGATTGTTTTCAGTGCTGAATGTCGTTTGCTAATTGAAGGCTCATAGAACAGAGACTTCGGCTAATACTTCTTGAGAATTAATATGTCTGAATTCTCCAATATAACATTGTCTGCATTTGAACCAAGTTCTCAAAGGTAGAAAGCAATTGATGAAGATGAGGAATTTAGTTCAATTTTATTTGACTGAATTTGGTTTGATAAAAAACAGATCGTGTCATCAGGGCTTTCATTATATAAAATTAGCTCAGCTGATTGAAATGTCATATAAATAGGGAACAAAACAATTATGCTATTTGGATTTAGACTTTGTAGAATCATTTCTTTTCAATGGGTTCCTTACAATGATAATTTATGTTTCTGGAATTTAAAATATATTTTAAAACATTGTCCAATGATGCAATAATTTTAATTTTAAAAAAATTTAAGAAATTGTGAGCTGAATAACTAGACATGCAATCTTCCAGGAAACATTGCAGAATCTACCACTGTGGTAAGGTCATATCTATGTACGTACATTGCCTTTGTGAGATTTAACAACAAGCTTTCACATGTATAGCACCTTTCACAAAGGACGAATGTTTCTAAGATCCCCACAGATTTGAAAGAATTCACCAAGCAGGGAGAAAGAGGGAGAATTAAAGATGTTGACCAACAGCAACAAGATTAAGGCAGAGAGTGAGAGAGGAAACAAGAGAAAGAGAGTTTCACACAGAGATTCATACCCTTAGCTGCTTGGAATGGAACAGGTAATGGAGATCTGGTTCAATATCACTAACAATCTTCTGAAAGTGCTGGGATGAATGATATTGCAGAACTCAGACATATTAAGTCTCAAGAAATCTTAGGAAATGCACTTTACAGTATATTATGTAAAGCGCTTTGAGACATCTAGAAGATGTGAAAAGCACTATATCAAATGCAAGGATTATTGTACACGTGCATTGACATCTGGTTACGGCTTCTGATTATCAGGGTTTATCCATTTGATTTTTCAGGGGTTATTTGTAGCATTTGTTTAGCAATGTTAGTGCTTATAAATCCAGTGAACTCAGGGCTTTCATTGCTATACTGAGAAGTCGAGCCTGTGCCCACTGATGGGAGAGGTTCCTTCCCCTCAAAGCTTCATTGGTTGTACACAGAGGAGAGGGAGAGGCAAAGAGTTATCCCAGTTGTCACACCAAGAGGATGCCAAGAGAAAATGAGAGAAAACCTCACCTCAGAGTTATGTGTAATTCAATGGTGTTTTTCCCATTTTTATTGAATAAACACCAATTTCATTGTTTTTGTATCAGTAATAATATATAATATAAACTAATCCTTGCATTTGGTATGTGTTTAATAAGGGTTTATCAGTTAAATCCAAAAATTGGAAGGTTTACTTATGGTGCACACGTAGCACATAAAACACATAATTATTTATACATGGTTTACCCGTGGTTCATGATAAAACCCATCATGAATTATGCATACATCTTCAGTGAATGGTTAATAAACTTGGTTACTTTTATCTCTTTATCCATGTTAATGAATTATTCGGACCCCAAAATCCAGTTGAAACACAAACAGAAGTCACTGGGAATACTCAGCAGGTCAGGCAGCACCAATAGAGAAAGGAAAAGTGAGTCAACATTTTGTATACACAACCATTCCTCAGAACTCAATTCCACTTGAAACCATTAAGTCATGATGGGGCATGAATCGTTATGCAACAAGCCCTCAGATATTAAACATCCATGGGAATTGAGTTGTGTGGTGCAGTTGGAATTAGATTTTTTTTTCTCATGCTTCAAAAGACAAAATGTCCACAGCAAGATCTTCAATTATAATGTTTTTTTAAATTGTTATCATATGCATCATTAATAGCCCACTCTTCTGTAGTATATAATTTGTTCTTGCATGATAGTTCATTTAAGATAAATGGCTTACAATGAAAGGAAACACATTATGTGCACCAAGTCGAAATGTGTTTGCATTTTTGTTGCTACTCACACTAAGTTGAACCTCAACTTTGGCATGGTTCCTAATTATCCCAAAATGATGGGATTTGAGACACCTTCAATTCACAAATTCTTGTCATCACTGGTAACTTATTTTAAGAAAAAACATTATTCATGTTTTTTAATTATATGTTTATTTCAGGAAAACACAGTTTTCACAGTTAGAACCTGCCATGTATCTTTCACCTTGCTCAGTGACAATGTATAGGTACTGCACAACCCATGTAATACAAGAACATAACCCTCTTGACTCCAACCTTTATCATTTTATTGCACAATAACATCAGCCTTTGTTTTTGCCAGTTTTCTCCGCAGAAGTCAATGACTTTTACCACAATATGCTTTCATGGGCAATATTTCATATGAGTGTCTATTCTTCACATACTATCCTAGGCAGAGGGAATGTTGGCAGGTTATTCCATTGCCAAAGGCAATGCAGAGAAGCCCAGAAAACTAAAAGGTCCGAAATGTAATAAACTTTATAATCAATCTCTCACCTTTCATATCAAGAGCATGTCTCAAAGCACTTAAGGATTTACTGTAAAATATAATGACTGTGTCTTAGTAGCAGCTTATTTGCACACAGCAATGCCTCACAACAGATATAAAGTAAATCAACATTGTTATATGGGAGAGTGTTAGCCAGGGCACAGGGAGAAACTCTTCCCTTTTCCAGCAGTGTCATGGGAACTTTAATGTCCACTTGGACAGATAAATTGGACCTCAGTCCAACATCTCATCTGAAGAACAACACCTCCGATAATGAATTATAGTATCAGCCTAGTCTGTAAGTTCAAATTTTTGATATGGAACTTGAACCCACAGCCTTCTAACTCAGATAGCGACAGGCTGACACTGATGTCTGATAATTCTTACATCCTTAGGACCATTGTGTTAAAATTTGGGAAAGTTCAGTCCTGATTTGGGATCCAATTTTCTACAGCAACAAGACAAAATTTCACATTAATGGCTTTTCACATAAATGGTCTTAAGCCTAAGAATGATAAACATTTCAGGCATACGATGCACCCAACTATTTTTCAGTAGTTAATTGGATATCTATCAACAGCTGACTGATTATTTTTCTATTTCCCAACACCATTACCAGCACCACCATATAAGGTGAGGGACAGTATTGCGAAATGTTGATTCAAACTGTTCCCACAGATGAGTTGAACTTGCTCAGCACAGACTGAGCATCTCAAAGTGACTTTCAAGATTCTCAACCTGATTCAGTAAACAAATGTTGCAAGGTTGAATGCAAAAGCTTTCACCTCTTTGGTGAATTGTAGAGCCATTAATCCTTAACATTGAGAATCAGAACCAGCCCTTGAGAGCAAAGATTGATTTAAAAAGTCCATTAACAAAGCCATTAGATGAACACATGCATAGGTAAGGAGTTATCTTTGTCCATGTGTAGTGTGAGCAGAACCAATGCACATGAAAGTAAAGCTCACTAACACTGAAGATGTTTTAATAATAATCCCTACATTTAGTACAATCCCTTTCATATCAGGCCAGTAACAGTATTTTACTGTGAGTTGAAAGAATGTATTAGTAGGCAAACACAGCAGATCAGATTGCTGTACTCAACAAGGGCTACTGTTGGGTCACCAGATGAGCATCACACAAACACAATGGAACTCTATCCCGAAGGAGATTGCATTGGAGCACAATTACTTCAGTTGAAGTAATACACAACTTATAGATTCAATATTTATACAATTAGTCCTCACTTAATGTCGTAGATGTATTCTTGAAAAGTGCAACTTTAAGTGAAATGACATTAAGCAAACCCGCGCAAGAATATCGGATGTTCAGTATGTACTTTGCAAAATCCAGATAGCAGATATTATACCTTCAACAATTGTAACATCTTTATGACAACTCTCCCCATTCAAAACAAAAATAAATATTTTTAAAATTAACAATTTGGTCTCTCAGTCCATGACTATTTGTGGGCCATTGTGTAATTGGTTGCTGCATTTCTCCAACAAAATATACTGTCACTACACTTCACAGTATATCCTGTGAAGCGCTTTGAGCCATCTGAAGGACGTGAATAATGCACTATATCAAATGAAAGGATTTGTTATTACAGTATTATTATTATTGCAGGATAATATCAAATGGGCCAAAGGGCCTTCTTCACCCAAACTGTTTTGTGATCTACTGCAATCTTGTGCAGTTTTTACCTCATAACATTACTTAGCCCTAATAAGGCAATGTTTGACACATGTCATTAAATATGGAAAGTAACAGAATGATTGATGTTGAGCCTGAGGTATTATTATCATTGCAAACAAAGTCCACCTGTTTTTTGTTTGGTTTGGCTGGAATACGTTAACTGTTTAACATGCGTCATTCAGAAAGAGCTGGATTCCTTTTTTTTGTTTGAGATATGTGTGCTTCATATATAAAAATCCTTTTAACCACATTGTGATCAAACAGGAAAATTGTCAAGAATCGTTCTTCATTGTTCACAGCTGATGTAAATCCACACACATTCATTTTAAATCAAGGACAGGCTCACAAACTGCTCACAATATACTTCCAGATGTCATCATCTGCTCTCTATTTATCAGGCAGTCTGGCAGTACAAAAATTAAGACATTATTTGTTCGGGCTCCAACAATATCAACAAACATAGAGTATGCCTACTTATTAATAAAGTCTTAAACTCCAAAAATGAGTATTATTTCCGAGTTATGCCAAACATTGTGTTACTGGACATGTAATTGAAAAGGTTAATTTTGTCTTGTTAACATCATACAATTGTTGCTTGTTATAATTTGTCGTTACACTATAGTTGGTTTTCTGAAGATTCAAAGCTTGATAGAAATACATAGCAAAATAATATTTCTGGGATAGTCTACTCACTATCCCAGTGAGTATAGTGTCTGATCTCCCTTGTCTGAAAGTAGTTACAGGTTATTCTGCAATGCCCTTAGTGGGAGAGGATAAGGTCAGGTACTGGATTGACAAGATTTTGATTATCTGTAGTTTATACAGCTTGGGGAAGGAGGGAGTTGGGGAATAGGATCACTGGTATTAATTATCACATACACATGTTTTTAAAAATTCAATTATTATTAATATTTATCATTGGTTGCTTAGAATAAGTACTGATGTCAAATAGATCTAACATTACTTGTTTTCTTCAATGTTACCCAACTCATATCAAGTGTATAATGATTTCTATTCTACAACAACAACAACAACTTTGATTTATATAGCGCCCTCCATGCCGGACGGCGTCTCAGAGTGCTTCACAATAGCGGATCCCGGGACCAACCCGCGGTAGGGGTAGAAAGGTGACCAAAGGCGCGGTCGAAGAGAAAGGTCTTCAGCTGGGACCTAAAGCTGAGAAAAGAGGGGCGAGGTGAAGGTAGTGAGGAAGGGAATTCCAGAGCCTTGGAGCATAGTGGCTGAAGGCATGGCCGCTACGGGTGGAGCACTGGATTCGGGGGACATGGAGGAGGCCAGACCCAGTGGAGCGAAGGCAACGGGAGCTGGTTTGAGGAGAGAGGAGGTCAGAGAGGTTGGGGAATGCAGAGGAGTGGAGAGATTTGAAGACAAGGGAGAGGATCTTGAAGTCGATACTCTCTGGGATAGGGAGCCAGTGAAATCTGGCAAGGACTGGGGTAATGGGGGAGTGAAGTTTGATGCGGGTGAGTATGCAGGCGGCAGAGTTTGGGATTTTACACATAGTCCAAGATATTTTATTGATTAAAATAGTTTAAGAATGTGAAATTTGGGCAACATTTAATAATTCATGACTGCAGTTTCCTTCATATGAAATCATATAGATGATTACAACAAATAATGTTTATTTTTATAAACATATACCAAATTAAGGATGAATTTAAGAATTTTGCAAAATCCTGTGTAGACTTCAATTTTACAGTAATATTCCTAAACTATAACATAGATTTTTAGTTCTCCACCAGATGTTCATTGTTGAACAGTCAAATTTCAATGATAACCTAATTCTCACCTATTTAATGCAGCATTGAAAAAAAACAACAACAGATAGAAAGGTATTTAAGTGTGGAGGGATTTACAGGTGCCAGTGAGGATTTCTGCAGCCTGAGGGGTGCGGCAGTGAGGGAGTCCTTGCATTTGACATAGTGTCTTATCACGTCTTTGAGGCATCTCAAAGCGCTTCACAGAGATTAGTTGTACAACAACAACAACAAAATTGCATTAACAGAGCACCTTTCACGTTTGGAGTCCCAAGGCGCTAGTCCCAAGGCGTTAGGGCATGAAGGGATTTGAAAACGAATAAGAGCGTCTTAAAATCGATTTGTTCCACAGCACAGTAACTGCTCTGGTCAAGGTCACAATTAATATCCTGACGTACTCGCCCTCGGTGACATCATCTACAGACATGGGGTAAATTTCCACATGTATGCAAATGACACCCAGCTCTATCTCTGCTTCCACACTCAACTCCAGGACTACTGGCGTCCTGACTGCCTGCCTGTCCGACATCGAGTCTTGGACAAGGGACAACTTTCTCCAGCTGAACATCAGCAAGACTGAGGCCCTCCTGATTTTGCTCGCATCAGCGCCTCCACACCTCAGGCTTTGGCAGCAGGCTTTTTCTTCCCCACATCCACGCCACGACCAGCACAGCTTTCCACCATCTCGGTAACATTGCCAGACTCCGCCACTGCCACACCCCTCAGGCTGCTGAAACCCTCATTCATGCATTCGTCACATCAAGGCTTGACTATGGAAACTCCCTCCTCGTTTGCCTTCCGCACTCTTCTCTTTACAAGTTGCAGATCATCCAGAACTCTGTAGCTCATGTCCTCTCCCATATTAGGCTCCACAACCCCATTACCCCCAGCCATGCTCGGCTCACTTGGATCCCCATCCCTTCTGCCAGCTTCCCATCTTTCTCCCTCCCCTCCCCCCTAACCTGCTGCTTAGCTATGCTTGGATTCCGACCCTTGACTGTTCAACGCCTTGGGACATCCTCCTGACATGAAAGGCACTCTTTAAAGGTAATTTGGGTGTTGTTGTTGTTTGTTGTTGTTTAGTAATCGGGAGCCAGTGGAACCTGGCCAGGATTGGTTTGATGGTGATCCAGTATTTTGTGCGGGTGTGTATCCAGGCGGTGGAATTTTGAATTAGTTGAATTTTGTATATGGGGAGACCAGCAAAGAGGATGTTGGAATAGTCCAGCCAGGAAGTGACAAAGGCATGGACAAGGGTATTGGCTGCTTTGGTTGTGAACTATGGATGGAGACTGACAATGTGACAAAGGTGGAAAAATGTGGTCCTGGTCAGGGAACAATGTGGGGAAGAAAGGATAACTGGGATCAAACGTGAAATAGAGCACCATACAGCTTGAGTAGGGCTTCTAGCACTCTATTCCCACAGAGTCGCCTGCAAAAAGTGGTACACAAGATAGCTGTATCTGTCAGCAAACAATAATGCAGAGTAATCTCGAAGACAAAATACTATATGGTAGGGAGATAAAAAAAACATAACTAATGATTCAGGAGCAAGTTGAAAGTAAAATTCAACAATACCATTTGGATGAAATTTACAGCAGTTCTCACAAATTTCCTGGCATGATGTACAATATAAATAGCATTTCCTAAATTAATGTAAATAGTACACATGCATAATGTATGAAATCCACATCGGTGATGACTCTCTTGGGTTTTGTAACACATTTTGTTTCCAAAATTCAAGAATTAGTGGAATTTATTGTAAGCTACAATTCATTAAACTGTCAATGTTTCACACTTTTAATTAATAATACTTGCCTGCCCTATTCAACAAAGCAGAATATAAAAGCATATTGACCAGGATTGATAAACAAGTACTGTAGCTAATGGAGATGGAATCAGAGTGTGCTGTAGGCATTTGGGTTTCTGATAACTAAATATAACACACAACCGCTTTGTCAGATCTGAATGCCAATTTTGATACTTTTAGATCAGTGTGACAGCAATAAATGTCTGCTGTGCTCAGAGCTATCAGGTACTGGTAGTTCATCTTCTTCTAAGGATTGCTGAATTCATTAGCATTCAGATCCAATCTATTGTATAAATGAAGTATGGTTCTGAATTATGCAATTAGTTTGCATTAATTGGGATCACACATTTCTTGTGCAAGGTAGAATTTACAATGGCAGCTGTAAAAAGACTTACAATGTAAACAATGAAAGTTCATTTAATTTGGGACAAGCTCCACACCATTTGATAAACCTACAGATAGTTTATGAAAATCCATGATTAATCATACACATTCTTTAGCTAAACATTCTCTGGATGATGCTTGTGATTATTGTGCACTAAATATAAATGACATCCATACACAGCAAAATTATGTGATCTGTATTTTTTCTCGATACTCAATAAAAGGTCTCAATACATATATGCATTTTATTGCAGAGGAGAGAAGATCTTAGTGTATTGTCATTGTCATTATAATGACAGCTTTGCTCACCTGGTAGCACTTTTGTCTTTGTCTCAGAAGCATCTTATGAGGTCTTGAGCTCTGAACCAGGTTCCTGCCTATTATTTTTCAAGTGGATGTTGAAGATCACATGATATTATTTGAAAAGAGAAGAGAGTTTTTCCTGGACAACATGTCTTTTAAAATGAATCGTTCACTTCATGGCTGGGGATCAAATGACCCTTCTTCATTAGAACCTCTCTTGTGATTTTGTGGTGAAGTGTGTAAACTTTATACAACAGATTCATAAAAATATAATACAACATTCCATTTGCAAAGCATCTTTCATGTCGGGAGGATGTTAGGAGGGTGCAAGGCCATGAAGGGCAATGGAGGGCAATCGAGGTGAGGATGAAATTTTTTTAACTCGATTCTCTGAGGGATTGGGAGTCAGTGGAGCCTGGCGAGGTTGGTTGTGATAGACTCACAGAGCCTGATGTGGGAAAGGCCACTGGCTGCAGAATTCTGGATGATCTGCAGCTTGTGGGGGGAAGAGTTGGGAAGGCTGATAAGTAGCGAGTTGGCGTAGTTGAGCCTACATATAATGAAGGCATCTATGACGGTTTGGCACCTAAAGGGTGAGACAATGGCAGAGTCGGGCAATGTTGCAGTGGTTGGGGAAAGGCATAGCAGCATGGATATGGGGAAGAAACAACAGTTCAGGGTCAAACAAGACACTGAGGTTCCTGACTGGCTTCATGAGGTGCAGTGTGCATCCAAGGATGCTGATGCTATCAGTGGGGACTGAGGACAGAGCCCTGAGGAACACCACCCGAGACGGTACAGGGGCTAGAAGAGAAATCGTTGCCAAAGACAAATGGAAATTGTATAAGAGATAAGACCTGAACAATTCTAGGACAGAACTTTAAAGGTTGAAGTGTTAGGAGAGGTGGTGGAAGAGAATAGAGCGATCCAAATATTGAAGGTAGTAGTGAGATCAAGGAGGTTGAGAAGCAACAACGATGACGACGACATCAACAGCAACAACTTCAATTTATATTGCACCCTGCATGCCGGACGGCGTCTCAGAGCGCTTTACAATAGCGGATCCCAGGACCAAGCCAGGGGCAGGGGCAGAAAGGTGACCAACAGCGCGGTTGAAAAGAAAGGTCTTCAGCTATGACCTGAAATTGGGAAGAGGGGGGGGCGAGGTGAAGGGAGTGAGGAAGAGAGTTCCAGAACCTCGGGGCGTAGTGGCTGAAGGCACGGGTGGAGCGAAGGATTCAGGGGACATGGAGGAGGCCAGACCCAGAGGAGCAAAGGCAGTGGGTGCTGGGTTGGGGGAAGAGGAGATCAGAGAGATAGGGGGGTGCAGAGGAGTGGAGGGATTTGAAAACAAGGGTGAGGATCTTGAAGCCGAAAGTCGATCCTCTCTGGGATAAGGAGCCAGTGAAGTCTGGCGAGGACTGGGGTAATGGGGGAGTGAAGCTTGGAATGGGTGAGTATGCGGGCAGCAGAGTTTTGGATTAGCTGGATTTTGTGGATTGTGGTGGAGGGGAGACCGGAGAGGAGGGCGTTGCAATAGTCCAGCCGAGAGGTGACAAAGGCATGGACCAAGGTTTCAGCAGGTTTTGGGGTGAGGTATTGCCAGAGACGGCGATCCATCGGAGGTGGTAGAAGGCAGTGCTGGTAATGGACCGGATGTGGGAGAGGAAGGACAGTTGGGGGTCGAACCCGACACCTAGTTTGCACACAGGTTCGGAGAGTTTTAGGGGCAGACCGGGAAGGTGGAGGAGGTGAGAGCCGTGTGAATGGAGACGTTGATGAGAGCCAAGGAGTATGGCCTCCGTCTTGTCGACATTCAGCTGCAAGAAATTTGCGCTCATCCAGCCCCTAATGTCTGAAAGGCAGGTTGAAAGAACGTCAGGGGATTGGGGGTCGCAAAGTGAAGTGGAGAAATAGAGTTACGTGTCATCCGCGTACATGTGGAACTGTGCCCCATGTCTGCGGATGACATCCCCAAGAGGGAGCATATAGATGAGGAAAAGGAGGGGGCTAAATGAGGAAAACGATGGATCCCTGGGGTACCCCGCAGGTAAATGGGTAACAGCGGGAGGAAAAACCATTTGTGGAGATGTACTGCTGGTGGTTTGTGAGGTAGGATTCGAACCAGGCGAGTGCGGTCCCACTGAGGTGGATGACGGAAGACAGGCTGTGGAGGAGGATGGCGTGGTCGACTGTGTCGAATGCAGCAGACTGGCACAGGAGGATGAGGAGGCAGAGGGAGCCCTGGTCACAGATAGAGAGGACGTCGTTAGTGACTTTCACAAGCGCAGTCTCTGTACTGTGGGCAGGGCGGAAACCGAACTGGAGAGGTTCGAAGAGGAGTGGGAGGAGAGGTGGTTTGCAACAATGTGTTCCAGTGCTTGAGAGGAAGGGCAGGTTAGAAATAGGGTGGTAACGTCTAGGGTTTGAGGGATCTAAGGAGGGTTTTTTAAGGAGGGGGGTGATGACAGCAGTTTTGAGGGGACAGGGACTGATCTGGTGGAGAGGGAATGGTTGAGGATATCAGCCAGCAGTAGGCAGAGGAGGGGGAGCTGGGTGAGCAGTAGGTTAGTGGGGATGGGATTGAGGCAGCAGGTTGTTGGCCTCATAAAGGTGAGAGTGCGTGAGAGGGAGGAAGGAGAGATGGGGGAGAAGGAGTGTGGGAAGGGAGTTGAGGTAGGAGCTGAAGATGGGGGTGGTGGTGAGGGGGATGGGGTGGGGGTGTTAGTGGGTGACGAGAGGCTGGAGAATGATGCTGCCTGATGGATATTGTGTATCTTGGAAGAAAAGAAGTCCATGATCTCCTCGCACTTTGCATTTGAAGTGAAGATTGAGAAGGCTTGAGGAGGTGCACAGAGGAGGTGGTGGGTGGTGGAAAAGAGGACTTTAGGGTTGTTGTTTGCCTCCAGGATGATGTTGGAATAGTAAGCCATTTTTACTTGACACAAGGAACGGCGGTAGCTGTGGAGATGCTCGAACTACAGTTGGTGGTGAACCATGGGGCCGGTTTTCTGCCACCTGCGCTCGAGCATCCGGGTTTGGCATTTGAGGGTGCGGAGATGAGCGTTGTACCAAGGGCAGTGGGTGGGGTTGGAAGTAGACCTGGATTTCAGATGGAACCCTGGTCACAAATGGACAGGACGTCATTGTTGACCATACCCAAAGCAGTTTCTGTGCTGTGGACCACTTGGAAACTTGATTGGAGGGGCTTGTGATGAGATTCATAGAAGAGGAACAAGCTGGGAAGCAACAACTGTTTCAACAACAACAACAACAACAACAACAACAAATTACATTTGTAGAGCGCCTTTCACATCGGGAGGACGTCCCAAGGCGCTGCACAGGAGGCGTGTGACCCGAGCTGGGAGGGGAGTGTTTGGGAAGGGTTGAAACACGAAGGGGGGGTAAAAGAGTTCGGGGTGGAACAGAAGGCACGATCGAAGAGGAAGGTCTTCACACCGGCCTTGAAAGAGGAAAGGCAAGAGACGAAACGGAGGGATTGAGGGATTGCATTCCAAAGGGTGGGAGCGGAGAAACTGAAGGCCCAGCCTCCGATGGTGGGGCGGTTAGGGCGGGGGGCTTGGAGCAGGCCAAGTCCTGTTGAACGGAGGGTCCGAGTGGGCATGTAGGGGGAGAGTAGATCGGTTAAATAGGGTGGGGCAAGGCCGTGTAAGGCCTTGTAGGTGAGGACGAGGATCTTGAACTCGATTCTCTGGAGGATGGGGAGCCAGTGGAGACAGGCGAGGGTGGGGGTTATGTGGTCACGGAGGCGGGTGCGGGATAGTACACGGGCTGCAGAGTTTTGGATGGCCTGCAGCCTGTGAATGGAGGAACTGGGGAGGCCGACGAGGAGAGAGTTTCCGTAGTCCAGCCGTGAGGTGATGTATGCATGCACGAGTGTTTTGGCAGCGCGGGGAGTAAGATAGTTGCGGAGCCTGGCAATGTTGCGCAGGTGGAAATAAGCGGTGCCGGTCAAGGCGCGGATGTGGGGGAGGAAGTAAAGTTTTTGATCGAACATGATGCCGAGGTTCCTGATTGGCTTTGTGAGGTGGAGAGTGCAGCCTTGGATGTTGAGGCTGGCAGCGCCCGATGTGCGGAGGCGCTGGCTTGAGCCAATCAGGAGGGCCTCGGTCTTACTCACTTTCAATTGCAAAAAGTTGTCCCTCGTCCACAACTCGATGTCGGACAGACATGCTGTCAGAACATCGATCGTCTGGGGGTTGAGGGATGAGGCAGAAAGGTACAACTGGGTGTCGTCCGCATACATGTGGAAATTTACCCCATGTTTGCGGATGACGTCGCCCAGAGGGAGCGTGTAAAGGGTGAAAAGGAGGGGACTGAGGACAGAGCCCTGAGGGACGCCGTGAGAAACTGTGCGGGGGTTTGAAGAAAAACCATTGGAGGAAACAAAATGTAAACGGTGGGTCAAATAAGAGTGGAACCAGTCAAAGACTGTGCCTTGAAGGTTGAGGTGGGAGGAAAGACGTTGAAGGAGGATGGTGTGATCGACTGTGTCGAACGCAGCAGACAGGTCAAGGAGGACGAGGAGGTACAGGGAGCCCTGGTCACAGGCGGTTAGGATGTCATTTGTGACCTTGACCAGGGCAGTTTCTGTGCTGTGCATAGGGCGGAAACCTGATTGGAGGGGTTCAAGAAGTGAGTGAGTTGAAAGGAAAGAGCGGAGCTGGGAGGCAACCACTCTTTCAAGGACCTTGGATAGAAACGGGAGGTTGGAGATGGGTCGATAACTTGATAGTTGCGACGCATCAAGGGAGGGTTTCTTCAGGATAGGGGTGATGGTGGCTGTTTTAAGGGAGGTGGGGATGGTACCTGAGGAGAGGGAAAGGTTAATGGTGTCAGAAATGAGCGGGGCTAACAAATGGAGCTGGGTGCGGAGGAGGGGGGTGGGGATGGGGTCCAATGAGCACGTGGTGGGTTTCATGTAGGTGATTATTTTTGTGACTGAAAGCGGGGTGATGGGGTTGAAAGTGTGAAATGGGGGGTGAGTAGGGGTTGAGGTAGCTGATGAGGGCACGGAGGTGGAGGAGTGGTGATGGGAGGAAACCGCAGAGCCTACGAAAGAACCGCAAGGACCTACGAAAGTAAAGGAGGGTTGGAAATGGGTCAGTTGATGGAAAACAGGGATTTTTTCTTTCAGCTTAGTGGTGATTATTGGTGCCAGTTGATAGTGAGAGATTGATCTTGTCAAAGAGTAGGGGGGCAAGGAGGTTGAGCTGGGAGGTAAGGAAAGCTGTGGATAGGGATAAAGGGAGCAGGTGGTGTATTTTATGCTGCATACGTGGTGATGAGAGATGAGGGGGAGACAAGTTTGAAGATGTGGAGGGTGGGATGTGTAGGGATTGGAGTGTGGGTTTAAAGCGAGGAGTTGGGGTGAGTGGCAGTTGAAAGGGCAGAGGTAGCTGAATGGATCCCTTTGATTTTGGACTTAAGGAAATACAGCATTTCTTCACAGTCAGAATTTGAGGAGAGAATGGGCGAGGCCTGGGAGGATGGATGGAGGAGTTGGTTAATTATGGGAAATAGGAATTTGTGGTTGTTCTTTGCCTCCAAGGTTATCTTGGAGTCGAATGATGATTTGGTGGAGGCAAGGGTTGAGTAGTCTAGCCAGATCTGTTGGTGGAACATTAGTTCAGATTTGAACCAGTTGAGTTTGGGGATCTGCACCTGACCCTTGAAGGACATGGCTGGTGTACCAGGGTGAGGATTATGAGTAGGAGGTGGTTTGGGAGATGAGGGGGACAAGGGCATCAAGAGTGGTGGAGAGAGAGTTGTTGAGGAGAGTGTGGGAGGGAGGCCAGAGTGGGAGGAGTTCATATGACTCCAGAGCAGTGGAAAGGAATTGCGGAGATATTTTCTCCAGGGCAGTAATTATAGAATTATTTAAAATAACAACAAATTGCATTTATATAGCGCCCTTCGCACTGGAGAGCATCTTAGGGTGCTTGTGAAATATGTTGGATGCAAGGTTGGTTCCACTGATAACTTTGTGAGAGTTGAATACCAACCTTAACGTGATTACATGTTATCTTGCCTGCCATGGGAATAATGCCCTTCCAATGATTAGGAATGACCGGGACTGAATACAGTATAAAGCAATGATTCCAGCTTTTAGTTATGAAGAGAGGTTAAGTAAAATGAAGCTATGTATGTAACCTACATGTTAGGACACTAACTTTGAATCTAATAAGAGTTCGAGGAATAAAGCCCTAGATTCACAAAGTTATGAGAATCCATTAAAAGTTTTCTTCAGATCTCCAGTGTTTTTTTTTAAATGGTTTTCAGCTGTTCTTGGACATGCACCACTTACAATTTCATGCTAAACTGTATAAATATCTGTGATAAATAAATGCAGATTATTTCTATATACAGTACTGTATTTAGGTTATTTGTGAATTGTTGGTTTAGGAAACCAATCCCAGTTGGGCAGGATTTGTTGAATACTGTTATTTGAAATGCAAATGCCACATGCATATGTAAATTTCTGTTCAGTCTTGTTCACTAAACTTCCCTCAAGTAATAATTGTTGCATTACAATAGGTCGTAAGAGTTGCAAACTGCAGTTATTTTCCTGCAAAGGCTTTAGCTATTACACTTCACCATCGCCACAAATGGTTTTTCCTCCCGCTCTCACCCAGTTATCTGTGGGGTACCCTAAGGATCCATCCTTGGCCCCCTTCCTAATCTATATGCTCCCTCTTGGTGATGTAATCCGCAGACACGGGGTACACTTCCACATGTATGCAGATGACATTCAACTCTATTTTTCCACCTCACTTTGCGCCCCCCAGCCCACCCAGTCCCCTCATGTTCTGTTAACCTGCCTGTCCACACTGGATGAGCGCGAATGAGCATGGATTTCCTGCAGCTGAATGTTGACAAGATGGAAGCCATACTCTTTGGTTCTCATCGATGTCTTCAGTCACACGGTTCTCACTTACTCCACCTACCCGATCTGCCCCTAAAACTCTCCGATCCGGTACACAATCTTGGCATCAGATTCAACCTCCAATTGTCCTTCCTCCCCCACATCCGGTCCCTCACTAGCACTGCTTTTTTCTACCTGCAATGTATTTCCCGTCTCCAGCAATATCTTGCCCCAAAAGCTGCTAAAACTCTGGTCCATGCCTTTGTCACCTCTTGGCTGGACTATGCAAATGCACTCCTCGCTGGTCTCCCCTCCACCACAATCCATAAAATTCAGTTCATTCAGAACTCTGCCACCCTTGTTCTCACTCGCACCAAACTGTGTTCTCCAATTACCCCAGTCCTTGCCAGACTTCACTGGCTCCCTGTCCTGCAGAGGATCGATTTCAAGATCCTCACTCTTCTTTTCAAGTCTCTGCATTCCTCTGCACCCAGTCCCTACCTCTCTGACATCCTCTCTCCCCAACATAGCACCCGTTGCCTTCACTCCTCCAGTTCTGGTCTTCTGCTTGTCCTCGAAATCCTTCGCTTCACTATCGGCAGACGTGCCTTCAGCCACTATGCCCCAAAGCTCTGGAACTCGCTTCCTCATTCCCGTACCGCGCCTTCGGCTACCTTTTTCCCACTCCCACTGGCTCACGCCTGGGATCCGTTATTGTGAAGTGCTCTGAGATGCCGTCCAGCATGGAAGGTGCTATATAAATCAGAGTTGGCATCCGACATTGAGTCCTGGACGAGGGCAAATTTCCTACAACTCAACGTCAACAAGACGGAAGCCCTCCTGATTGTCTCACATCAGTGCCTTCGCACCTCAGGCGCTGACAACATCAGCGTTCAAGGCTGCTCTCTCCACCTCTTGAAGCCAATCTGGGCATCTTGTTCGACCCCGAACTATCCTTCCTCCCCACATCTGCTCCATGACTGACACAGCCTCCCATCACCTCCGTAATATTGCCAGACTCTGCCACTATCTATGAGTATTCCATAGGATTTGATAGACATATGAAAGTAAAAATGCTCAAATACAATTTAATATCTATGAATACATCACTGACTTTTCAACTTGTCTGGTGCTCTCTAGCTTTTGTAGTTTGTGACTTGGATGATGATAATAAAATTATTATTAATTCATAAGCAAATTAAATTCTAAACTTCATGTAAAGAAACAAATCACATTGGATAAATAACAAAAACAACAACAACTTGCATCTATATAGGGCCCCACACACAGGGTAGCATCCTGGAGTGCTTGGTACATTTTAGATGCTCCATTTCAAAAGAATATTGCAAAAAAAGGCTCTACAGAGGTTTTATCCACAATAACAATAAAATTACACTTCATAGCATCATAGAATCTTACAGCACAAAAAGAGGCCATTCAGACCATGGAGTCTGTGCCGGCTCTTTGAAAAGAGCTATTGAAAGTCAATCCCACTCCCCAGCTCTCTCCCCCTAATCCCGCAAACCTGTCCTCCCCAAATAACCATCCACATGTATAGGAAACCATGGGAAATATTTTCTCTCCGTAGTATTTTGTTAAATAAATAGATTCTTAGTTACATTTTCACACAAGCATGTAGCCTTGTACTGTAACAATCATTTTACAAAAATATTACCATATTAGAGAAAAACAAATATATCAAGGAAATTCAAACCATATTTATAGTCTATGAGTTGGATTCAATATCAAAGCAGTCTTCACAATGTTACTTGTTATGATTGAGGCATCAATGTACAAAGTTTACACCAGATCTTATATGGAGGGGGTGAAACATTTATTTAAATTGTCTTTTTTTTTCAGCAAAAATTAGAACTTTTCAGGATGATGGAATGAGTGCTCAAAAAGTTAACCGATGTTCCTTTTGAACAGTGTAGTAATAAGCCACATTTTTCTTGACAATAAATACCACAATTCATGACTGATTGCTGTACCAAAATATAATTTCTATGTTTAGACATGTTTGAGCACCTTCCCAAAAGATCTGTTGTCAGTTCCGTACAATGATATCTTGATTAAAATAAGTAATGTTGTGAACATTGCTGTTGATGTTCATATTTGATGCACTAACTTTATTGCACTTTTGAAAAAGAGAAATTGGTTCCCCCAAGTATTCTGTCCCATTATTCCTCAAAATAAATTCAGTCCGTCACTTCTTGGGACATTGCTGCGATCAAATTAGCTGTCACATTCCCCTACAAATAATAATAATAATTTGTGTATTTGATATAGTGCTTTTCACATCTTATTGATGTCTCAAAGTGCTTCACAGAATATACTGTAAAGTGAATTGACTATATTTGTAGGCAAAATATGTAGACTATATTTGTAGGCATTTCACAGTACAATTCTACATTGATAATAATCCCTCGAAAAAAAACATATGAATGAATTGGAAGCGCCTTGAAAAGCCTCAAAGATTTGAGAGGTGCAATATCAAAGGCAAGGATTATTATTATTAAATCTGTGAAGTGCTTTGAAACATCACATTTGATTCAGCTGTATTAACTGATGATTTACTCAAGTATTGGATTAAAATGTGAAACCTGGCAACTTTATACCACACAAGATAATTCCTCTGGTAACAGTAAATTATCTGCATGAACACCAGTTCTTTGTTAAGATGGTCATGTTATTTATTACAAATATCACCACCATGTTTCGGATGACAATTTTTACAAAGAATGTTCAGCATGGAAATAGGCCACTCGGCCCAACTAGTCCATGCCTTCACACAAGTCTACACCTAGTCCTTACTCCCTCCCATATCCTTCTATTCCTTTCTCCCTCATGTGAAAGTTTAGCTTTCTCTTGCATACAATCAGATTTAGCCACCGTTTAATGCTGCGAGTTTCACAGTATCATTACCCTCTGCGTGTAGTAATTCCTCCAAAATTCTGTTTTTGATCACCTAGGCACTTTCTTGTATTTGCGTCCATGGGGTAAGGAGTGAGGGAAACAGCTACTTATGTTAATCTTATTGAATCCTTTTATAATTTTAAACACTTCTATTGGGTCCTCTCATTTCTAGCAAAAAAAGGTTTAACCTATCCTGTCTATTCTGGTAGCAGTAACCTTCCAGCCCTAGTATACATCCGTAAATCTACACTGTATCATCGGCTGCACTATTCCAATGCCCTCCTCGCCGATCTCCCCTCCGCCACCATTCATAAAATCAAGTTTATTCAAAATTCCACCACCCGCATTCTCACCCAAACCAAACGTCGCTCCCCAATTGCCCCAGTCCTTGCCAGACCTCACTGGCCCCCTGTCTTGGAGCAGATTGATTTCAAGATCCTCACTCTTGTGTTCAAATCTCTCCACTCCTCTGCACTCCCCTACATCTCTGACCTTCTCTCTCCTCATAACAGTATCCGTTGCTTTCGCTCTACTGGGTCTGGCTTCCTCCTTGTCCCCCAAATCCTCCGTTCCACCATCGGCAGCCATGCCTTCAGCCACTATGCCCCAAGGCTCTGGAACTCCCTTCCTCACACCCTTCACCTCGCCGCCTCTTTTCCTATTTTCAGGTTGCGGTTGAAGACTTTTCCTTTCGATCATGCTTTTGGTCATCTTTCTCCTCTGCCCCCAACCCCCCTCCCCGGCTCAGCCTCAGGATCTGATTTTGTGAAGTGCTCTGAGACCCTGTCCAGCACGGAGGGTGCTATATAAATCTAAGTTGTTGTTGCGGGAACCAGAACTGAACACAATATTTTGAACCAAGGTTTTGTATGATTTCAACATCACCTCCACTTTTATATTGCATCCCTCTGGATATAAAGTGTAAGATCCCTTTGCCTTTCTTAATTGCACAATAAATATACTATTTAATTATATGCTGATGAGGTGGAGGGGGAGAGGTGTGTTGGGTCTCCTTGGAGCTAAATTGGCAATGGAATGTCAGAATCAAGCCAGCCCTCTGGCAGTTTTAATAGTCTGGTTCTCGAGCCAGGCTGCTGATAGCATAGCCAGTCTGGCTCATCAACAGGACTTGGAAGAGCAGACTGGTCATTAGCAACAAAGACTCTTCCAATTCAGATTGTGTTAACTCTGCAATGGTCTGAACAGACAGTGGGAAGAATGGCAAGCAATGCTTTACTGACAAGCTGTGCAGTTTTCATATGTTAAACTCTTGGGGTAGAGTTTCAATTCCAGAAAAGTATAGGTTGCATACATGGAACTCTTAGTTTATTTGGGATCCTCTTGAGCATAGTGATGGATTCTACATATGTCAGACATCAGGCTGACCTAAAAAAGTTTAATAGTGGAACTGATAAATTCAGGATTGCCTGGATTGCAAAGGTCGAATTACATTTCTCCTGCATATTCCTTAATTGTGAATGATTGACTTTGTCCTTACAGTCAATAGGAGATTATTAAGGTTTTCCCACAGGAGGAGGATAATTCAGAAGGAGACTCACCTCAGCAGCTTCTCATGTGGGTAACTTCCATGCCCAGGAATAGCTCATTTATTTATCATGAAAAACAAAGGGGGTGAAAAATTCATTTTTATAACAATTTCAAGGTGATAATTTTATTTCTTATGAAACATTGTATTTTTAACAACAACAAAATTACATTTATAGAGCGCCTTTCACGTCGGGAGGACATCCCAAGGCGTTGAACAGTCAGGTGTGAGATTAACTTGTTTTAAACAAGGATAAGTCATTTGGTCTTGGGTATTTGATAATTCTGCTGGGGAAAGTGTGCATGCAAATTGTAATGGTATTACAGTATTTTGTTTATGAATTCTTTAAATCCCATAAGTAAGGAAATATTCCAATTCACTATGAAGGAATGCTTGTTTATCCCCAGTATTTAAAAGCATGTGATGACTGACAAAATCAAAATTCATTTGTTGGTTACCAGGGAATACAATTGTTTGACAAGCTCATTATACAATCATCTATGAGACCTGAAAACAATACAAATTTACAAAAACAAATTGTATTGAAGACTGCAAATCCCATTATATTATCTACTTAAATTGAAAGAAATAATTATGTATAATAATATATAATAAACCTTACAATTGATAAAGAGCCTTATGGTCATCAAAACTAACTAAAGCAGTTCACAGGAATTAATATAAAGTGTATTCTAGGTCAGCCTAGCTCAGTTGGTAGCATTCGTGCTTCTGAGTCAGAGGTTAATGTTTCAAGCCTCCCATTGAGACTTTGAACTGACATTTTAGGCTGAACTTCAGTGCAGTGCTGGGCGTGTCCTGTATTGTCAGAGGTGCCATACTTCATATGAAACTGAAGCCCCATCTACCAATTCAGGGGGACATTAAAGGCACTTTTCAAAAAGAGAAACAAGGTTCTGGCCAACAATCCCCCAGATAAGATTGATCATCACTAAATGGGACATTGTTGTGCACAAATTGGCTGCTGCATTCACCTGCAAAAATACAGACACTACAATTTACAGTGGATCCCGTAAAGGGCATTATGAAGTCCTCCCAATATGAAAAGTACTATATCAAATGCAAAGATTATTATTATTTGTCCATGAACACAGCAACCAATTTATATGTAGCAATGTCCTACAGACAGCTATGACCATTTTTATCTTCTCAATAATATAATAATAATAATAATTGCATTTGATAGAAAGCTTCTAGATGTCACAAAGTGTTATACTCTAGCATAATAGCATTTTATTTGGGATGTCCTCCCGATGTGAAAGGCACTCTATAAATGTAATTTTGTTGGTGTGGTTGTTGTTCATCTAAATAGTTTGCATGGGCATTGCAGCAACTACTTTCATTTTCCCTTTGGTGATCATTGATGATTAATTTCCAACCATGACATATTGAAACACTGAAAAATTACATGGAGCAGAAACCAATATTGATGAGGAATTGCCAAACTCTTCTTTTTTGGTCAGCTAAGCACCTAACAAATGCAAAAACCCCACAACCACACTTATAATAATAATAATATTTCTTGCATTTGATATAGCACTTTTCACATCTTATTGTTGTCTGAAAGTGCTTCACAAAATATACTGTAAAGTGAATTGACTGTATATCTGTGGGCGAAACACAGCAGCCAATTGCACACAGCAGTGTCCCACAAACAGTTGCTATCGAGCAGTTGCTATAGCATGTGCTCAAACTCGGGTTTATCAAATGTTAAATGACTAACCAATGACTATCATCCTTGGGTGGGTCAGGTTGTGGGGTCTCCTTAGAGATCAGCTGGTCTCCCAAGATGACGGAAGTGGAATTTCTGAATCAATCTTCTGTGCGATTCTTGATAATTCCTAGTTCCTCAATCAGAGAGATGTGCCATACGTAGACACTCCTGAAAAATCTTAAATAGGTAAGCAGTAGGGAGTTTGTCAAACAGTGCTCTCAATGGGAAAACGATGCTGTCTTAACCCATATTCTCCAGCAGTACGCTAATGCACAATCGAGAGTACCCTTGGCTTTTGCACTTAATACTGTCTGCATCAGATAAATGCAGTGCATCCTTCCAGGAAGAAAGCATGCATTTCATATTTAGGTGGCACATATCAATATCACAGTATTGTTTAAAACACTCTTCGGCATTGGTGATGGGTTTTCATATGTGACAGACACTTAGTAGTCAATATAGAATGTGAGCTCAAGTCCTAACATAGGGATGTCAAGTTCACAATCTTCTAACCCAGAGGTGAGATGCTAATGTTTTTGAAAGGCTGATCTTCTGTGACACAGAGTTATACCCTGCGGGTGGAGGGCAGGGCAGTATCACAGGGCAGTTTGTGAGTTCAGTTTGAAGCCACTTCTATTGAATGACATTTTCTTCTCTCTTTGCACAGCATAATAACAACAGAAAGAAGGGTCCAGAGGTGACATACCGTGGAACCATCTTCTGAATTGATATTTGCATTTGAAAAGCAAAGTATCTGTGATTGAGAACTGTCAACTTAATTGAAATATTATTGTCAAAAAAGTTAATGAAATTTCCAAAGTCACTCAGGTACATGAGGAAATGTCACAAGTGCTTGAATGATTTATGATATATGTACTGTCACAGAAAATTAGTATCAATAAAATAAATTAAAATGAACTACAAGGCAAGTCTGGTATAAGGAGAAAAGACTCTCTGTCTGTGGATTAAAGATTTCCTTTAATATATCTGTATACAAGCTGATCAAATGGTTTTAGGGGTTATCACATTGCTGTGTTGAAATCATGTTCTGTTTTTATATTCTTGTATATCTGTATTATATTATCACAAATTCAGTAATATATTGACTATGATTCTAAAATATTGTCTATTTGCACCCAGAAAACACAGTACAGTATTCACAAAACATAGTCATGGCATTTTATAGTATATCCTGTGCTGTGCGTCCTTCGTGTCCTTCTGATGTGAAATACACCATACCAAATGTAAGAATTATTACTAGATTTTATTATTAAATCACTTGTAAATCTAGCTCCACCATCTCACCTTCTTTGTTCAAATTTCCTGCAAATTCCTAGGCAAAATTTGGCTTTTACGTTTGTCTGGGAGTTCAACTCTGTTACAGAATGAATCTATTCCACAGATGAATCTTCCACATCCATGTACTATTGGGTAAAACAACTGAAAGGGATAGTTTCAGTTGTTACTATCGGAAAGTAATAATTATTGCCATAATTATTGCTTGTCATCCTGCAATTATTCATAGGTTTCTAATTCCAGGATGGTGAACTCATTAATAAGATACATTGATGCAGAGATCTAAGATATCTAAGTTAAGATGGGCAAAAGAGCCTACCTCATCTGAAGCAATCATGTATGATGTTATGATAATAATAATAATTCTTGCATTTGATATAGTGCCTTATTACATCTTCAAGATGTCTCAAAGCACTTTATAGAATATACTGTAAAATGAATTGACTGTATACTTTATGGGCGAAACGCAGCAGCCAATTGCACAGAACAGTATCCCACACAGAGTCATGAATTGAGTGACCAATTTGTTATTATTACCTTTTTTTGAAGGAATTATTACCTTCGGAAAAGCGATCCACCAATCACCTAATACAGTAGAAGCCCATTTATTCGTGACTCGATGCACCGGCACTTCCGTGTAACCGGCATGCCAAAAATAAAGTCCCCATTCAATAAACTGGAACTTATCTGGAAAAATATTAGTAGATCATTTGTAAGTTTGTACCAAAGGGAAACATAACAACAGAATACTGTATTGGCACTTACCATCAAAACTACTCTCCCGCGCCCCCCACCCCTGCTGGAAGATGCTGCGCTTGAATCCATGATGCTGCGGTTGAGGTTTACAGTCCAGCAACTCCCCCCAGAATGGAGCATGCCAAGCGGCCAAAAAAAACGGAGCGCGTATGACTTTAATGTCATACTAGCGGCAAGCCGATAACACTAGCCAATAACCCACATTGTTGCGCAGGTGCAGTATTTTGGTTTGCCGCTAATAGAGTCTAGGGCTTCGGCTTGCAGCTAGTAAAGTTGTGCGACTTTAAAATTGCGCTGCCGCTTTTTTCTCCCGCCTGACGCCCCCCATTCAAAAAAGAATCACTGAACTGCAAACCTCAACCAGCAAAGGTGAGAAGCACAAGAGAGCAGCCCCAACAACAAGCACCAATACAACATTCTGTCACTATCTGCCATTACTTAGTCTGGTGTGTATGGTGTGTGTTAAAAGAACTTTAATTTTTTTGTAGTGGGTTTTCGGCTGTGAGCCAGCCGAATATCCGGCAGGCGCTTTAACTGGCATTGGCCAGGTCCCGCAGGTGCCAGATAAACAGGCTTCTACTGTACTAGTCACAACCCAGGTAGCAAGCCCATGTGGGGCCCATATGGGCATGGATCAACCCAATTTGTCCCATATGGGGCCCATATGGGCTTGCTACCTGGGAATTGTATTACCATTTTTACAAAAAGTATAACTTAAAGAGATTACAGCATACTACTTACTGTATATTGTCCAAAGCACTTAAACTAGATTGAACCATTGGGCTGCGTTAAGAATAAGAACCTCCTTTCTCTTTTTAAATATTACCATGGGATTTTTAAATCTTCCTACAGAATTCAATATCAAGTCTCAGCCTAATCACAAAAATTACTCCAAATTTTGCACGGTGTCAACTTAGATTCTAATGTGGGGCTTGAATCCGTTACATTTTAACCCCCAAGCAAGAGTGCTTCTAAATCAACCAAGCTGGCATAATGGACTGCACTGTGTAGAAGAAGAAAAAAGAACCCATTGGGTAGTAAGGATGAATTAACTACATATAAGTTAGGCCCCACTTAGAAATTTTGTTTGTATTCTAAACTGTTTGTTTGGAGCCTGCATTCTCAGTGATCAGCAGTGATTAACGATGTTTCACATAATAGTCTCCAGTGTTGTTTTTCAATGTTTATAATTAGAGCTTTCTTATGTTTCTTACATCATTCCCTATGGGCAAAGGTATCCAGTTTGACTTTTCAATCCTCTCTGATTATTCAGACATCTATGTAGCATAGCGTTTAGCTGTAACAAGGGGGCCCAGCTGTCCCCTTTGGTACAAATTCCTTCTGATGTGCATCTGGGTATCATTAACATACAACACAGAGCCTTTCCCCAAGCTGTTTAATTCCAAAGATAACACATTCTTATAATAAAATGATTCCATAATCCTTGCATTTGATATAGCACTTTTCACATCTTCTAGATGTCTCAAAGCGCTTTACAGAATATTCTGTAAAGTGAATTGACTGTATATTTGTGGGCGAAACGTGGCAGCCAATTGCTCATAGCAGTGTCCCACAAACAGTAATGGATTGAAAATCATGGATTGTTAAATTCAAGGGAAAATTTTCCACATTTATTTAGAAGGTATTTTGCCCAGATAGGTTGATACTAAGCGTACTTAAAAGCGTAAGAAAAGCCGATTTTATTCTCTTCTCTACAGGATATAACAATTCTATACTATGATATAACAATTCTATATTATGATATAACAATTCTATACTATGATATAACAATTCTATACTATGATATAACAATTCTATACTATGCTTTGAATAGTTTCCAACAATTTTTTATAACTTTTTGCTACAAATGCACTCCTGATACCTGCTCTAAGTTTTCTTTTTCACATATTTTGAATTCACAACTGCTGGTCCTACTTTCATGAGTTACTTTGAAGTAATATTCTGGGTTTAATTTATCTGTACAATTTAGTATTTTAGATACTTCAGGGAGCTCCCCTATAAATTATCTTTTCTCCAGATTGCAAAACTTAGATTTTTCCCATCTGGTTTGATTACCTACCCTATAACATGAAAGGGTATGAGGAAAAGGCAGATAAATGGGATTGAATGGATTGCTCTTTCAAAAAGATAGTACAGACAAATTATCTTCTTCTGTGCTGTAGATTTATATGGCTCCTTGGTTCCTTAATAGTAATGACAATAATTATTGGATTTTATATAGTGCCCTATCACATCATCAAAATATCTCAAAGTGCTTCACAAGATCTTACTTTGAAGCATAGTGGCTTTGCATCTTGTAGGCAATGGTGCAGCCAATTGTTCCACAGCAATACCTAACAAACAGCCATGAAGTAAGTGAACATTTTTGTCAGAGGATTGTTGGCCAGGACACAACAATACCAATTTAAATTTAAATAGAGTCCTTCACTAGATAACACCTCAATTCACAATTGTGAGGTTGGACATTGGATAAGGAGGAAGGGAAGAGGGAGATGTCCATAGGTGCAGTGAAACAGATAGGTTTTAATATGCATTCAAACATAGACATAGAGCAGATGAAACAAAGACTGGAGGCTTTTTGAATAGTGCCAAGAATAATGCCTCCAAGAATGGAAGGCTCCCCCCACATGGCATTCAAGTATGAGCCCAGACTGAGTTCAAAATAAGCCTGAATGTGGTTACACTTGTGATTCGTCTTTTTGATCTTTTCTGTAATATTTCTCATGACAGTATATATTGTTTGTAGTACGACAACCAAAACAGGACCCCACGCCTACCTGATATGGTCTTCAGTTGTCATGTCGAAAACATCTTCTATACCATGAATTGGGCTTCCAGTTGTTGGGATACCAGCTTTACTCTGACTTTGTTTTCAATTGCCAGCAACTCACATGCAGCTGTTGAGAGATGCCTTAATGTGGAGTTCTGCCTTCACCATATCCAGGGGCTAATCAATGTGTCAAATATCAATTAACATGTTCAATAATGAAAAAAATAATGACAAACAGTTTACAAAATCTATCCCATGATTGGTCTAATCACAAAATCTTGAGAGGTTTTGCTCAATCTTTTATTAGCTCTCCACCAACCCCTTTAAACTTACACCTCTCAGAAGATCTTTGCTTCTTTTTTTTAGTTAACTTCACTTCAATGTATTTTATGTCAAGTGTTTCCAAAGATCTCAAATAAACTGTTAGTATAAAATTGTTGGCAGAGCAAATCAAACATTTAAAAGAGAGACTCAAGCAGTATCTCCTCTGCATACACAAATTTAAATTTATGCAAATTAAAACTGCTGAATACAAAGCTTGACTATGTTTTATATTATTTAAGGCAATTTATGTATTTTTTATTTTACAGTATTAGTACAAAGATAAATTTTGTGGATTACAACTGCCAGTGCACTCAGGCTAAATAAAATTGAAGTTCTGCAAAATAATAGTGCATGGCTTAAGTGGAATCACATAAAAATTCAAGTCATGAAGTGTGACATTTTACATTGTTTATTGTTTCCTGATGAACTTTGCAAAAACAACAAACAAGTATGGCTTCAAATTTATCAGTGTTACCTTGCTGAGTTGTCTCTAAACAACTCACACTATTCACTAATGAAAGGCAGTGATTGTCATTACTTTTATTGTGGTGCAATAACTCAATCACTGGTGATAATTAGGAATGATGCAATGATAATATCAACATAAAGTGCTATTCAAACTTTTTTCTATTTATCAAGAGCTGCAGAGATAAATATCCCTCACTTTACTCATTAATTTAGGATAGTGATTAGACCTAAAACTGACCAAAGCCTTTGATCACCACATTCATTCAAAATCATTTTGTTGGCATCCACAATCGTCTTTCAGCCTAGTTACATGTGCAACTCAGTCAGGGTTTGGACAGTGTTCCATTCGGCAGACAGAGAGGCTGCTATGGGGAGTTCACAGGCCTTTGGCCAGATAATTCTTATGAAGTTTCATTTCACCCACAGTCAATCCACTTCACAATATCATTGCATTAGGATTTGGCTTCGATTCCTGGCCAGGGCAAAACATTGAGCAAGTTTCCTTAATCCACATGTCTCTGTTTACCAAGCAGTAGGCAGGGACCTGATTATTAATCGATTGGCAGATCACTTTTCCAGGGGTAATAATCCCTTCAAAAAAGATATAAATAATAATTTGGTCACTCTATCCACAACTGTGCATTGGTTACTGATGTGTGCAATTGGCTGCCATGATTTGCTCATAAAATATACAGTCAATTCACTTTGCAATATATCGTATGAAGCGCTTTGAGATGTCTACATCAAATGCAAGCATTATTATAATTATTAACAATACATTCCATGAAGTGTTTTGAGACAGCTGATAGATAGAGAGATAGATGGTGCCAATGCTCTCTTGCCTTTCATTACTGAGTTGTGTTACCCACTGGGATGCTCACAGGGAGTTCCTGGTATATATTATCTACCTAGTGAGGGCTCCCACCAGTTCTTATCAGTTGTCAAATGATATCCGACAAGTGTGCTTACAATTATGAAGTTATAACTGCATAACAGTAATGTCGGGGAGCTTGATTGATACATTCTGGCTTTGAGGAATTTATTTGCTGAGTTTGAGCACTGTGGAAGACTGTGGAAGACATGTTTTGAATTTTATTCAATGTTGATTGAAAAATGAATGCCTCTATTGAAATCTACAAATTATATCATGCTTGTTGTTTGTGTAGCTGGAGACAGAGCTTCTCTTGCTGTGAGTAAAATATTTTCCAGATCTGTTTGGAGTCTAGTCAATCTGTTACAGTTTGTGAGGAAATAGTCCATTTAAACATTGAAGTCAGAAATAATATCCATCAGGCAGGTTTTACTCTGTTGCTTTTCTGACATTGTGATGTTATGGAGATTTCAGGCTGGAACTACAATGACTGGTTGGTGACAATTAGAATTATTGCTATGGTAATTAAGCATGAACACCTTTTTGACTGCTGCGTCCACCTACACATAATAATATCCTAGGGCTTTATCACGTTTCAAGGTGATTCAAAGTGCTTCCAAGAATATACTGTGAAGTGGATTGTCTGGGTATTTTGCGGGTGAAACTTAGCAGCCAATTGTGCACACACAGCTATGTCTAACAAACAGTCGTGGATTGATTAACCACTTTTTTTATTTTTGGAGGGATTAATACCCCCAAAAGCAATTTGCTAATTGACTAACAACTGGGTTCCTATGCATTGCTAGGTAAATAGAAGTGTAATTTTGTTGTTGTTGGTGTTGTATGGAGTAAGGAAACTGGCCTAAAGTTTTTCTGTGCCAGGAATCAAATGTAGGGATACACATTACAAAATGTAACAGTAATTACTATGAAGCAATTTGAACTGTTTGATAGTTTAGACACTACATTAAATGCAAGGAATGCAATCATTCCTACTGCTGCTCTGCTAATGATCAGCTAATTCAGCACAGATAAATGAATAAATCCTCTGGCTTCCATATCTGTATGGTTGAATCACACTTAAATAGAGATGAGGTTCATGTTGTCATGACTAGTGCAGTTGTGGAATTTCCCACATTTAATAGTAATAATAATCCTTGCATTTGATATAGCGCTTTTCACATCTTATCGACGTCTCAAAGCACTTCACAGAATATACTATAAAGTGAATTGACTGTATATTTGTGGGTGAAACGAGGCAGCCAATTGTGCACAGCAGTGACCCACAAATGATCGTGGATTGAAAATGGCAAATTGTTTTATTATTGTAGGTTTTTTGGGATGGATTATTATTAGGCATGTGGAGTAAATAAATTTGCCCAAGGTTTTGCCCTGATCCGCCTGGCTTCGAACACAGGTCTCACACTTGTAAGGTGAATGCTCTAACCACTGAGCTACAGGAGCGAAGGAGGATTAAGACAGAGGGAGAGAGTGAGATAGACATGGACATACACACACACAGATGCACACACAGAGCAGGACAATACCAAGCTGCCAGTATCAGCCCAACATCAGGGAAAGGGAGAGACTGAGGGAGAGAGAGCAAAGGTTGGTGATCAGTGCGTGTTGAGACAAATAATCCTCAGCAGAGGAAGCCTTGGGAGGATACCAGAAATTAAAGGGCTGTTCCCTGGGAGTCGGAGGGAAATGAGACGTCTCGCTAAATATCACTCGATAAACATTTGTTGCTCATCCAGAAATGAAGCGATTCTCATCAGAGTCTGGCCAGCCATCTGAATGACAGTGTCTTCCCAAATAACATATTGTTGTGTTAGTTAAGAAAACATAACTTTTTCAGTAAGTTTATTTCCTGCATTCTGATGTTCATGTAATCAGGCCAGAGAACCATTATTTCTAGAATGGAACACAGCGAGTAGTGTCAATATTATTCTACCAGATAGTTCATAACATAACCAATTTAGTGTTGGAGGAACACTGCATTGTCAGATCTGCTGTCCTTCAGATCAGATATTAAACTGAGGTCCCATCTGCCTGCTCAGGTGGATGTTAAAGACATTCTCCCTTGAACACCTCACCCTCTACCATCCTGCCTCCCTGTCACAGAGCGGATGGGCTTCAAGATCCTCACTCAAATGTTTAAATCCCTCCACTCTTTGGCACCCACCTACCTCTCTAACCTCCTCTCTCCTCAGATGCCTGAAGTCCTTTCTCTTTAACTGCGCACATGGTCATCTTGCCCTCCCCACGGCTCAGCCTCTGACGCCATTGGGAAGTACCCTGAAACATTGCTCGGCATGGAGAGTGCTATATAAATGCAAATTATTGTTGTTGTTAAAGATCCCATGATATTATTAGGAAAAGTAGTTTCCTCTGGTACTGACCAACAATACTCCAGATAAAATTCTGTCTTTTACATCTTGGCTATTAGTGGGCCATTACTCTGCATAATTATCTGCTGCATTCGCATGCAAGATGCAGTGGCAACAACAACTTCTACAACAACTTTGATTTATCTCTCGGCGTCTCCATGTCTCCATACAGTGAATCCTTTTAGAAGTGGTGAGAAATGCCCTGTATCAAATGCAAGGTTTGTGCTTTATATTCTAAGTGTTGCAGGATGAGCTTGGTATTATATGGTATTGTAATTCCAGCTCATTAATAAAACAGCAATGTAAGGTTGGAAAAGTGTCTGCAGGACCCGCAGTCAAATATGTGTTTCCTTTGTCTGCTCTCATATACAGTACTACAGTTTCCACCCCTTTCTCTTATGTAATTAAATGTCACATTATGCCCTATTAAAATTGAAATATGATGTTCTGTATTTTTCCCTCAGGGATTAAAATCCAGAATATTGAGGTCTCAAATGTTATTCACAAACAGAAGTCACTACATTAATAATAGTTTTAGATTTGAGACTGAAATTATAGGATTCATTGCTGAATTTGTTAAACATATGTAGAGAAAAATGTGCTATCTCAAAAGCTGGAAACAATTTTGCTGCCAAGTTTTGCTTTTTGATCTTTTGATGGACTTTTCAGACCTCACGAGGCAGAGTATGAGAGTTTTTTTTATTTTAAAAACATTCATTATGAAGACAAAGTAAGAAATGTCTCATTTTGATTTGAAAGATTGCTATTTGCGATCAACTTTTCTTTTGAGATTATTTGTAGCACTGTGTTGGTAAAAGAGATACTCATAGGGTATCTCTGCTACATAAACAAATGTATGTAGCAAAGCTTGACTAAGCTTTACATTCTTTAATACAATTTATGGATTTGTTACTTTACAGTTTTACCGCAAATAAGCCCCATTTTGTGGATTAAAACTGGTGGTGCTCTCACACTAAATAAAATTGAGATACTACAGAATAACAGTGCAATACATATATTATGTCACATATTAATCCAAGTCATGACATGCAACATTTTATGGCCTGAAATGTTTCCTGAATATTACATTACAGGGTAGACAATATAGCTTTAAATTTGTCCACTTTCTACATTGTATCCCAACGTGAAAAATGGTGTCCTGTTTGTTCCGCATTGAAATCAGCCCTTTCTTGTACAGGACTGTAGCTAAGTCAATGATGGGCACTCAGAAACCCTGTTGTGGGGATGAATATATCTTCGGCAGATCCGGCATGTAGGAGACAGAAGAATTTTTGTTCGATCATGTTTTCTCCTTCCTGCTCCACTCATACTCATTTCAAGGAGTCCTGTGGCTCAGTGGTTAGAGCACTCGCCTTACAAGCGTGAGACCTGCGTTCGAATCCAGGCAGGTCAGGGCGAAAGCTTGGACAAGTTTCCTTAATCCACATGCCTAATAATAATCCCGCAAAAAAAACACAAATCCAAAATAATAAAATTGGTCATTTCAATCCACGTCTGTTTGTAGGACATTGCTGTGCGCAATTGGCTACCATGTTTCGCCCACAAATATGCAGGTAATTCACTTCATGGTACATTCGGTTAAGCACTTTAAGATGTCTCGAAGACATGAAAAGAGCTATATCAAAATGCAAGGATTATTATTATTAAATGTGTCAGAGTGTGAGCCTGACTCAATTGGTAGAATCTCACCTCTGAATCAATGGGTTGAGGGTTCCAGCCGCACATTAGGATTTTGAGCTCTTAGGTTAGATTGGCAATGCAATGCTGGGGGAATACTGCATTGTTGATGATGCCGTTCTTTGGATGACATGTTCAGCCAAGGCCTGTCTGCCTGTTCAGGTGTATGTTTAAGATCCCATAGTACTGTGCAACAAAAGGTTTCTCTTATTGTTCTGGGAGAACAATTCCCCAGATAAAAATTGGTTGTTTGCTTCTTGGCTGTTTGTGGGGCACTGCTGTGCACAAATAGGCTGCCCCATTTACCTATATATTCTAACAGTAAAATCATTTACAGTGAAATCCTGTGAAACACTGAGACATTCAACAACATGATAGGTGTCCTGTAGCTCAGTGGTTAGAGCATTTGCCTTACAAACGTGAGACCTGTGTTCAAATCCAGCCAGTTCAGGGCAAAACTTTGGGAAAGTTTCCTTACTCCACATACCTAATAATAATCTCTCCAAAAAAAACACAATAATAAAATTGGGCATTTCAATCCACAACTGTTTGTGGGACACTGCTGTGCACAATTGGCTACCGCGTTTCGCCCGCAAATATACAGTCAATTCACTTTACAATATATTCTGTGAAGCGCTTTGAGAGAAGATGTGAAAAGCGCTATATCGAATTCAAGGATTATTATTATTAGGACACTATATGAACCTCTAAGATTATTACTGAAAAGTTCAGTCTATTCACTTTTGAAAAGCTCTTCAAAAGCGAATAGACTGAACTGTTCACTACAACGCACAAGGAAGCCATTCAGCCGATCGTGTCTGTGACAGCTCTTTGACAAAGAGCTGTCCAAAACAATCCCATTCCCCACACTCTCCCTATAGACCTGCAAACCTGACCCCACCCCCACCAAAGACAAATAAATAACTGTCTACTTCTTTCTTAAGAGTTGTTATTGAATCGGCGTCCACCACACTTTCAGGCAATGCATTCCAGATCCGAACAACTTGCTGCATGAAACAATTTCTCCTCACCTCCTTACTGTTTCTTTTAACAACTATTTTAATCGGTGCCCTCAGATTACCGACCCACTCACCAGTGGAAATAGTTTCTCCTTGTTCACAGTATTGAATCCCCTGATAATTTTTAAAACTTTTATTACATCTCCTCTTAAACTTCTCTGCTTCAAGGAGAATAATCTTAACTTCTCTAGTGTATGGTGATAACTGAAGTCCCTCATTCCTGGTAGCATCCTAGTAAATCTCCTTTGTACCCTCTCCAATGCTTTCACATCCTTCCTAAAGTTTGGTGCCAAGAACTGAATACAGTTCTCCAGCTAAGGCCTAACTATTGTCTTATAAAGGTTGATCAGAACTTCCTGACTTTTGCATTCCATGCCCCTATATATGAAACCTAGTATCCTGCATGCTTTTTTTTAAACAGCTTTATCTACCTGTTCTGCCACTGTCAAAGATTTACTTATATGAACCCCCATGTCTCTCTGTTCCTTCACCTCCTTTAAGATTCCACCATCTAGCTTACACTGCTTCTCCTCATTCCTCCTTCCAAAATGCAACAGTTCGCATTTATCCATATTAAACTTTACCAGCCACATATCTGCCCATCTTACCATCTGTCTATGTCCTCCAGCAGTTGGTTACTATCCTGTTCACTGTTGCATTATCACTTGGATCACAGTGAATGTAGTAATGTAAATATGGTAAATTACCAAAGTCTTGCCCACAATTATTCAAATGATCTTAAAATAGTCATTTGAAATTCAATCCTAAAAATAATGTCATTATAGACTCAAATTGGCATTGAAATTGCACACAGCTCTCACACAAGACAAGACTCCTCTAGCCACTCTGTCATGCTCTCTGACTAGATATGAGAAAAGATTGCCAATCTTCCTTCATCTCTCGCCTCTCCCCTTCAGCTTCTCTCTCTCACTCAAAACATTTATTAATTGAATATTGTGGTCATTATCTTTGTGATCTGTCCTCCCTCTTCCTACCAATCTTCATATTGGTTACACAATCCTCACTCTGTTTTGGTTACAATTCTTTGCATTGCCTCCTGCTCTCTTACTGCATTCACATTACTCAACTCCAGAGACCTATCGCTGGAAGCAACTGATAATGTTCAAAGGGTTTCAGATCCAGCAAAAACTATTTAAGCCATTTGAATGATTTGCTAGAGCTTCTCCATATTACAGTGATCTGAGTTAATCTGGTAAAAACCAGGAAATCAAAGCAAGTTGGCCAGTGACAACAACAACAAAATTACACTTCTATAGCGCCTTTCACATCAGGAGTATGTCCCAACATGCTGGATAGTCATTGTTTTTGACCCAAATTGGGGTTGGGGACGCTGAGGGTGGAGAGAAACGGGGTATTTGGGGTGACCAATGGAACCGGTGAAGAGGAGGGTCATGAGGTGGAACTTGAAGGAGGCTAGGGAAGTGGCGAGGTGGAGGGACTACGGGATGGAATTCCATGGGTGAGGGGCGGAGTGACTGAAGGCTCACCCACCAATGGTGGAGTGGGTCGGGGGACGTGGAGCAGGCCAGAGCCTGTTGAGCACATTGGGCAGGCTGGTTGTTAGGGGGTTAGGAGGTTGCAGATGTAGGATGGGGCAAGGCCGGGGAGGGCTTTGAATGTGAGGACCAAGATCTTGAATTGGATTCTCTGGGTGACGGGGAGCCAGTAGAGTCAGGCAAGGATGGAGGAGATGGGATCATGAAGCTTGGAGCAATAGAGGACACAGGCCATAGAGTTCTGGATTATCTGCAACTTCCTCCTTGTGAAGGGAGGAATTGGGAACACCGACAAGCAAGGCATTTGTGTAGTTGAGCCGGGAAGTAAGAAAGGCATGAATGAGTTATTGCTTGGATGTGGGGGCGGAATGATAGTTGAGGATCAAACAAGACACCTAGGTTCCTGACAGGCTTGGTGAGGTTGAGCATACAACCATGGAGGTTGATGCTGCCAGCACCTGATAGCACGAGCCAATCTGTAGGGCCTTGGTCTTATTGGCATTCAACTGTAGAAAGTTAGCTATCATCTAGAACTTGATGAATTTCCTGACAGGCAATCTGTCAGGAAAGTAATGAACCTGGATTCGAGGGCAGAGGCGGAAAGATAGAGTTGGGTGTAGGGTCCGTCGATATGGAAATTTTCCAATTTAGATATATTGATGGGCTCATATCGAGATATACTGAAATATCGATAATTTTGGTGGTTCCGTACTGCGCATGCGCACGCACGGCATGCACATTCGGGGTGCACGTACATTCGGGGCCTATCTACTCAGGAGGTAAATATATTTCTCTCTCTGTGTCTCTCACATTCACTCTCTTCATCTCTGTGTTTTTCTGTCTATGTCTCTGTGTCTCTCTCCTCTCTCACATCCCCCCCCCTCATCTCTATCTATCTGTATATTATCACATCCACCCCGTCTCTCCCCCCACCCCCCTGCCGCCGTCCCTCTCTCCCCGCACCCCCACCCCACCGCCGTCCCTCTCTACCCCAACCCCCTCCACCGCCGTCCGTCTCTCCCCCAACCCCCCCCCCACCCCTGCCGCCGTCCCACACCCCCCCACACCGCCATCCCTCTCTCCCCCCTCGCCGCCATCCTTCTCTCCCCCCTCCCCCCACTGCCGTCCCTCTCTTCCCCCCCCCTGCCGCCATCCCTCTCTACCCCCGCCCGTCCCTCTCCCCCCCCCACCGCCGCCATCCCTCTCTCCCATCCCCCGTCCCCCGCCCCCACCCCTTGCATACCTGTATATTGTATTCGAGGACTATGAATACAATATGGCGGCTTTGCACCTCGGTCTGTGCATTGTGTATAGAGATGAGCTTTCTGGGTCTTGTAGTTCAGTGTGCGGCATCCCGATTTTTTACCTCGATACATCGATTTTTCGATATATCGATATTTTAAAAATGTCTATATCGGCATATCGATATGAAAATTATATCGGGTTTTAGCGATATATCGCTGGACCCTAGTAGGTAGGCAGGTAGGTAGAGATGGGTGCGGTATGAGAGAGGAGAGAGACACAGAGACACAGACAGGAAAACACAGAGATGAACAGAGTGAGTGAGAGAGATACAGAGAGAGAGATATTTACCTCCTGAGGAGATAGGTCCCGAATGCGCGCGCACCTCCGAATGCGCGTGCACCCTAAATGCGCTGGCGCCGCGCACGCATGCGCAGTAAGAAATCCCCCAAAATATCGATATATTGGTATATCTCGATATGAGTCCATCAAAATATCTAAATCGGAAAATTTCCATATCGACGGACCCTAGTGAAAAGGTTATCATTTGATCGCTAAATTTTCTTTCATTTGTAGTTCCACTCCAGCTTTGCTCTCTCTAACTATTTTGCTCCTAAAAAGCTTAAAACAGCTTTTTAAAAAGTCATTATTGTTTTTATTACGCTGTTCATCATGAGCATATGCAGAACACCATTTTTTAAAGTATTTCAAGACATATTGAGGGATAAGGCCCTTTAAAAGCTGCTTTGAATCTTTGAGCATTTTATGCCAATGAAATATTTTAACAGGTTGATAATAATACTCTTTACATTTAGTAAAGTGCTTTCCACATGAGTAAGATGACTCGGAGTGCTTCAAAAGATATACTGTGAAGTGTAGTGACTTTTTTTGGGTGAAGAAGAGTCCTTTTGAAGGATAGAATGCACCATCTATTTAACATTACGCTTATTCTTTATCCTTCTTCATACATAAGGAACAAACCTATAGGAGAGGGGTTTTGGAGGGGTGGAGTCATAAGGCTGTCATACTTTAGTTGGGCCAAATAGTCTCTTTTGTGCTGCACTATATGATTGTATGTAAATAAAATAATTTATGGTGAAAGTATAAAGATACGAAAAGAGTGTTTTAGTTCTTACGTGAAAAAATATTAATCTTGCCATGTTTTAAATGTCTACAGCAGGGATCAATATTGGTACCAATATTCTGCTGTATCTACAGCAATGGCCTTTGTTTGTTATCACTGGCTCCTGTCAGTAACAAACCTTCCAGGCTTTGACCCTCATCTGAATCACAGAAAATATGTCTTTCGCTTGGTTTGTTTCGTCTGGCAGGACTTGATTTATCTAAGATGACTCATCCCAAGTACTGGGCAGTCAATCTTCAAAAGGCCACAGAAATGTTGGAGAGGGTCCAGAAAACAGGAACAATAATTTTTTTGAGTCTTAGAGCTGTAAGTTGAACATATCATTATTACATAAATGGAAGATCAAGCAGAGGGTGGGCTAGGGTGGGACAGGGACAGGGATGTTGTCTATTTCTTTTAAATTATAAGGCAGAATAAGGCAGGGCAAAATGAATAGTTAAGGTGACACACAATAGTTTCTGTGCAGCACTTAAGCAGCACTTTCCCTGAGGAAATGGAAAGGATTGTCTTAATTAATAATAACAACCCTTGCATTTGATGTCTTCTAATAATAATAACAATCCTTTCATTTGATATAGCGCTTTTCACATCTTCAAGACGTCTCAAAGCGCTTCACAGAATATACTGTAAAGTGAATTGACTGTATATGTATGGATGAAACACGGTAGCCAATTGCACACAGCAGTGTCCCACATGCAGATGTGGATTGAAATGACCAATTTATTATTGTTTTTTGATGGATTAATATTAGGCCTGTAGAGTAAGGAAACTTGCCCTACCTGGAATTGAACCCAGGTCTCTCACTTGTAAGGCGAGTGCTCTAACCACTGAGTTACAGGCTCCACATCTTATCATGTCTTTGAGGCGTCTCAAGGCGCTACACAGAATACACTGCAAAGTGAATTGACTTTATATTTTGTGGGTGAAATGTGGCAGCCAATTGTGCACAGCAGTGTCCCATAAACATTTATGGATGGAATTGACCAATTTATTTTTTTTAAAAAGAACTATTAGCCCGAGAAAGCGATCCGCCAATCGACTAACAACTGGGGTCCTACTTACTACTAGGTAAACAGATGCGTGTGGAGTAAGCAAACGTGCACAACATTTCGCCATGCTCGGGAATCGAACCTAGGCCTCTTGCTGATCTGGTAGGATTTGCATGTCTGTGGATGGAGTAGGCCTGATGAGCCAAATGCTCTCTTCACATACATGGTATTCATAGAATTATTCTCACGCAAGGAGCACTGGGACCAATTATAGAAGCTGGCTGTTCCCTGCCCACAATTAGCTATCTGAATACTAATTAAGGATTGAAAGCTGAGTCTGTATAACTCGGTTTCATACCAGGTAAGAGCAGTGTCATCAGGATAGGCTGCAAAATGTTTTCAATTTCAGTCTTTCACCTTCAGTAGCAAAATTAGGCACTTGAGAATTAACTGCATAAATTTCTGTTTGCCCTCTGTTTTTATATTCATATCCCACATACACCCTGGTATCTGTAGTGAAAACAACAAACACATCTTTGTCCTTGTTCAGTGCTTAAAGAGCTTAATTAACTAAAATCACTAGCTCGTTTAATGTTCAAGAGCTAAGCTGGAATCAAGCCCTGACTTCACATACTATAATGTTGCTTAGATAAGGCTGACAAAGTCCGCAGTACTCAGTTTTGTGATAATGCGGGTACTAATGACCCAGGATATGAGAAACTGCATTGACTCCGAATAAAAGTAGGAATAAAAGGAAAGGCTGGTTCAGGTACACTGATAGAATATCTGATAATGATCAATGCTATTAGTAGGCATGTGCTTTGCTTTTTCACCAAGGGAGACAGCATGAGATTGAAAGCAGAACTGAAGAAACAGGTTTAGAAGCCAAATCGCAGTTAATGGTTGTACCTGCTGAGCTTGGGAATTTTGTAGATGGCCTTTTGAATGCATTTTGGGAATGGCTGCTCTATTTTTGTCCTGCTATTTTAACTGCATTGATATTATTCCTGTTAATTGTTTTACGTAGAATTGACATTGATTAGCACAGATTTATCATCACAGATTTATCAATGGATCACTTTTGTCTTGATTTAGTTTGTCTCAGAAAGTTTTTTTTCAAAAATAGCAACGACTTAGTATGTTGGAGGTGAGAGGGGGGCTGGAGAACACCACACTGCCTTTTAAGTTTTTGATCTTGTTTCCCTCTGATGTGTAGTTTAGTTGCTTATGGAGTTCTATAGCATAGTGACAATAATTATCATGCTCCATGACACCTCACTACCTCTCCAACTTCCTCACTCCACAATCTGGCATCCAGCACCTCGGCTTGGCACTGGCCTCCTACCTGTCCCTCAAACCCTCCGCACCACCATTGGAGATCATGCTTTCAGCCACAACGTGGAACATTCTCCCTAAATCCCTCCAACTTGCCCCCTCTCTACCCTTTTTCAAGTCCTGTCTGGAAACCTTCCTTTATGAAGGTGATAGTTACTATCACCTTCCGTTTCACTTGGTGCCTCTAGTCCAGAAGGTATGAATGAGATGACAAATTTGTCAACTTCTCTGTGTGAACAGTTGTCAAATGTGGCTCAGTGGGTGGAATCCTCAGTGGTTAGAACACTCGCCTCACAAGCGAAAGAATTGGGTTCAATTCTTGAACTGGGAATTGAGAATTGGATTCAATTCCTGGCAGGGCAAAAATGTGGGCAAGTTTCCTTACTCCATATGCCTGATAATAATCCCTCAAGAAAAAATATTATGATTTGGTCACTCAATCTATGACTGTTTGTGGGACACTGCTGTGCGCAATTGGCTGCCTTGTTTGTCCACAAATATACAGTCAATTAATTTTACAATATATTCTGGGAAGCGCTTTGAGATGTCTGGAAGACAGTTTCTGGTTGGAATCTTTCTCACAAACTGGGAAGGAGTTATGTAATCTTTACCTTACTACTAATAATAATAATCTTAAACCCATCCAACCTCAGGAGTCCAGTAATGGGTGTGCTGTGCTCCTTCCTTCTCCAGTCACCCAGCTGGGAATGTACTATGTGAATTTGTGATTGTGATACATCCATTCTGGTGTCAATCTGGCTCAGGTGGTAGCACTTTGGCCTCTGAGTCAGAAGGATGTGTGTTCAAGACTCACTTTGGGACTTTGAAATCACAGTCTAGCTTGACATTATAGTACAGTAATGGGGAATGGTGCATTGTCATTTATGCCATCCTTCACATGAAATGCTCAACCAAGATCCTAGTTGGCTGGTCTGGAGAATGTTAAAGATCCAATGGTACTCTTCAAGAAGAGAAGGGAATTTCTCCCTATGTTTAATCCACAATGATTAGGTAAACCTTTTTTTTTGCTTCTTGGTTGAAATCACTTCCACTAGCTATGTAACAAATAGTCACTAGACTTCACAGTAAATCATGTTTAGCACTTTGAGACTTACTTCCAAATGTGGTGATTTCATGCATGAATGTATATGAATATTACAAAGCCAATGTTCCAAATGTGAATGTGCGCTTAGTGAAGTCGATAAGATATGAAAAACGCTACATCAAATGCAAGGATTATTATTATTATATATTATGAAAGGGATTATAAATCAACCGATTCCTTCACATCATTATTGTTGTGGGACATTGCTGGAACAAATTGCGAGCTCACCCACATGTCCATGAACTTTTGATGAGCAATGACATATTGCGCCTCTTTTCATCAATATTTTCCAATTCTGGGCATAACATTTTATGAAGGATATCAAGGTCTTGGAGAGGATGCACAGGAGATTTACAAAAATGTTAACAAGGATGAGGGTCTTCAGTAATGTGGAGTGACTAGAGCAATTAAGATTGTTCTCCATAGAGCAGAGAAGATTAAGGGGAGATTTGTTAGCTGTATATAAAATTATGAGGGCTTTTAGTAGAGTAAATAAGGAGAAACTGTTTCCACTGATGGGTGGGCCAGTAACCAGAGGGACACAGATTTAAGAAAATTGGCAAAAGGACCAGAGGGAAGACGAGGAGAATTTTTTCAGCAGAGTTGTTAAGATCTGGAATGCACTGCCCGAAAGGATGGTGAAGCAGATTTAATAATTTCACCACATTATATACCAGAATTGTGGAGCCATCAGGGAACTGCAGGAGCCATCAGGGCACTAAATGAGCCATCAGAGCACTACATAGGCATTTAGAGATGTAACAATGATGTACCAGATATAGGTACGTTTAAGCTATTCAGAGTTTGTACTCCAATTTATGCTCTTCAACCTTTTTACACAGTATGTGAGTAATTGTAGTGAGAACCTTTTCTTAAATGCTTAGTGTTTGTGATTGTACGCATTTTAAAATGCTGTTGACATCCACAGTGTTCCTGAAACACTTCAACATAGAATCACCATGGTATTAAAGAAGCAGGTATCACATGCATTAGGCAGATAAGAGTTTATCTCTTTGCTATTCAAAGATGTTCTTAGAGCTCTTCCATTTAGCTGATAAAAGAAAACTGCCACTGGTAACATAATTTTCCAATTGATCACAGCTTGTCTGCTTAGCAAGAAGTACGGAGTTGAAGACTGAACAATTATGCCTTGAGCACATTGGCTTGTTCAGCTTAAAGTAATCAATAAATAATAACTAAACACTGGCATATACTCAGTGGAGGATGGTGCATGAAATCATCTCTCCTTAACCAAACGAAAAAGAGAAATCAATATAAATCTGCACCACAGCTCAGATTCTAAAATGAATGAATTTCTGCTGGACATTTTCCTCCACCATATAAACATGATAATGTTTTGTGGATTATGTGTGTGTGACCTGTACTATCAATAAGATAAGTGAGAAAACCTGCCAGCAATTTTTTTTCAATCAATAGGACCGAACAAAGAAACAGCACAATTTGTCCTTATAAATCTTAAAATTTGTTGTAAGTGGAAATAGGTACAACAAAGCCAATATTACATCAGTAAACAGCTAAAACAGCAAAGAACTAACACTTTTTCTGTCACAGTCTTTTAGGAACAAAACTACCTCCTTTTTAAGTTTAGATGAGAAGCAATGCAGTTAACGGCTACTCTTTCAGTAGGTGTTCTAAAGAGTCATGCCTATGAAAGGACATGTGCATGAAGAGAAACAAATGAAGGCAGTGAGGTTGCAGCTAATTAGTTTCTACATCAGTGAATCGGAGGTATAACAAACCTCTTCTTAACTGGGAAAAATATCCAGCTGTGTAGTTAACTTACACTCTCCTGCTGTTTAAGTCAGTCAGTAAAAGGTGAAAATATGTAAAAAAAAGGTAGGCTGAACAGGAAATATTTTACTTCACATCATGAAGGTTAATCACAGTTTGCTCTTTTTTGTGGGTGGGTCATTTTCTAGCTATGGTTTTTTTCTCTAAATAAATCAGTAATCCAGCTATGGGGGCACAAGAAGTGGGAGATTATGCATTTGAAAGACAGAATCTGAATGAATTCCAAACCTGGAACACTGCCTAATTTTCAGGATTTAATTAAAGAAAAACTTTCAAACCCTTGTTTTTTAAAAAAATGTCAACAGTTGTGAGTGTTTTGATGACATCGGGATTCTTAGTATTTAGAAACGATGAAAAAAAATTAAAATGACATGTTACAAATGGATTATGCATTCAATACTCAATATTTTACACAGGTATCAGTTTTACTCAAAGAGCCCAGAAGGACAACTCTTCATATCAAAGGCTGATAAGCCTTTGGAATTAATTTTAGCCATGTCGGAAGAAACATATCCTCCATTCATTCAGAAGCCAGGAAGAACATTACATTGTGCCTAATATTTTGTTTACTGTGTGATTCAGCATAACTAAGGATTTGACTTAAAGCAAATAAATTGCATTGGTGGAGTTAGGCTTGGTTCAATTGATAGCAAACCCACCCTTGAGTCATAAAGTTATCAGTTCAAGTCTACCCTACATTGTTGAAGACACCACATACTTCATCCACAAGTGGTGAAGTATTTGCTCAGGTGAACAATAAAGAACATTGAAGAATCCACAACACTATTTGAAGGAGTTTTCCAGGTGTTCTGGCCAACAGTCTCCAGGTAAATTGATCATTTTGAATGTAGATGACACCCAACTCTATCTCTCTACCTCCATCCTCAATGCCAGGACCACTGGTGTCCTTCCAGATATCAAGTGTTGGATAAGAGCTAAATTTCTTCAGTTTAATGCCAGCTAAATCAAAGTTCTCCTAATTGGCTTGTGCCAGTGCCTTGGCACCTCAGTCACTGGCAGCATCAGCATCCAAGGATGCACATTCCACCTCACCAAGGCAGTCAGGAACCCGGGTGTCTTGTTCAACCCTCAACTGTTGTTTCATGGCAGCCGAAAGGTTGGACCACCCTGCTTAGAAGTAGCCAAACCAAACTGAGATTTCCATGCATCCCACCTAGACATGGAAATCCCAGAGAGATAGATTGTTTCGTCCACAAAATATACAGTCAATTCACTTTACAACATATTCTGTGAAGTGCTTTGAGACATCTATTATTATTGTTGGAATGGAATGCACACTCCCCCTGGAGGGACACATCCTACTTACCTAATTCTGGAAAGTATTAGGCGCAGATTGGCAATAGTCACAATTTGGAGATCCCAGAGTGTGTGTTGGAGTACTGTTAGAATCTAACCAGCTGAAACCATGTAGTTTGCCATTAATAATGTTGTCAGTCAATCTTTCCAGCTGCTTGTTCAGCTTGGACCACTCTACCCCTTTGGCTTTGCTTGCAGGGTTGCACTCTACAAAAAAGGGGCCCACTGATCGATGATCAGTTTAGATTTAATTTGTTTACACAGTGGGTGGTAATGCAAGAAATGGACTACCCAAGAAGGTCATCAAGACACATTAACAATCCAGATTCAAGAGGGAATTAGACAGCTATTTGGCAACAGAGATCAATGCGGCCATAGGAGACAGAGCAGATATATTTTTGGATCAGCTGGTTGGACTCGATGGGCTTTTCCGGTCTTGTACATTCCTACATAAATGTAGAAGCTGCACATTGGCAGTTGATAGATGCAGAGAAAACTATGTTGCAACACTGCAGGGCATGGATACCACAGTGGGTCATTGCTCTAATTGACTTAAGATCCGTGAAGTGTCACTTTATCAAAAGACAAACTCGCTTGTTTTGGTAGAATTTTGATGCATCTGACTCCAAGCAAACACAGCTCTGTATTTTTAAATGGGTTTACAATCTACCTCGGTCTTTAAGATCATAAATCTCACTCTTAACATTTCCTCAACGTTGCCAGCTCTAGGCACACATTTGTGTGAATTAAATAGTTATTGTCTGTAGTACACTGGGATGCCTCAATTCAGATCTCCAGTGAGCATAGCTGAAGGCTTAATTGAAGAGGAATATAACATCCAATAACAGCGTAGTTGATGTTTTCATCTGTTCCTGATCTTGCCACATGGACTGTATCTCTAACTAGTAGAGAGGTAGCTCTAGTAGCTCCTAAGGTTCTCTGACAGTTAGGTTGAAATCTTTATATGATTAAGTGTAAAATGTGTCTTTCATATTTCTATTATTGATTGAAATCTAAACTGCTACGCTATGGTCCATCTGTACCAGAAATAGAATATTATTTTTCAGACATGGTTAACATGTACTTGGTAATTACCATATAATGTGTTTATTCAAATCATTGTGACTGATAATTTTTGTTTGCTGATTAAAACTGGAAATTTAAAAATGTTTAGTTACAGATTGGGTTAAAGTATAATAATAAAGAACTAATGTTTTGCCCTCAAAACACAGTCAATTCATTTTACAGTGCATTCCTGTGAAGCACTTTGAGACATCTCGAAGACGTGATAAGGCGTGATATCAGATGCAAGGATTATTATTACTATCATAATGTAATTGCACTATCATCAACCTTGAAGGGTACCGCAGATAAAACTAAGTATGTTAAGGGATGAGATATTCTCATTTTATCAATTGCATCTATTAAATTCAACAACTCCTTGAAACCAAGATTAAAGCATTGAGTATAATTAACACACTTCTCCTACACTTCTTCACGGTTAATTAAAAGGTGTTAAATGTAATGCTCTATATCTATTCCACCCACTTAACACTTTCTTCACAATCCAAAGATTACACTCCTACAGATGACAAAAGATGATACATATTTTTTGAGATATCGTCTTCCCTTAACTGTTTTTGTTCATGGTATGTCTCATTAAGGACTAGAATCTCATTCATTTGTGTTTTTGGTCTCTGAAACATGCAGAAATTCTTCACCGTATTGAAGAGTATTCAAACCAGACTGAGAAATCTACATAGTATCCAACCAATGCACAAACATTTCACTGAGTCTGAAATGGAGTGTATACTCACACTCGGGTGGGTTAGCTGGATGCTTAAATAATTCCAAAAAGTATTAGGCACAATTCAGCAAGAGCCAAGATTTAGGGACCACAGAGTATGCATGAGATATTATTGGAAGTTCACTAGCTAACACCACATAGCTTGCCGTGGTGAGCACTGTCTATTAGACTGTTTGTCCAGCTTTTACCAAGCTACTTAGCAGCGCCTTGGAGTACTGTTCAGAAACTAGACAACGCAGACTACCACAAAGGTTTGACTTGATTCTGACATTTGGTTTCTGATAATCTTGCAAATCAAGATCTACTGGTCCTAGTTGGCCAAGCACTGGGAATCTTGCCAGGTAGTTTTCTCAATGGTGAGTTGTGCAGCTTTATTTAGATGTTTAAATTCCAGCAAGAATCCATTGCACACTCTGGAGTGTCCAAGCTTTGGCTCTTATCAACCTGTGCCTAATGCTATCCAGTATTGGGAAAGCAAGATTTGTCCCTCCAGGGAGAAAGTGTGCATTCCATTCCAGACATTGTGAACTTTTTATGTGTAGGTGTTTTACATGTGTGGAATTCTCAGTCTGTTTTGTAGATCATCTTAAGCAGGATAATTGACTTCCACATGTGTCAAACACCCAGCTGATCGCAAATATGTAAGAAACCTTGCTTTATAACTTGAAACTGTTTTTTGGAGTGGAAAGAACCCCTGCGCTAATGACAAGTGTGGTGTTCTAAATCCTGCCGATGAGCCAGCTTGGCTGGGTGACATCAGCAGTGCCCAGTACCATCACAGGAGTTTGGCTCAAATCCGTTGCCAAACATGTCACCTTGGATTCTTTCAGCTCTAAGGAGCCTGCTTACATCCCCCAACCCATCCCTCTTCCCCCACCACCACCACCCAAAGAAGATAGTAGGGCAATGATAACAACTTCATGACCAGATATTCATTAAGCCTTATACTGTATATTGTTTAGCTAGAATTAATGACTACTAGTTGTGGTCCTACATCCGTTATTGTTTGTGATGATCTACAAGTACTGTATACAGTCAATACACTTCACAATAAAATCTCTGTGAAGCAGTTTGAGATATTTCAATGAGTGTTAAGGCTCTTTATCAAATTCTAGGATTATTATTTTTATTATTAATTGTTTTCTCAAAAATGAATTTGAGCAGAGAATATATTACATTTAATACATCTTTACACTTTTTTGCAGAGAGTTGCATAACAGATTATTTTCTATTACACTTTATTCCTGTAATGAAATTTTATTATCGTGGGCGATTTCAGGTTGCCATTTATGATAATATTTCTTATATTTGATGGAAGGCTTTTCAGGTCTTCTAGACATCTCAAAGTACTTCACAGAATACATGGTAAAGAGAATTGACTATTACGACTGTTTGTTCCACAAACAGTCGTAGATTGAGTCACCGACTTGTTTTTTTATTATCAGGCATGTGTAGTAAGGAAACTTGCCAAAAGTTTTGTCATGCCGGTAAACAAACCCAGGTCTCTTGCTTCCATGGCAAATGCTCTAAACACTAAGCTACAAGACTGCTTGGGTTAGTGTAGGCTATAGTTGTGTACTCAGGCCAATGAAAATTCAAAATTCACCACCGTGTTAGACTCCAAACTGGTTGTGCACCTATAGCTGTGAATATACAAACTATATCATTAGAAGTCACTACACTCCAAATTTATGAAATTCTCTACCTCAAACCCTCCACCTTGCCTCCTCTTTGCCCATCATCAGATCTCACTTGAAGATATTTCTCTTCAATCATGTTTATAGTCACATTTCTCCTTTCTTTGGCTTGACATTAAGCTCTACCACTGTTCAATCAATCAATCAATCAATCAATCAATCAATCCTTACATTTATATAGCGCCTTTCACATCGAGAGGACGTCCCAAGGCGCTGTACAGTTAGGTAGGAACAAAAGCAGGGGAGGAGGGGTCGGGGCAGGATGAAGGAGAGTAGGAAAATTTACAGTATATTTGTGGGCAAAATGTGGCAGCCAAATTGCGCACAGCAGTGTCCCACTATCAGTCTTTGAAGTGGGATTAAGGGAAAAAGGGGGGAAAGATGGCAAAGGGGAGGTATTGGGGTAGTGGGGTAGGGGGAAGGAGAGCAGGAAAGCTGATTGTATACTACATAATATAATATACTATATATTGTTAATTATTATTATTAATTATTATCTATATAATATAATAAACTATCCATAATATAATATATAATATATAATTATAATATAATATATAATAATAATATTATAATATAATTATAATATTTATAATTATAATATAATATATATATTATATTATATGTTATATTACTAACTATTGTTAATTATTATTTTTAATAATTATTATTGTTAATATTATAATATTATATACTATCTATTGTTCCCCATCTTCATCTTCCTCTCCCCCTTTCCTCTTTTTCCCCTTTCTCCCCTGGCCCTATTTTCACGACTGCTGTGCACAATTTGGCTGCCGCGTTTCGCCCACAAATGTACAGTTAATTTTCCTACTTTTCTTCCCCAAACTCCGTGAAGTGCTTTGGGACGTCGATAAGACGTGAAAAACACTATATAAACTTAAGGATTACTTACTTTTACTTACTTATTTACTTACTTGTATTAAGTTCTCTTAGCCACTACCTGCATGAAAGGCATTATATAAATGCAAGTTGTTGTTGGAGAAAAGGACCGTTAGCCTATTGATTCTGATCCTTACAATAATAATAAATACAATACTGCTTGCATTTGATATAGAGCCTTATCACATCTTGTAGACATCTCAAAGAGCTTCACAGAATATCTACTGTAAAGTGAATTGGCTATACATTTGTTGACTAAACATGGCAACTAATTGTGCACAGCAATGTCCTACAAACAGTCATGGATTGAGTGACCAAATAATTTTTTTTTGAAGGATTATTATCAGTGTACAAAAATATACAAATTCCTCCATTACCAGAAGAAAATGGCTAACTGAAATATATAACGTTATTCATATAAAGTTGCAATCACACAATTTAGTTCTTTAATTTGAAGAGAATGTACATGATAAAACTTTGCAACCAAATCCAAACATTATTCTTACTGTTCCTACTTGACATTTAATACGTTATAATCCCAGATAGACAATATTACATCCAACTCCAATTAAATGACAAAACACTGGAATCTTATTTGGCAGTTAATGTTTGTGTATTTTTGTGAAGGTGAAATATATAGGAAGTTAAATGAAAGTAGCATGTTGTATGTTTCAACTGATGATAAACTGGTTTATATTGTTCTTCATAACTACTGTATACACCTCTGTTACAAATACATAACTGTATTAAACAGCAATCATAACAGTACTTTTATAGAAAATATTATAAAGCATCATCTTTGGTTATTAAATCTAATCTCAGTTTACTTATTTTAATTTTAAGTTTATTTTATTTATATCCGTATATACAACATAGACTCTACCCCAACTCTTCAATCACTTGATTTAAAAAAAATATAGATACTCTTTGATTCCCCAAAGGTAATTAATGAAGAGGCAATTTGGTCCATCATATTTGTACTGGTATCACCAACTCCCTGTCCCCCACTGAAGCTCTCTGCCCTAATCCCATACCCCAAGCTAACCCCATTACCTTTAAAATGCTTTTTTGGATAAACTATTTATCCAATTTCCTTGCAAATCCTGTTGTTGATTCACCTTTTGACAGACGCTATGCTAAACCATTACACATTCTATCAATGTTTTATGTACAGAAAGATCTCCACCTTTCAGCTCTGATGTGCTACTCTCCATAGACACATTTCCCCTTTTGGGACCCTGAAGCACAGAATACATTGTGTTCGGTGGAGTGTTTCTTCATCTCAGTCGCTGGCTATCCCTATAGCCTCCAATACAGTTTCCAAACAGTTTATTATCCAGTTTTTGTTGGGAAGTACTGTAGTTAATTGACACAACATCAATCATAGTCAAAATCCACTAAGGCCAATGTAAATGGTTGTGTTGGACTCATTTGGCAACGATTGCTTTCATATCAACTATCACAGTCAATTCAATAATATTCACGGTCACTCTTTGAACTTTCCCATTGCAATATGCCGATTAAATTACGCCTCAGAAGTTTTCTTTACAGCTTGTCATGGAGCTCCAACAGAGAAGGGCGAAAGAATAATTCCTTGGTGTAGCTGATGTTCAGGCTTTCATCTGTGTTTCATGGTGGTTGGTACCTATCAATTACCCCACAGATTATTTTAATGTTTGAGTTCATTCTCAGTAAATTGTCATTTAAACCATGTACCTGTAATTCAGTAGTTTATTTTTCTGAGTTTGTTATTTTATGCTGTAATATTATTTCACCTATAAATCCCTTTCAGCCAAAGGACATCTCTGTTTCTGTGGTTTTCTCCTACCCCTGTCTTCTGTTCACCACCTTCCCTCAGCTAACTCTGTCTTGCTACCTTCAGCAAATGTCTCGTATGTTGCCTCGTGGGCCATGCATGACTACAGATAGTTAAAAGAGCACAGTCTTCAGATAAATATTTACAATATTATTTGTGCAATATTTGCTAAATTTTGCTGCACTTTACCTCAGATCTCCTAAGCATAGGTTAAGTTTAGAATTTTTACTGATATTCAGTCAAAATGCCCTTTCTCTGACATGTAAATTAAGCATCTGCTGTGATCTATTAAATGTAACATGCCAACTAGCTCTGTGATATATAATTGTTTTAGATATTCACCCAGTATCATTGTACTCATTGCAAAGCATTATATATGCCTCAGTATATACATTTTCATCTTAGATTGAATTATGTTGTCAACATAATTAATACTGTTATAACCTGTGTTGCTAAAACTTGTAATTTGTTGCTTACAAATGTGTCATGAAGCGATTTGACTGGATTAATGAGGGAATTATATAATTAGAAAAAGCAAACAAAGTCATGACTGTTTCTGAGTTAACAAATCCAGAGTGCTTTATAGGTAAAGTACAGAATCTGAATTTGAAATAAAAGTACAGTATATTGGATTTTGGCTGTGCAAACAGGGAAATACATGATTGTTATTGTGGTCTCACATTAAACAATCTACAGTACTTATCAACCATAAGTGCTCGTCTCAGGGTTGGAAGGTTGGAAGTGCATGCCTCACATCAGCAGATGTGTTCACAGTCTAGGATTACTGAAAACATGTTGGAGTTGCTGTTTTTTGGATGGTAACTTAAACCTTAAATAGAGATCATCTTAAATTAAATTATTTAGATCAGGTGGACTATAGGATTCCATGACGTTTTTCAAGATAAGAATAGAATTTCGCTCAGTGTCTGTCTTGGCTAATAATCTTCTTGATAAATTAATCATTGACATCATGGATGTTCGTAGGAGGTCTCACATACAAATGATCCTATACATGTAGTCAATAATAACTTGTGAAGGGATCTGAGGTACTTTAGCACGTCAAGGGGTTCCAAAAATGCGAGTTGTTTCTTTAGCAAAAGTTTTAAAAAAAGCTAATTTCAGCTAGTGGAATCCAAAGAAATTTTTATTTTAAGCTGTGATAGGAAATGGATTGTGTTGAAGTCCAGATACATTCAACGTATAAAATACAAAGCAGCACTTTCCTGTGTGACCAGATTGTCTTGAATGCTGTTAATATATGTTGTCCATGAGAGTGTTTCAGCTAATTCATCATATTACTGTACACAAAGTGCTATCCTCCAAGTTATTTATAAATAATATGAAAAGCGGGGGAACAGAGTCTATCCCCCATGGAGCTCTAGTGCAGAAGTTATAAGAGAATTTTGAATAAGAAAATGCTATTCAAATCCTGCACAGGTTTTACTGGGAGAAACTTTCTTAAATCCTTCAAAAGTTATTTATTTTCCAAGCAAAACAATTGACACAGACACAGCCTCCAGGAAGAGAACATTTTAATTATATTCTTGACCCCAAGAGTAATGAAGCAACATTCTTCAAGCCATGAGTCTAACACCATTAAGTTTGGCTACTCATGGGGTTCTTTCAAGCTGTATTTTCTGGACAATTGTCAATATTTCCTTGAAACACAGCTGAAGTATGAAAAAAATCTGCTTCTATCACATTATCCCAGTCTTTACAATGCTAAAGATCTGTGATATGTTCCCACCAAATTTTCTCAGCACTCCTCATAGCTTCACAACATGAGAAGTTCATCCAACATCCTTCTTTCTCATGCACTTGGTGTTCTACAACTTTTATAGTGTTTTATAAACATTCTTCCCTCACTCCCTTTTCCCACTTCCTCACCCCCCTTTTCCCCTTCCCTCCCTCTTGCCTCTTACCCCCCTTTCTCCCTGATCTTGCCCCCCACCCACCTTTCCCTCCCTCTCTCCCTTAACCCCCTTTCTCTCCCCTCTTCCTCCCTGACTTTACCCCACCCCATCTTTCCCTCCCCTTCCCCCCTTGTCCTCTTTTCCCCCTTTCTCCCTGGCCCCATTTCCATGACTAACTGTGGGGCACTGTTGTGCGCAATTTGACTGCCGCGTTTCGCCCACAAATATACAGTCGGCTTTCCTTCTCTCCTTCCCCCTACTCCGACCCCTCCCCTTGCCATTTTTTCCCCCTCATCCCCAAATCCCACTTCCAAGACTGTTTGTGCGCACACTGCTGCATTTTGCCCACAAATATACAGTAAATTGTCCTACTCTCCTTCATCCTGCCCTGACCACCTCCACCACCCTGCTCTTGTTCCTACCTAACTGTACAGCACATTGTTACTTCCTCTTGACATGAAAGGCGCTATATAAATGTAAGTTTTGATTGATTGATTGAATTTTACTGTAAAGTGTAGTGACTCTACATAATAATAATCATAATCCTTGCATTTGATATGGGACTTCATCAAGTCTCCTAGACATTTCAAAGCCCTTCACAGAATATACTGTAAAGTTAATTGATTGTATGTTGTGCACATCAGTGTCCAACAAACAATCGTGGTTTGAAATGACCAATTTTATGATTGCTTTTGTTTTTAGGGATTATTATCAAGCATTGATTATTATCAAGCAGGAGCAAAGAAGCTTGCCCAAGGTTTTGTCCTGCCGTGAATCGAACCCAGTTCTGAGCTACAGGACTCCACAAACATGCTAGCCAATTTGTGAACAACAATGTCTCACAAACAGGCAGGAGGTACATAACCAAACAAGTTTGTTATAATGCAATATTTCAGTGAATGAATCGTGAATTTGTGGAATAGGTTAGGGAGACGGTTGAAGCAGGAAGTATTGATTCTTTCAAACATGGATTAGATAGATTTTTGTTAGGATATAACATTACAGGATATAGTAGATTGGTAGTTTGGGATATAAGTGCATGTGACTGCCAGGAAGATGGAAGGCGAACTATTTCAAATCTGCCCTTCCTTTCAAAAGCACTGTAACGTGTTGTTGCAAACCAACTCCGCGCCCACCTCTCCCCCACTCCCTCTTCGAACCCCTCCAGTCCGGTTTCTGCCCTGCCCACAGTACAGAGACTGCGCTTGTGAAAGTCACAAACAATGTCCTCTCTATCTGCGACCAGGGCTCCCTCTGCCTCCTTATCCTCCTGGACCTGTCCACTGCATTTGACACAGTCGACCACGCCATCCTCCTCCACCGCCTGTCCTCTGTCATCCACTTCAGTGGGACCGCACTCACCTGGTTCGAGTCCTACCTCACAAACCGCCGGCAGTACATCTCAACAAATGGTTTTTCCTCCCGCACTCATCTGGCCCCCTTTGTTTCCTCATTGACATAGTCCCTCTTAGGGATGTCACCCGCAGACATGGAGCACACTTCCACATGTATGCGGATGACACCCAACTCTATTTTTCCACTTCACTTTGCGACCCCCAGTCCCCTGATGTGCTGTCAGCCTGCCTGTCAGACATCAGGAGCTGGATGAGTGCAAATTTCTTGCAGCTGAATGTTGACAAAACGGAGGCCATACTCCTTGGCTCTTGTCAATGTTTCCATTCGCATGGCTCTCACCTCCTCCACCTTCCCAGTCTGCCCCTAAATCTCTCCGAATCTGTGCACAACCTAGGCATCGGGTTCAACCCCCAACTGTCCTTCCTCCCTCACATCCGGTCCCTCACCAGCATTGCCTTCTTCCACCTCAGACAGATCTCCCGTCTCCAGCAATACCTCACCCCAAAAGCCGCTGAAACCTTTGACACCTCTCGGCTGGATTATTCCAAGCTCCCGTTGCCTTCGCTCCACTGGGTCTGGCCTTCTCCATATCCCCCGAATCCTCCACTCCACCCTCAGCGACCATGCCCTCAGCCACTATGCCCCGAGGCTCTGGAATTCCCTTCCTCACTCCTTTCGCCTCACCCCCTCTTTTCTCAGTTTCAGGTACCAGCTGAAGACCTTTCTCTACGACCATGTCTTTGGTCACCTTTCCTCCCCTGGCCTTGGCTCGGTCCCGGGATCCAGTACTGTGAAGCGCTCTGAGATGCCTTCTGGCATGGAGGGCGCTATATAAATGGGAGTTGTTGTTTGTGTCATTTTTCGGCTAGCATTTCTTATGTTCTTATGTAGGATGTTATTTAGCTTAGACCGTGGGTACAGAAATACAGATCACAAATACAAAAAATAATACTCTGGCAAAACAGTGGATCAGTAGATCATAACCTATAAAAGCAGGTTACGATGTATTCATCAACTCCTTCAAATAAACTTGAATTAAAGGTAATGCATTTAGGTATAGGTAAAATTGGTCCAACATTTGGTACAGTTATAAGAAGATTTCACTCACACAATATCCAGTCAATTCACTTTATAGTATATTCTGTGAAGCGATTTGAAATGTCTTGAAAACGTGATAATATATCAAATGCAAGGATTACTATTATTAAGATTTGGATCTTTATATTCCAACAATGTTCAGAATCTAAGAACATAGATAGTGGCTAGCTCACAATCACACACCCTTTTTGAAATCTAAAAGATTATGAAGAATGCTCAGCGGTTTAGAGAGAAGATCCTTTGAATATTTAAGAGTTGATTTTAATTTAGTGATGCTAAAAAGGGTTCTTAATATTTACATAATATTCCCAGTTCAGATTTAATCATTAATTAATCATTATAATGATTTGCACAAACAGACCCTCCAGTTAATTTGGCTGTGATCAGTTTCAGACAAGCTCCTTTAAAGGGTCTTCATACTTTGGTTGGCTTACGAGACACTATAGATGTTTTAACTCAAAGTTAATTCAGTTATGAGTAACAATACTCCTTGCATTTGATTTAGTGTCTCATCCTGTCATTGCAACAGCTCAAAATATTTCACAGGAATTTTACTGTTAAGTGCAGTTACTGTGCAGTTTGTTGGTGAACACAGCAGCCAATTTTCTCACAACGGTGGCCCTCAAACAGCTATGAAGTGAAAAACAAATTTAGGAGGAGTGTTGTCCAGGACAGCAGGAAAAACTCTCTTTTCTGTTTCAATAGTGCCATGGGATCCTTAAAGTTCACTTGGAACGGGCAGTTGGAAACTCAGTTTAATGTTTCATCCAAAAGTCAACCTTGCTGACAATATAGTATTCCCCAGTACTGCACTGGAGTGCCAGTGTAGCCTATATATCCAATGTCCCAATATGTTGTTCAAATCCCGAACCATCTGACTCGAGGCAAGAGTGCTAGCAATTGAAACAGGCTGATGGAAGTTTGGAAATTTGCTTTCACCATGAGGAGAATTTTTTCACAATTTATATCAGTGGAATGTAACCCATGATAGGACAGATTAAATACATGAGGGTCAAAACAGAGTGGGAAAACAATTGGATCCACTATTAACCACTAGGAGTTATTTAGGGGAAGTCCTGTCAGCAATTAGTGGTGCATCACAGTCAATTCCTGGGAATTCCATAATCTACTTCTTGTGCTGAGGAACTCTCAGGTTTTTTTGTTTTGGTTAGTATCCACCCCCATAGTCCAAAGCAAATTGGTTATAGTATTCATCTCATTGATGTTTTGTCAGGTACATGCACCAGAACCACTCTTGTCCAAAAAAATCACAATAATAAAATTGGTTATTTCAATCCATGACTGTTTGTGAGCCACTGCTGTGCACAATTAGCTGCCGTGATTCACCCACAAATATACATCAATTCACTTTACAGTATATTCTGTGAAGCGCTTTAAGACGTCGATAAGATGTGAAAAGCGCTATATCAAATGCAAGGATTATTATTATTATATGTTCTGCGGGTGATACTTGACATTGCTGTCTTTTGAAAAGTTAGAAATTTGAAAGCATGCCAACTATCTGTCTTGGTCTATATAATAATCACTGTTACATTTCCATCTTCTGAAATGCTTTGTGATGTTATTTTCTGAGAATATATGTTTAATCAAATACAAGTACTGTAGTGGTATTCTAGCAGTTCTGAATTCTTCTCATGTATTTTTACATATATTTCGATATTGCACCAATGTAATGGTTTAGTTGGTCAACCGGGTGTCTGACAAATGTGAAAACTCACCATCATGCTTAAGAGTATCCAAACCAAACTGAGAGTTCCATGTATTCTACCTACATAGTCCTCTCTCACTCAATCTCTTCAACTTGCCCCCTCTTTCCTCATTTGCAGGATGCGCTTGAATGCCTTCCTTTTTGAGTGTGCCTATGGTTACCTTCCCTGCCCCTTGGCTTGGCATTGGGCTCAGCCATTGTTAAGCAATCTGGGACACCACCCAGCATGGTGGGCACTTTATAAATGCAACTTGTTGTTGTTATGTACACATGCAAATTTCTGTGCATTGGAATGGAATGCACATTCTCTTCCTGCATTGGCAGTGAGAACAATAAACTAGTCAGCAGTGAAAGGTAAGGGTCAGATGAATTGTTTGTGGTGCCAAATGCACTGGAAGCAAAAATCAATATTCTCCTCACCAAAGCCCCCCCCACAAACACAAGCATATTTTGTAGACAATACTTGAATTCACTGCAGTCTTTGGAAAAGTGTAAGAGTATTGCAAATTTGAAAGATTGCAAATGTTATCCTTCGGTTAATAAAGGTAACAATAATTTTCTCGAGACTCAAACTTCAGATTGTAAAAGACAGTAGAATAAAACGGCTTTGTTGGGCAAAAGTAATGAATCTTTTGATGAGTGCTTATTATGAGAAATCCTGCTATAAGCCTACATCAAAAGGTTTTGACTAATACCCTTTCAGTGAAAAACGTTTACTTCCTGCAATCTGTTCTAAGCATAGTTTTCACTCATTTCCATTTAAGTCTAACCTTTAATTGAGCAGACGCTTTGATCTGGTCACACTAATCAACTTCCTTCTACATTATAAAGCTTAACCTTATTTTATCTTTCCAATTGCTGATCATCTTTATACTTTGGGCCAGTTTTTCATGGTGTTTCTGTGCTTTTCCAGCTCAAAATGTCTCCATAATTTTCTTCACCCTCAAAAATTGATGAAAAAAAGCCTGTCTCCCACTCCCTCTATCCTTCACCCCTCTTGATTCCAACTCCCAGCTTGGGTACAAACCTTAACTATCCATTGCCTTGGGTCATCCTTCCAACTTGAGTGGTGCTATATAAATGTAATTTTATTGTTGATGGTGACATCAGGCGAATCCTCCCGATGTGAAAGACACTATATAATTGTAAATTGCATCAGATTGCTTGCATAGGCAACCCTTCATTACCTTGCCAAACTATTAGTCTAGACAGAGTTTCTTTAGGTTACTCAAGCTTCATGGCAGAGCCTGATCCTGTTTTTGGGTGATATTTATATGGAACACTTCCAGCAGAGGTCACCGAATAGCAGTCAGGAAACTTATTCCAGCTAACTTTTCCCTTCCTACCCAAGATGTTAATGCCCAACTAGACACCCCACTGACGCCTAGTAAACTGAATGTAATCCAGGTTTCAGATCTTGTGCAAAGTTGGAATCTATATGATTTATCACATCAGACCACATATTTTACCAATGAGCTTTTGCATAAGTTATCTGGTCAACATCAAGTAACATTTCTAAAATGGATGAATAATCAATGCATTTGATATTACAGCTATAAATTCAAAATGTCTCAGATTCACCAGAGATAGTTGTGTAGTAACTGTTTCTTTGTAAGCAAATGTTGAAGTTAATTTACCCATTGCAAAATCCTACAAACAGTCACAAGGTGAATGGCCAATATATCTCTTACAGTGGAGCTCCTGTAGCTCAGTGGTTAGAGCACTCGCCTTACAAGCGTGAGATCTGTGTTCGAATCCAGGTAGAACAGGGCGAAACCTTGGGCAAGTTTCCTTACTCCACATGCCTAATAATAATCCATCAAAAAAACACAAGAATAAAAATTGGTCATTTAATCCACGATTCTTTGTGGGACTCTGTGGGTGCAATTGACTGCTGTGATTCGCCCATAAATACAGTATAGAGTCAATTTACTTTACAGTACATTTTATGAAGCACTTTGAGACATTGATAAGATGTGAACAGCGCTATATCAAATGCAAGGATTATTATTATTATTATCTCAACATTTCTTGGCTAGCATAACAGAGAAAACTCCCTTCGCTTTTCAAAACATACCATCTGTTGATATAAATGATCAGTGAAGTTGGATTGTGAGATGACGAAGCTCACAGGGACGTTTGCATGAGTTGTAATCGTTGACATGGGCAATATACATTTTACCAAAAAGCATAGTTTCAGAACATACGTACATAATTCAGGAGTTTCTTCATCTTTAAGTGGTATCTTCTATCCTTATCTTGTTTTCTCTTCCTGGCTTGTTCTAGTTTCAGGCTAGTTAATGCATGATACTTATGCACAGAAAACAAGTTTTTGTGACCTTCAAGACCATCTGGAGAGTTTCACAGTTACTGTTTTCTTGTTTTTGCTCCTCAATTAACAATGACCATCTATTGCACATTCATTTCCCCAGTAACTACACCAGACAGAGCAAGGACATTGGATAAAGAAACAAACGGACTATATTCATTGGTAGCAAGTAAACAAGTTACATGAGTATAATCATCAACAAAACGTCACTTAAAGGTGCAGCAGTACAAATGTTTAATACATTTCCATTAAAGGTAAAATAATAATAATCCTTGCTTTTGATATAGCGCTTTTCACATCTTCTAGACATCTCAAAGCGCTTCACAGAATATACGTTAAAGTGAATTGACTATATGTGCAAAGCGCAGCAGCTAATCGTGCACATGTCCCACAAACAGTCGTGGATTGAAATGACCAATTTTTTTTATTTAAGGGATTATTATCAGGTGTGTGGAGTAAGGAAACTTGCCCAGGGTTTTTCCCTGCCTGGAATTGATCCCAGGTCTCTCGCTTGTAAAGCGAGTGCTCTAACCACTGAGCTACAAGGCTCCACAATTATACATAGCAATAGTCGCATAATTGTCCCTTTAGCAGATTTTATCAGTCTTCAGTGTTAAAGTGACTTCATATGTATGTTTCATGCTGGCAAAGCTTAGCAATAGTAAAGGGTGACCAAAAAATCTTGATATCATTACAATGTCTAATAAAAATATGATGTTTTTATTTTTTAGTTTAGATAATAGGTCAGTTACCACAATTTTTTGATCACACTGTGTACAACCCTCATAACACATTATTCTTATGTCAAGAACAACTTGCCCCCACCTCAAGTGGCAGACTGGGCCTTAACTTGATGTCTTAGCTGAAGGATGGCACCTCCGACATTGCAGCACCGAGTACTGCAGTGATACATCAACCTGGACTGTGAGCTCACATTTTCAATTTGATGGGTTTTGTTTTGAATGAAACTAGCTATCTGAAAAAATGGTGACTTTCTTTAAAAGCTAATGCCTGGTTAATGTTTCCCAAAGGATCAGTTGATGGCTGATTCTACTAAATTCCTTTCGAATAAACTGTAACTTAGTTATCACTCAAGCCACAAGACAGGCTTTGATCCTGAGCAAAGCATTCTGTTTGGGTGAGGGTGGAAATGAGAAAGAATAAAAGAATTTCAAGTCAGTTAATTTATTCAATTGAAATAATGACTCATACAACATTGGTGTTGCTTGTTTTATTGCAGTGCATTTCAATTTATTAAATAATCTAATTCTAAACTTCTGTATGCAGACAATTTAAATTAAATGTTTGGATGCTATGTTCTGTCAAGACCTATGATTAAAACTATGGATTTTAACCACAGAGCTCCAATTGGTTATGATGATTGTCAATCTTTGCTGCAGTATTCTTTAACCATTTTTAATAATAACACTAAATGATAATAGTCTTTGCATTTGATATATTTTCAGAAAGATCTAATTTCTATCAATATCTCCATTATTGTAGCATGCGACTACCAATATGTAGCATGGCATCCTCTAGCTTAATAAATAAGCTCGCCTCGCAAGCAAGAATCGATTCCTGGGCAGTGCAAGACTTTACACAAGTTTCCTTCTGCCACACACATGCTTCTGTTTACCAAGCCATCAGTAGTAAACCGGTTGTTAGTTATTAGTGGGTGTTTTTTCAGAGGGTGAGAATTGCACCTCCCACAATAAAAATGTGTTCACTCAATCCATGACTGTTTGTGGGACACTGCCACATGCAACTGGCTGCTGTTTTTGCCAACAAAATACAGTCACTACACTTTACAGTATGTTCTGTGAAGACATCTCAAAGATTCTATATAAGATGCAAGGATTATTATCATTATAACACCAAAACATCTTAGAATGCTTCACACTACTTCACACTATTCCTAGGCATTTGTGGCAACCATGAAGTCAGTGACTAATTTGTATCTGAAGGCTTATAGGCCAGGTCCTTGTAGAAAGTCCCTTCTTGTTTTGAATTTTACCATGGGATTTTTAATATCCACCTGAATGGGACAGGTTTAACATCTCATTTGAAAGATGGCACAACCCGGTCTTCCCCAGCACTGCAGTGGCAGCCTATGCTATGAGCTCAAAATCCCAATACTGTACAGTATATTAATTCAAAAAACAAAAAAAGATAATGGTCCATAATAGAAGTATAAGAAAGTATGGCAACAACAACTTGGATTTATATAGTGCCCTCCATGCCGGACGGTGTCTCTGAGTGCTTGATGGTATACCCATAACCTTGGTACTGAGCAAAAGTTAAAACTTTACCATAAAGTTGTTAACAAATCAGAATTTAGTTTCATACTACAGTGCTGTATATCACAAGCATTTTTGACCAGTTTAATTCTGTTGACATATACAAACCAAAGTCTGTCAATTGTTAAAATTGGTTTGGAGACTATGAAGGTATTGTTGAATATGTTCACAGTTTAAATACAGGCAAAATGTAGATTGGCATAAAATTAATTGTACTAAAACTACTGTTCTCATAAACGGTTTGTTCCATTAAACATGTCCCATCACTCTTCCCTAATCCTCTTTAATAACACATCATTCAGCTGGTTAAATTTTGTTTCTTAATGCAATATGCATTGTTTTTACGGAAAAGTTATCCATTGTTGAATAATAAATATCAGTCAATATGTAACAGATGTTGACCTTGACTAACAGAAGAAATATAACCCTGCCTGTTATTTTGTGTTCCTTTTCTATTCTGGGATAGAAAGTGGAAAACTCACAGAAATACAAAGCCTTATTTGCAAAAAGAGCTTGAATGGGAGAAATAAGTAAGTGGAAAGTGCGTCTTGTGCAAGGATCACCTATACAGTGCATCACACAGAGACATAAGAACTCTGCTGCATGAGGATCTCAGGTCAAAGGCTTTTCACAAGTATGTGTGATGTATTGTACATAGGTATGAGGCACACTTTATATCCCGAAGCCCTTTCAGGGCAATTGTGCCATTTATTCTCTTTCAAGCTCCTTCTCAACCCTAATTGTTCTAATTAGGAAACACTATGGTTATAGAAATTTGTGACAGAAATTATAAATACTGTATTCCTGTTTGATATCAATCTACTGATCAAAGGTTATACCACTGTCCAAGTCAAATGTACTACAGCAAGTCAAAGTTTTCACCTGAACAAGAATATTTCTGAATATAAAATAGCATTTTACAAGCTTTCCCAGTAGAATTCATTCAGAATTTTGTTAAAGAGACAAAAAAAAATCTAAATTGTCACTAGAAGCCTTCTAGAATACTGAAAATGTTTTATTGACCTGATACCTCCTGATCAAATTCACTCGGTTCAATACATTCAATCTTTCATTTGCACTGTGTATTGCAACAGATGCGAGGAAAACTTATTGTGTGCATTTTACAATTGGTGATATTATTGTACTTTGATATTAGACATCTGTTTCCAGATTTGATGTATATTGTGTGACAGAGAGAAAAATCGGTAAGAAAGCAATTATTTTAGATCAATGATGAGATTGAATCCTGGAACACTGTGACCTTTGAAATTCTGAAAATATATTTTCTCAATAAATTAAAATGTTATAATCATTTAAAACTGTTTTCAAAGGGATTACAATGAATATGGCCCATGGGAACATATTAGCCATATTCATTTATCGTGTTTGGTGGGCCAAATAACAGTTATATTTAAAAAATCCAACGTTTCACCTCCTTTTATTAGTTATATTTGATTGTGGGAGAAGATGATGAATCACATTAACATTGAAACATAGAAATTTATGGTTGGCCAACAAAATACTGTACATTTTCTTGATTGAATAATTCTCAAATTATAAATCAAGAAACATTTAATCAAGAAACAAGTAAAACACACTACCAATCGATCATGGGTTTACTTAGACTCGTGAAAACACTCGGTTGGTGGGGGGGAAAGTGGGGGATATTTCCTGACTGCCTGCAGGCAACTTAGGTTCCACAGACCACAGCTTCGCCACTACTTTTTTAGCCCATTTGGCCTATTGTCTCTGTACCACAATCTGACTGTTGTTGTTATTGGAACTCCATCCCGCAATCTCTTCACCTTGCTCCCTCCCTTGCCACCTTCAAGGCTAGTCTGATGACCCTCCTTTTTGACCAAGCCTTCAGCCATCATCCTACCTCTCTGCCCTTCCTCATCCGAACCCTGCTCCCACCTCTCCATTTTTGGTTCCCGTTCTCCTGACGTGAAAGGCATATTTTAAATGTAATTTTGTTGTTGTTGTTGTAATTGTTATTAACTGAATAGCAGCGAAAGTCTGTCTGATGTCCTTTTGTTACTTAAAGTGTCAGCCAGCATCAACATTGTCCAGAATGCTTCTTGGGTATAAGCTCCTTGTGATTTTTCTCAACTATAGTCCCTTTCATCCAAAATCTGTCAAAAGAAATAGCATATACAAACACTCTGGGGTGTTACTCCATATAAATCCAAATTGTTGTTGTTGTGCATAGTTCATCCAGTTGCATTGTTATCTGTACTGTTATAAGAATGTTGGGTGCAATCTTAAATATTCTCTATAAAGAATGTTATATATACAGAGGATGTACAACGTAGATTGATGGATCATGAGAAAGAAATCAGCAGTGGCAATAGATTACATAATTGTTGATCACACAAACCGTAATAATGTGCACCCTAATGAGGATCTGTTTGACATCAGAGTTACGCAACAAATATAGTGTGACCAAACATCTTATTTTTCAGCTACCCTATTATCTAAAACAATCATGATTTCTTTAAGACTCTTAGACATTGTAATGGTATCATAACTTGTTGGTCTCCCGTAGATCCAACCAAAGTGACAAATGTATTCTATAATTTCCACCAACTAGATAAGTATGATATCTGAGGATGAATGGTGGTAGCATTGTCAAATTTCTGAAAGACTGACGACTTCCCTTTTGCCTGAAATAAGATGATTAAAGTTATGCAGCATATCAGCAAAGTTCAATATTAAGATAAAGTCCTACTTCTGCTCCACGGATAAAGCTACTGACGAGCTTGGCTTCCTCTCTTCTATCAGACTTCCCTTTCCCAACAACTGTCTCCTAACCCTTTCTAAGGCCTAACACTAAATACCGGCACAATATCTGGGACAGGTTCCTTCAGCACTTCTCACGTTCTTGGACAGGGTACAAGAAAACATTTTGCACTGTTCAATTCTAAGCTTATGGGAGCTATTTTACAGATTACCCTTATCAGCAGATTTCGTTCAGTGTTCATTCTGCCTGGAATTCTTACCAGTTAATTCAGTGTAATGTAAACATTTTCACTGAGAGTGTTTATACATCCAATCATAGCAGCATCAAAAACTGCTGTATCACAACAAATCTGAAAATTGAACCCTCAATTCTTGAAAAGACACATGCAGCAAATTGTCTGGCTAGCAATTTATCTGTGAAATCAAAGATAGAAATATGGAACTCATATCAGGCATTTTATTTTGTGTTTGATTACAGTTTTGTTCTACTTCATTCTGTCTGGGATTCTGTGGATGATACCAGTACATGGTACAGTACCATGTACTGGTATCATCAATTACAATTTAAATCCATTAAATTTGCAAGATCACAAGATTAATTTGGATGCAGAAGGCCTTTCAACTCATCTGATCTGGTCTCTCCACATACCCCTACACCTCTCCACCCCTCCTCATTACAGCATCACACTGATGAATCCAGTATCCTGACCTCAACCAGCCTTCCTGTTCCAGACATTGATTGCCTATGAGTGAAGATTCTGTCCTGAAATTGCCCTTTGCAACTCTAAACCAAGGTCTCTTTGTTCTTTTATCCTTGTGCATTGTAATTGGTCTTTCTGAAATACATTGGGAAAGAACATACAACATATGATTTGATAAGTATCAGATTAATATCCTCTTCGAATAACTTTGGTATAGAGTAAACACCTTATGCTAAGGTTCGGCAACAAGTTATCCAGACTGGCGAGTTAGACCAATGTATAAACGCTAGGGTCCGGCGATCTATCAATATATCGCTAAAACCCGATATAATTTTCATATCGATACGGCGATATAGGCATTTAAAAAATATCAATATATCGAAAAATCTATATATCGAGGTAAAAAATCGGAACACGTGCACACTGAACTACAAGACCCAGAATGCTCATCTCTATACACAATGCACAGACTGAGGTGCAAAGCCGCCATATTGTATTCATAGTCCTCGAATACAATATACAGGTATGCAAGGGGTGGGGGGTGAGAGAGACGGCTGTGGGGGGGGAGAGATGGCTGGGGGTGGGGAGGGGGAGAGAGATGGCTGTGGGTGGGGGGGGGGGGGAGGGGGGGGAGAGATGGCATGGATGTGTTAATATACAGATAGATAGAGATGGGGGCGATGTGAGAGAGACACAGACAGAAAAACACAGAGATTGAGAGAGTGAGAGACACAGAGAGAGAAAGATATTTACCTCCTGAGGAGATAGGCCCCCGAATGCGCGCGCACCCCGAATGTGCGCGCCGCACGCGCATGCGCAGTACGAAAAACCCGAAAATATCGATATTTCGGTATATCTCGATATGAGCCCATCAATACATCTAAATTGGAAAATTTCCATATCGACGGACCCTAATAAATGCATAAATGAATGGGGCTTGGATATCGCAAAATTAATAAAATTCCACAGAATTTGACTTAATACAGTTAATCAATGTTAAAGTTGAAATATCATACGTGCTACACAAAGCAGGTATAATAATCTTTGCATTTGATATAGAGCTTTTCATGTATTTGAGTAGTCTGAAAGTGCTTCATAGAATGTAGTGTAAAGTGAATTGTACATTCAAGGGCAAAACGTGGCAGCCAGTTGCACACAGCAGTGTCCCACAGACGGTTGTGGATTGAGTGACCAAATTATTTTTTAAAGCATAAAGCGATCTGCCGATCGGCTAACAAACATGTTCCTTCTTATTGCAAGGTAAACAGAGGCTTGTGTGACATCAGCTTTAGTCAAATGTACACTATCCTATCTGAAATTCAAATAAAAACCATAATAATCTCTCAGTTTTATTGCAGGTCACTTCACACAGTGTAGATCACTCCTAGCCATTTATCAATATGCATCAATTTATATTCATTTTCTAAAATCAAAAATGGCAAGCAAACTCGTCATTTAATAGACCTGAGAAGGAGGAATTTGAATTTCTGCACATTAGGACTTTTTCCTGAAGTACCAATACATGAATGTGCAGTTGGATTTTTTTTAAATGTTCAATAATTTAACTTTCATGAATTTAATGCATATACAGGATTAAATGCAAAGGAGAAACTTTGGCTCTGGATATTAATGAAAAACCAATTAATCCACCAAATCTACAAAATGTGCTTGTTTCTAAATAACTGCGCAAATGTTACAGTTGAACAAAAGTTGCATTTGTTTTAGAAAAATGATCAGGCATGAAAAGCAAAACCTTCATTCAGCTTTGAAATAAAATATTGTTTCCTGAACAGTGGCGCCATAATTTCTGGCAGCAGCTTGGATGAGCCCCAAGGCAAAAGACAATTCAAAGCAATAGTTATTTTTGTTTTCTTAGATCACGCAATGAGGTGAACAAAGCACAATTCAGAGCTAGAGTAACCAACTGACAGATCACTAAGATCTTCAATCAGTCTGAGTCTTCTCACCAACTGCTCTTCAGAAAGGCAAACATAGATCCTATTTGGGATACACACGCTTTTGACTCACATTTTCTTTTATCTTGAAATGTATCATATCTTGTTTCTCCTCAGTGAGCAGTCATAATAGTAATAATCCTTGCATTTGATATAGCGCTTTTCACGTCTTCTAGATGTCTACGTCTTCTGGATGCTTGCGCACAGCAGCATCCCACAAACAGTCATGGATTGAAATGACCAATTTTATTATTGTTCTTTTTTGAGGGATTATTATCAGGTGTGTGGAAACGTGCCCAAGGTTTTGACCTGCCGGGAATTGACCCCAGCTCTTTCAGTTGCGAAATGAGTGCCCCAATCATTGAGCTACAGGACTAGACAATAATAATATTTCTTGGGTTTGATATTTCACCTTTTCGTGTTGTTGCGACGTCTCAAAGCAAGTCACAAAATATACTGCAAAGTGGATTGTATTTGTGGGCCAAACGTGGCAGCTATTTGTGCAAAGCAGTGTCCCACAAAAACTCATGGATTGAGTGACCAAATTATTCAACGGGATTATTAGCCCTGGATAAACGATCCGACAATTGACTAATTACTGCTAGGTAAACACAGCCAGTGCAATCTATTTCTGAAGCTATCTGGTCCTACTGTTACAAATAATCACTACAGCTATCAAAGGCTGATATCCACAATACGACTCTTTTTAACCCGATTCTAAGCATGTTCAACTTATAAACCTTACATTGGATTGCAGGTTCCACATATGTGAGCAGATGTCATGTTTAGTACCTGTTAACTGTGATTAATCAACCCAACTGCTAAGAATCGGTAACATAAACATGTTTAACCCTATGTAGATAATATTCCAGCTATATTGTTTAGTCATGAAGTTAATAAATCAAACTGCTAAATTCAGCTAAAAGAGATTCAGCTAAAACCCAATGCACTCTGAACAATATCCAATTTCGTAGCTGGTGGAAACTAAATAATTTTATTCGGAAGACCATGACACAGTGGTCAGTTTAGTGATACCTTCAATATTTAATCACATCAATTGGGTCAGCCAGAGGTAGCTTCCCATCCCCAACCACAAATGATGCTCTCATAGATGACGTTAGTGATACCAGGTCCACAGCATTGAACATCAACTTGTGGATAATCATATTAGACAGTTAGTTGGATAATAATACAATAAATAATAATTTTAACGTCTTCTAGACGTCTCAAAGCGCTTCACAGAATATACTGTAAATTGAATTGACTGTGCATTTGTGGAATCCCAACAATTATGAGTTTCTTGTTTAGTTAAACACATTATTTCTCAGCAACTGCCAGTATAATGCAGCAATTCATGATCTAAAGAAACAAAGGTCAAATGGTCTCAGTTTCATGCACTTTTTTTTCACTTCTCTTGTGAAAGTCTGGCAGAGAGGGGGGCCAATCATCCAGATCCATTCATTATGCCATGTTGAATATATCTCTGAATTGACCCTTTTTCTCAGCATGTCTATATGTCTCAGCTGGTAGCACACATGCTTCCGAATCATAAGCCCATGGGAGCCACCACCACATTGGGAACTTGAAATCACGCAGTCTAGGCTGACAACCCACATGCTTTGCATTGTCAGAGATGCAATTCTTCTTAATATGAAAGTTTAAACAAAGGTCTCATGTGTCTGCTCAGGTGGAAGTCATATGCCATATGACTGTCATTCACCTCAGTGGGACCGCATTTCCCTGGTTCGAGTCCTACTTCACAAACTACCAGCAGTACATTTCAATAAACGGCTTTTCCTCCCACTCTAATCCAGTTATTGGAGTACCCCAAGGATCCATCCTTGGTCCCCTCCACTTCCTCACTTATATGCTTCCTCTTGGGGACATCATTCGCAGACATGAGATACACTTCTACATGTATTCGATGACACCCAACTCAAATTCTCCACCTCATTTTGTGACCCCAGTCCCCTGATGTTCTGTCAGCCTGCCTGTCAGACATCAGGAGGTGGATGAGCGAACTCCCTGCAACTGAATGTTGTCAAGACGGAAGCCATAATCTTTGGCTCTCGTCAAAGTCTTCAATCGCATATCTCTCACCTCCTCCATCTTCCCGGCCTGCCAGGAAAACTCTCCGAACCTGTGCGCAATCTTGACGTCAGGTTCGACCCCACATCCAGTCCCTCACCAGCACCGTTTTTTTCCACCTCTGATGGATCACCCGTCTCCAGCAATATCTCACCCCAGAAGCCACTGAAACCCTGGTCCATGCCTTTGTCACCTCTCGGCTGGACTATTCCAATGCCCTCCTCATCGGTCTCCCCCCCACCACAATCCATAAAATCCAACTCATTCAAAACTCTGCCACCCGCATTCTCACCTGCACCAAACTTTGCTCATCCATTACTCCAGTCCTTGCCAGACTTCACTGACTCCCTGTCCCAGAGAGGATCGATTTCAAGATCCTCACCCTTGTCTTCAAATCCTTCCACTCCTCTGCACCCCCCTACCTCTCCAACTTCCTCTCTCCTCAAACCAGCACCCGTTGCCTTCGCTCCACCGGGTCTGGCTTCCTCCTCGTCCCCCGTATCCTCCACTCCGACATCAGTGGCCATGCCTTCAGCCACTATGCCCCGAGCCTCTGGAACTCCATTCTTCACTCCCTTCACCTCGCCCCCTCTCTTCCCAGTTTCAGGTCTCAGGTAAAGATGTTTCTCTTCGACCATGCCTTTGATCACCTTTCTGCCCCTGCCCTTGGCTTGGTTCCGGGATCCATTAGTGTGAAGCACTGTGAGATGCCATCCGGTGTGGAAGGCGTTATATAAATCAAAGTTGTTGTTGTTGAAGTTGAAGATCACATGGTTCCATTCAAAAAGGGGAAGTTTCTCCTAGTTTCCTAGTCAATAAAAAACAAGATTTTAAAAATGGCCAGAAACTTCATGGCTGTTCTGGACAATGCTGTGTGCAAATTGGCTGCTGGTGTTTGCTTAGAAATTACACAGTCACTACACTTTACTTAAATTCTGTGACAAGTTTTGAGATGTTCTACCATGAAAAGGAAGGCAAGGATTATTTATCTGATTATATTTCTGCTGTATGAATTTCATGGGAAAGCCACAAACTCTTTCCACTTGATGTAGGATTTTGCCTTTTTGGTCACATTACCAAGTCTATAACAACAACAACAACAAAATTACATATGTTTAGAGCCTTTCACGTCAGGAAGATGTCCCAAGGTGCTGGACAGTTACTGCTTCAGACCCGAGCTGAGGACGAGTGGGTGGGGGGTACGGAAGTGGGAGATTAGGAGTTGCCGATGGGTCCATCGAAGAGGAGAGTCTTGGGGCAAGACCTGAAGGAGGCCAAGGAGAGGGCGAGGCAGAGGGACTGTGGAATGGAGTTCCAAAGGTTGGAGGTAGAGTGGCTGAAGGCTTGCCCACCAATGGTGGGGCAGGTGGATTGGAGGACATGGAGTAGGCCAGAGCCTGCTGAGCGGAGGGGTGGGCAGGTTGGTAAGGGGTTAGAAGGTCATGGATGTAGGGTGGGGCGAGGTTATGGAGGACTTTAAATGTGAGGATCAGGATCTTGAATTGGGTCCTCTGGATGATGGAGAGCCAATGGAATTTGGCAAGGATAGGGGAGATGGGGTCAAAGAGTTTGGAATGGTAAAGGACACAGGCCACAGAGTTCTGGTTTATCTGCAGCCTGCGGAGGGAGGAATTGGGAAGGCTGACCAGCAGTGTGTTTGCATAATCGAGCTGGGATGTATTGAAGGCATGGATGAGAGTTTCAGCGGCTTTGGGGGTGAGATAGTGGCAGAGTCCGGCAATTTTGCAGAGGTGGGGAAAGGCAGAGCGAGTCATTGCTTTGATGTGGGGGAGGAAAGACAGTTGATGGTCCAACAAGACACCTAGGTTCCTGACGGGCTTGGTGAGGTTGAGTATGCAACCATGGAGGTTGATACTGCCTCGTATGCAACCATGGAGGTTGATCCTGCCTCGTCTGGTGCAAGAAGGCACAGGTGCAAGCCAATCAGTAGGGCCTCGATCTTGTTGACATTCAACTGTAGAAAGTTAGCTCTCATCCAGGACTTGATATCTGACAGACAGTCTGTCAGGACAGTGGTAGTCCTGGATTTGAAGGTAGAGAGATAGAGTTTGGTCTCATCCGCATACATGCGAAAGTTAACCCCATGTCTGCGGATGATGTCACCTAGTGGGAGCATACAGATGTTGAAAAGTAAGAGGTCAAGGATAGAGCCCTGGGGGACGCCTCAGGTGACAGTGCGGGGGCCAGAAGAGAAACCGTTGGTGGTGACAATGTGTGGGCGATAAGAGAGGTAGGAGTCGAACCAGGAAACGGCAGGTCTGTGGAGATTGAGGAAGGAGGAGAGTGGGTGCAGGAGGATGGAATGGTCGAGTGGTGGTGGAGAGGTCGAGGAGGACAAGGAGGCAGAGAGAGGCCTGGTCACAGGTGGTAAGAATGTGAGAGACTTAACACCAGGGCAGCACGGAAGCCAGATTGAAGGGGTTCATTATCCAATGAGGTTCTAATCTGTGAGCCAAACATGGTAGCCCGGATAATCTGATACAAAAGTCATGTTTTGTTTCATTGCTTTAACACTACATGTAATCCATTTACTGACAAAATTTATTGGCAAGATGTTCTTTGCAGCAAATTATGTGCAAGTTAATACTATCATTCAAAAACAGCATGAACGTATGCTAATATATTTTTTCATCAATCAATCCTAATGACCCTTCTCAGGAATAACTATAGCTAATCTGTCAATGGTTATACTGACATGTTTTGATTATTTGCTAAAGCTGCAGTTTAATATATTAACATTAGTACAAAAGCACAGGGAAATCATGGCTAAAATGTGAAATCATACATAATTCATGAAATAACAAATAAACATTTGGAGCTGAGCACCCTCACATTGTCTGTCCTCAGGGATTTATTTTCATTCCAGATATATTCCCTGTAAGATTTCCAGTCATTAGCCCCATATCTGTGGCTCTGCAGGATCAATGACAGCTCCTGATGGCTCATAGATGTTAGATTGCATATCTAACTAATTGTAGGGATGATTCCTTTGAAAGCCAGAAAGGAAATATTGGCATCATGAATATTTACATAAGCAGGTATATTAGCAATGATAAAAATGTAAAGTGTAAATTTGCCTTGACAAGAAGTTTATGCCACAGTCTTGTGTTTTTTTTCTATTTCTCAGACACCATATTGCATTTGTATATCTAATTAAAAAAACAGTTGCTCAATAACAATAATAAATTACATTTGTGTGGCGCCTTTCATATGGCACAATGTTAAAGGGGTTGCAGAAACAAAAATAATTGGAGGTACGCATAACCAAATCTTTGAAAGATGGTAGGACAGGTCTGTAAAGCTGTTTTTTTTAAAAAAAAGGCATATGGGATATTTAACTTATAAATAGAAGCATAGAATACAAAAGTAAGGAGTTTATGATGAACCTTCATAAAACGGCCTCAGCTGGAGTACTGTGTTCAGTTCTGGGCACCACACTTTAGGAAGCGTCAATTGTAAAGGGTGCAAAGGAGATTTACCAGGATAGTACCAGGAATGAAGGACTTCAGTTATGAAGAGAGCCTAGAGAAAAAAATATTCTTCTTCTTAGAGCAGAGAAGGTTAAGAGGAAATTTAATAGAGGTGGTCAAAATTATGAGGGGATTCGATAGGATGAACAGGGAGAAACTATTTCCACTATGGACAGGTCAGTAACCAGAGGACACATATTTAAAATAGTCGCCAAATGAACCAGAAGGGAAGTGAGGAGAATTTTTTTCACAGAGTGAGTAGTTGAGATGTGGAATGCATTGCCTGAAATGGTGCAAGCCAATTTGATAACAACTTTCAAGAGAGAAGTAGACAGAAAATTGGGGTGGACAAATTTGCAGGGCTAAGGGACAGAGCAGGGAATGGGATTAATTTGTGGATCCTGCAGCTCAGTGGTTAGAGCCTTCCAAGTGGGAGACCTGGGTTTATTTCCAGGCAGGGCGAATCCTTGGGCAAGTTTCCTTACACTACACACCTAATAATAATCCCTCAAAAAAAACATAATTAATTGATCATTTCAATCCATGACTATTTGTCAGACATTGCTGTGCACAATCGGCTGCCGCGTTTCTCCCACAAATATAGTTAATTCACTTTACAGTACATTCTGTGAAGTGCTTTGAGACATCTAGAAGACATGAAAAGCACTATATCAAATGCAAGGATTATTATTATATTAAACAACTTTATCAAAGAGCCAGCAGGCTTCCTTCTGTGCTGTCAAATTCTACAATTCTATCATTCCATGATACTATGATTAACAGAGGGAAGATGTCTCAAGGTACTGCTGTTTCTATTAGGATATCAATAACAACCTGCACATATAGCATTTTTCATGTAAACTGAAGGTCTTGAAATTCCAGAAAGTGGGTTAAGAGTGAGTGAAAGCTCAACCATTGATGTTCAAATGCAGAGTATGTGAATTGTGCAGTAATAATAATGAATAATATCCTTGTATTTGATATACAATTTTATCCTGTCATCAAGATATCTCAAAATGCTTCACAAGAGTTACAACAACAACAACAAAATTACATTGATAGAGCGCCTTTCAAATCAGGAGGACATCCAAAGGCGCTAAGTTACTGTAAAGTAAGTAATGTATTTTGTAGGTGGATATGGCAGATATTTTGCACACAACATTGTCCCACAAATGAGCATTTTGATTTTGTAGAGTATTGTTGACAAGAACACTAGGAGAAACTCCCTTCTATTTTTGATTGGTGTCTCAGGATCGTTAATGATCACCTGAAGAGGCAGATAGGACTTCAATTTAACAATTCATCCGAAGGACAGCACCTTTGGCATTGCAACACTTTAGAATGTCAAATTATAGTATGAGTTTAAAGATATATGAGGTTAAAGTCCCAATTTGGGCCATGAACTGCCAATATTCTGGCTCAGGTGTGAGAGTAATACCTATTAAACTAGGCAGGCACCTAAGTGTAATCAGACAAATGGAGGACACAGTGAAAAACTAGGGCTGAAAGAGATGTCATATGTGAGTAGGAGCAAGGATGTGAAGAGATTTGAAGGCCTGGTTCACAATCTTGACTTTGGTCCTCTGTGGAACTTGAAGATATTGGTAGTGGAAATATGGATCTTAGGATTGGAAAAAATGATATGGGCTGCAGGATTTTGATTGAGATGGAGCTTGTGAAGGGTAGGGAGGCTGGAGGGGAGAGAATTGGACATTTCTAATCTCCAGGTTACAAAGTCAGGGAGGGCAATAGCTAGCTGCAATGGCGTGGATAAGGTGTGGGTAAAACCGCACAAAAATAAAATTGGTCACTTCAATCCACGACTGTATGTGGGACACTACAGTGCACAATTGGCTGCTACGTTTGCCGACAAATGTACAACAACAGATGTCCTGTACCTCAGCAGTTAGAGCACTTGCCTTACAAGCACGAGACCTATGTTCGAATCCAGGCAGGTCAGGGCGAAACCTTGGGCAAGTTTCCTTACTCCACATGCCTAATAATAATCCCACCAAAAAAAAACACAATAATAAAATTGGTTATTTCAATGTTTGTGGAACACTGCTGTGCGCAATTGGCTACCACGTTTCGCCCACAAATATACAGTCAATTCATTTTACAGTATATTCTGTGAAGCGCTTTGAGATGTCTAGAAGACATGAAAAGCACAATATTGAATGCAAGGATTATTATTTTTATTAAGGTAGAAAATTAAGCAGGTAATGTTGGAGATTGAAGAATGTATTTTTATTATTTCAAGAAGAAGATTTAGAGTTTGAATTAGAGATGAGGGTTATTATCTATCTCTGTGCAAAACCTGGACACAAATCAGGCCATTCTGTATTTGTAAGTAGAACTAAATAGAACTGATCTTTATATACCACCTTATATCTATACCCAGCCTGACCATTTTGCTAGTAAACCTACAAACAGGGATTTCTGTGAAATCTGCTAAATTGATTGGATCAGCAACATCCCTCTGGGCTCCAATACAAATTTCTCTAATCAGACTGTTTATAATTTTTCTCCATTAATACAAACACAATCAATATTTCAGCAAGTTATGCTATCATATTAGAATGTTGTTGTTGAGTTATTCATGTTACTGGGGATTTTTTCCATGCAAAATACAAAGGCAGAACAATTTGTAAACTAATTTGAAATTATTGCAAGCAACAAAGACTCGGCAAAAATTTAAGTTACTACATTCAAATAATGAAGACAAATTGGATACTGGAATGAGAAAAAACAAGTAGGAGACATCAGGATCCACTAAAGTCCCTTTTGGTAGTTTGATAAGAAAACCATGTAAAAATTATAACAAAAAGAGAAAATCATATAAAATCTATCTGGAGCTACTGCACACAAATTACCACCAAAAATGAATGAGAAAAGTACTCTGTAATCTGACTTATTATTGTCCTATTCACTGTTCTTTTCCTACTTGGTGTTTAATTAACATCTGCCTCCATTATTGAAAAATAATCTGCATTTTAATAATGCTGACAGCCTGCTCAAAAGGTTAGGAGAACGATTTTCACTGTTATAACTAAATCAAGCAACATTCCACTCTCAAATGAATCATGCTTTGAAATTTCTGGGAGTGAGAATACATTTGTGCCACTCTCTCTGAATCTCACCGAGATATAACAAATGAAAATAAATTGGATTAGATAAGAATATACACTGCAACAAATTCACCTAATAATATTCAGTTGATGAAATGGATGAACTAAGCAGAGAAGAAGGATCATTGAAAACTCAAATGGAATCAAATTAATGTTTTGGAACATATAATACAAGAGGGTTAAATTATGTATCAAGATAAATTAGATAACTTAATCAATACCAATCTAGTTATTCCTTTGGGAACAAACAATATAACAGTTTCAAAATTATTGTGAATTCCAAGAATGCTTACATGTTTTGAGCCTAATTCTGATCATGCAGCTTACTGGATCAATATGCCCATCATTTTAAGAAGAGAACAGTGTTTTAAGAACACTGTTCTATTGTGTTCGTTGAGTGTTGGGAAAATCCCATTAAACATCCACAGTAAATTTACAACAATTTACAAATGGTTTTGAATAGCCGCTGAAGTTTTCAGTAAAGTGAAAATATATTAAAAACAAATTTTTAATTGTTTAAATTAAACAATTAAACATTTCATAGAATCATAGAATTTTACGGCACAAAAGGAGGCTATTTGGCCCATCTCGTCTGTGCCGGCTCTTTGAAAAGAGCGATTCAATCCCACTGCCCTGCCCGCTCCCCATAGCCTAATAGACCCGTTCTCCCTAAATAAAGATCTAATTCCCTTTTAAAAGTTGTTATCGAATCAGCCTCCACCACCTTTTCAGGCAATGCATTCCAGATTCGAACAACTCGCTGAGTGAAAAAAATTCTCCTCAGCTCCCCTCTAGAACAATTAAACATAAATTTAATTTATGTTTAATTGTTCTTAACATTTATGCTTTATTTATGCTTTATTTGAGTTGTGGCAGTGCTGAAAATAGACACTGACAAAGGGATGCTACATTGCTTATCATTGCACCCCATACAGTACTTACTTGAAATGGTGTTTCCAGATTGGTTTCAGCCCTATGCTTCTCTTTAGGTCTGAGATCATTGCACATGCAGAATGGTGATTGCATACAATGTGTGCATGTCCATTTGCTAACTAGAACAAAAGAGAAATTAGCAAAGTTTGAGTGCAGATTGATTTTCACGTAGTTTCTCTTCGACCATTCTCTAGCCTTCCCAAACTTGTGAGAAAATACATTTCAAAAAGGGATTTGGTAGTAGTGAATCCTGCATGTAACAGGGCATGGCTCAGGCAGACCATGTAGAACCACTGCTTCATTACAAATCTTAGTTTCCAATTGCATGAAGTTGGAGTGCAGCCCAAAAAGGCTTATACCACCTTGTAGGAGATTGGTATTCATGAGGGGTTCCAGAGGATCAACAAATCCAGGTAGCTGCAAAATTGACTATTTATTAATCCTATTGGAAGATCTCCAAATAAAAATAATTCCTAATATCAACAGGTACAAAACAAGAAAAGACAATTTAGCTCATCTGCTTGTTCTCTGGTCAACAGTAAGGATCTCCCAACACCATTCAAAAAGGGAACAGGGCTTCTCCCAGAGTCTTGCACAAACTTATTTGTGTATTCATATTCATTGCTATGAATATGAATACACAAGTCTGCCCTTGCTTGCATTTGTCTACAAAAAGCAGTCAATATACCAGAAAGTAGTTGAGTCTGGATTGCTTGGAGATGTTTCAACAATGATAAAGCACCATAAAAATGATTTGTTTCTTGGCATTAATTACAACTATATTCTATTTCCTGTTGATGAACTGGGCAAGCTCATTAATCATCAATCCTTCGGATCGTTGTAGTATTCCCTGGACACTTGATTTAACTACATGCTGTCCACACTGCTACTAACAGCCCAAAAATATATGTTTAAGGCATGACCTTCAAGATAGTGAGGGACTGTTTGCCCTCGTAGGAGAATCTACACCATATTCGCTTCACGTTGGTTGAACATTAAATGGCATGTTTGGCAAACGTTCAGTGAACGTTACCCTGACGTCATCCTGGAACGTTCAGTGAACGTTATTCCAGGATGCAAATTGACGTTCGTTGAACGTTGTAAAACGACGTTCACCAAACGTCCCGCTCAACGTTTGCTGAACGTTGGTTGAACATTGAATGTTAGCTGGGCCAGGGGGTTATAATCTTAAAATTAAGGGTCAGCCTTTTAGAACAGAGTTGAGGAAACATAGCTTCACTCAGAGAGTAGTGAATTTATGGAATTCACTACCCCAGAAGGCTGTAGAACATTTTCAAGGCTGAGACTGATAGATTTTTTTTAAATAGAGGGCTTAGGGAATATGGGGATAGGGCAAGTAATTAAAGTTAGATCAGAAGATCAGCCATGATCTTATCAAATGGCGGGACAGGCTCGAGGGGCCGAATGGCCTACTCCTGTTCCTAATTCTTATGTTCTATGTTCTTATTATATTGACTTGCAATATAATGTAATGTGTGTAATGTAAGGTGAGTAGTTAATTTGAATTAAAATCTAGAACCATCTGGTCTCAAGTATAATAATGAATTAACTATGCTGTAGAATAGCTTGAAGTTTTCATTCAGGTGAAGAAAAGCAATGCAATCATTTCCTAAAATAGAAAATTAAAAAGAGGGCTGAAACATAGGATAGGATACAACAACAACAAAATTACATTTGTAGAGTGCCATTCACGTCGGGAAGATGTCCCAAGGCGCTAAACAGTCAGGGGTCGGGACCTGAGCAAGGGTGGAGACAGGTTGAGATGAGGGAGGGCAAAGAGTTAGGAGGGTGACTGAAGACATGGTCAAAAACAAGTGTCTTGAGACCGGCCTAGAAGGAGGCAAGTAAGGAAGCGAGGCAAAGAGACTGTGGGATGGAGTTCCAAAGTGTAGGGACAGAGAGGCTGAAGGCCTGGCTACCTATGGTAGGGCAGGCCTGGCTGGAGACATGGAGCAGGGTGGAGCCTGGTGAATGGAGGGAGCAGACAGCTTGATAGGGGGTCAGCAGGTTAGAGAGGTAGGAGGGGACAAACCGTTGTTGGTCTTGAAAGTGAGGACACGGATCTTGAATTCAATCCTCTGAGGAATGGGGAGCCTATGGAGCCAGGTGAGGGTGGGATTGATGGGGCTGTGGAGCCTGGTGCGGTGATATCAAGGGAAAGGAAAACAAACAGCAAAATATAAAAGCACAGAGTATTGAGTTAAAAATATACATGTTGTGACATGTCATATATTTTTTAAAGTTTGCAGCCATTGATATCACTGGATTAATTTAAGTAATCTTCACTATTGTTGTCCACGTGGAAGTCTTCAAATGGCTTAATATATTTATTGAACAAACAATCCTTTTGAATAAGAGATACTAGCCTCAAGGATTAGTATAAGCACATCTAAATGTATTGAATTAGTTTATTATTAGTTTCAGGAGAAATTCCTGCTGGGCATTGAAACTGGAAATGCTTTGTGACATTGGTATTAAAATGCACCCTACGTTATCTGAGAAGAAGAACAACAAACAACAACAAAATTACATTTATAGAGTGCCTTTCACATCGGGAGGATGTCCCAAGACGCTGCACAGTCAGGTCAGGACCTGAGCAAGCGAAAGAGGAGGGGATGGGGGAGGGGCGAGAGAGTTAGGAGGGGAGGGAGAGAGTTGGGAGGGCAGCAGAAGGCAAGATCGAAGAGGAGGGTCTTGGGACCGGCCTTGAAGGAGTAAAGGGAGGAAGCGAGGAGAAGGGACTGTGAGATGAAGGTCCAGAGTGTAGGCAGAGAGGCTGAAAGCCTGTCTGCTGATGGTAGGGCAGGTCAGGCGGAGGGCATGAAGCAGACCGGAGCCTGCTGAATAGAGGGGGCAGGTTCATATGGGGATAGCAGACCAGACAGATAAAAGGGGGCAAGTCCATAAATGGCCTTGAAAGTGGGGACGAGGATCTTAAATTCGATGTTCTGTGGGGATGGGGAGCCAATAGGGCTGGGCAAGGGTGGGAATGGTGTGGTTACAGAGTTTGGTGCAGGAGAGGCCATGAGCTACAGAGTTCTGGATGATCTGTAGCTTGAGAAGGGAAGAACCAGGAAGTCCAACGAGGAGGGAGTTTCCATAGTTGAGCCTTGATATGACGAATGCATGGACTAGGGTTGCAGCAGCCTGAGGGGTGAGGCAGTGGTGGAGTCTGGCGATATTACGAAGATGGTGGAAGGCAGTACTGGTCATGGCGTGGATGTGGGGGAGGAAGGACAGTTCAGGATCGAACAAGACACCCAGGTTCTTGACTGGCTTTGAGAGATGGAGAGTGCGGCCTTGGATGCTAATGCTGTCAGCGTCTGAGGTGCGGACGCACTGACACGAGCCATTCAGGAGGGCCTCAGTCTTGCGGATATTCAACTGGAGAAAATTATCTCTCATCCAGTACTCGATGTGAGACAGGCAGGCAGGAAGTCAGGACACCAGTAGTACATGTGGAAATTTACCCCATGACTGTGCATGATGTCAGCAAGGGGGAGCACATAGAGGGTGAAGAGAAAGGGACCAAGAGTCCTGAGAATTATGCATCTGACCTGGTTTTCAAAATAAATAACTAAGAAATGAAAGCATAGAACTTGACAATGTTAATCTGCAGTGCCAATAGCTCCTTTGTGGAATATTCCAACGATGTTAATTGACCATTCCATTAAACAACAGTTGTTGAATAATTCTACTGCTTTATTTGGCAAGGTGGATTTGATAAATCATCTTTGAATTCAGTATTGGGATTTGCAGTCTCATTGTGAAACCCACAGTAATGTTTTAAGCAATATTTTAATAACATTGATATTTCCATGTTGAGGTACTTCATCTCAACGAAAGTAGTGACAAGCACACTACAAATATACTCAACATCATTAGGATAGAGAGCCAAGCTCTTCTTAAATAGCTATCTAATGATCACTGTTGGAAAATGGGAGATTGTCAGGGGGGAACAATTCAAGCTGGGTTTACAAATCAACTTGAAAAATAAGACAAGAGTTTTAGAATATCCAAATTTCATTGCACCAAAATGGTAAGAATAAAGTCTAAAATCCAGACAGAATTCATGTCTCTAGGGGAATGAGTTAACCTTAGCTATGGTACCAAACAACAACAATAACACAATTACATTTGCAGAGTACCTTTCATGTCGCAATGACCCATCATTTTCATTCAGACTTTGAATATTCACTGTCTCAACTGCACATAAAGAAGCATTTGTACAAAGCCAGAGTCCATTGAACCAAGTTCAGCATGAATAACATGCCTTCATTTGAAAAGGAACAATATGAGAGGATATCAGGTAAGAGCATGAAATTAAGGTTTGACGAGTTAGCTCAGTAGAGATGAAACAGAGCTGTGATGGCTCCTTCCTATTTTGTAATTTTTATGATTGAAGGCTGCGATCATTTTTGAAGAGGAAAGTTAAATTTTGAAGAGGAAAGCTCCCCACAAGATTTATGCTATTCATGGGAGATTTTTAATTGTCAGTACATTTAGATCTCGACTGTCTGCATTCTTTCATGATACACACATTTATATATAGTATTGGTGTGAAATACAATGGGTGTTGAATGTGATATGTGAAGTGGCAATTATAACTGATGTCAATTGTTACATAATATCACCAAAAAATGCAGATTTAATCAATCTTCAATGCCTAATAATTCATAATTATTGATAACTAATTCTTAATCATTATTCATTCTTTCATTTTATATATTTGATATAACTCCCAATCACATCTTCAAGACATCTCAAAGCACTTCACAGAATACACTGTTTTCACTGTGCTGTAAAGTGAATTAACTACATATTTTGTGGGCAAACTATTGACTGGCTGGGTTGAAAACCAACAAGATCACAAGAAAGATTTGGATAAAGAAAGTCCTATGGAGTCTACCACAGTCACTCCACTTTATACTAGGGTCCGGCGATATATCGATATATCGCTAAAACCCAATATAATTTTCATATCGATACGCCGATATAGGCATTTCAAAAATATCGATATATCGAAAAATCGATATGTCGATGGAAAAAATCGGAATGCGTACACACTGAACTACAAGACCCAGAATGCTCATCTCTATACACAATGCACAGACCGAGGTGCAAAGCCGCCATATTGTATTCATAGTCCTCGAATACAATATACAGGTATGCAAGGGGTGGGGGGGGGGAGAGAAGGCTGGGCCCGGGGGGGGAGGGGGAGAGAGACGGCTGGGGGGGGGGGGGGTGAGGGGGAGAGAGACGTCTGGGGGTGGGAGAGAGACGGCTGCGGGGGGGAGGGGGAAAGAGACGGCGGGGGTGGGGGGGTGGAGAGAGACGGGGTGGATGTGATAATATACAGATAGATAGAGATGGGGGGGATGTGAGAGAGACGCAGAGACACAGACAGAAAAACACAGAGAACTAGAGAGTGAGAGACACAGAGAGAGAAAAATATTTACCTCCTGAGGAGATAGGCCCCGAATGCGTGCGCACCCAGAACAAGCGCGCACCCGGAACATGCGCAGTACGAAAAAATGAAAATATCGATATTTCGGTATATCTCAATATGAGCCCATCGATATATCTAAATCGGAAAATTCCCATATCGATGGACCCTAGTTTATACTATATCCTGTGAAATGCTTTGAGATATCTTGCTGATGTAAAAGATGCTACATAAACTAGCCTCCCCAACTTCTCCCTCCATATGCTGCAGATCATCCAGAACTCTGCAGCCCATGACCTCTCCCGTACCAGGCTCAGCAACCCTATTAAAACCATTCCTTGCCCGACTCCACTGGCTTCTCACCACACAGAGGATACAATTCACGATCCTGGACCTCATCTTCAAAGCCTCCATTTCCTTGATCCCCCCTACCTCTGCAACTTCCGAACCCCCTACCAACCTAACTGATCCCTCCACTCAGTGGGTTCTGGCCTCCTTCATGTTGCCAGCCTCGCCCACCCTACCATTGGCAGGCAGGCCTTGTGTCCCTCTTCTCCCACTCTCTGGAACTCCATTCCATAATCCCTCCACCTCGTCCCCTCCTTTGCTTCCTTCAAGAGCTGTTTGAAGACCTTGTGCCTTCAGTCACACTCATTTCCTCCTTGCTCCCCCAACCTCCCCAATCCTGATCCCCAGCTTAGGTCTGAAACACTGACTGCCAGTACCTTGGGGAATCCTCCCAACATGAAAAGTGCTGTATAAATTTTGTTATTCTTGTTGTAAGCATTACTAATAAATATTATTATTTGAACTCATCCTTCCAGAGCAATAACAACAAACAACTAACATTTGTAGAATGCCTTTCACGTATGGAATACCTACCCTTGGAGTATTTAGTTGTTTCTTAAATGAGTCCAGTTTCTTTGCCTTAACCAATTGCAGCTGTTAGTTATGCTCCGTGTACATAAATATGTTTCATTGTCTGTCCCAACATTACGCTTTACAACCTTGAACCTGTGTCCTCCTGCTGTTTTGTCATATGTAAAGCATTCTGGGATCACTTTTTCAATCCTATTTAGAATATTGCATATTGTTATAAAGTGCGTATTAAGGCAATGTTTCACATAAAGCCCGCTGAAAGTGTTCACAGTCACTGTTATTGTTTCCACCCCCTTGCAGAGTTTCACTGCTTCATGAGGATATTAGCCTATTGAATCTTTTGCCCATTGTTTTCCTTTGCCTGTGTTGTAAATTTGCTGCTGTGCAGTGAATTACCCTCATGCAGACTCGATGGACTGAATGGCCTCCTTTTGTGCCGTAAGATTCTATGATTCTATGAACAACAATTTTACTTTCATGCAGTGAGTCAGAGAACATATCATAGTGTTTCACACAGCCGGCTGGGAGCCCACGTTGGAGATGAAGGGAGCTGAGGTAAGAGAAGAATAAAGGTGCCCAAAAGCACAGTGAACAAAAAAGTTGTAAGCTAGGATTTAAAAGTTGAGAAGGAGGGGCGATGTAAAAGGATTTAGGATGGAGTTCCATCAATGCTGGGTGGATTGAGTAGAGGACATGAAGCAGGCCAGTGTTCTCTGAGTGGAGGGAGTAGTTGGGGTGGTAAGGCTGCAGAAAGTTACAAAGGAAATGTGGGGTGAGGCCATGGAAGGATTAAATGCAAGGACAAAGAATTTCAGTTTGATCCATTGAAGGGAGTCTCGTGCAGAAGAAACCATGAGCTACAAAAACAAAAACAGTAATCGCTAGGAACACTCAGCAGCTCAGGCAGCATCAATGGAGAAAGCAAAAGTGAGTCAACGTTTCGGGTCGACGACCCTTCATCAGAACATGAGTTACAGAGTTCTGGATGATCTGTGGATTGTATGCGGAGGAGATGGGGAGTCTGGTGTGGGCATTCGAATATCTAGCCTAGATATGAATATGGGTCTTAACAGTTATGGGGATGTGCTAATAACTCAGGTTTGCAAAGTTGAGAGTCTAAGTGTAGATTTTAAAGGACACTTGAAGGTCAAGTAGGACCTGTTTTGTACTCAAGGTCACCTTGACTGAGTTGATGAGTAGGCTTTAGTAACAGAGAATGCTGGCAATGCATAGCAGCAACTGAAAGGATTAGGGAGAGAGCAGCACTGGCTGTGTGAGATAGAGTTTTCATCCCTCCAGATTGATGCGGTGTTAGTGCCTGAAGTGAGAAGATGCCAAAGGGAACCAAACAAGAGAGTCTTGGTCTGATGTTGATGTTTAACCAGGTAACATAGAACTCTTGTAAGACTTGATGTTCACACAGTTTACACGACTCAGTGTTCAAATATGTTATATATTAGACTTTAACAGACCAAACATTTCACTTCAAATACCAGTGAAAATTTCCAATATGGTAGTTGATTATCTTAGGAGATAGTTTTAATTAAATTTTTCTTGAATGATATTGAATTTGTGGACACAGATAGTGCAATAAAAAAAGTAACATTATTCACATGGGAATAAAGAGTGTTCAATACTTTGAGAGAGTTTGGTTATTTAGTACTGTCTCATTCGTACAATTTGTTAAGGCAAGTATGTAGGGTCTAAATTCCCATCCCCAAATCTGATGACCAATAAAGTTAATACTACAGATGCATATATTATTTTTATAACTTGTCATGGGACTCATCTAAATGTCCATCACCATGATTCTCTGGTACTGCAAAGATAATCTTATTTTAAAACATACAATATAGATGTAATGGAGCAATAGATAGTGGTACAGACAGTCCCCATTACTTATGATCAGGCTACACAGAGGCACTGGTGGCATTGATATTATTGATATGAATCAAAGAGCTACCAACGTACAGAATCTGTCCATGAATTCTCTTTTAATCCCTACAGATGGAGTTTTCAAAGAGGTCTCTTGTCCTTGCTAGTGTTTACTTGCTGGGTCACTGGAACAGTTTCCTCCATTAACTCCATTCTGAAGTTTTCATCTTAACATTGCAAACACGTGAAACTGCCTTCTCTATTTGTGTTTCAATCATGCTTGAGAATAAATGATTGTAGGTTGGCAGGTCACTTTTTTGGGTGTTACAATTCCTTTTAAAAAATAGTAATAAATGGGTCACTTCAATCCACGACTGTTTGCCCATAAAATATACAGTATATTCTGTGAAGCACTTTAATAAGAATAATCCTTGCATTTCATATAGTGCTTTTCACATCTTCTAGATGTCTCAAAGCGCATCATGAAATATACTGTGAAGTGAATTGAATTGTAAAGAATGTGTGTGGGCAAAACACAGCAGCTAATTGCACACAGCAGTGTCACACAAACAGTTGTGAATTGAAATAACCAATTTATTATTGCTTTGTGTGAGGAATTATTATCATGCATGTGGAGTAAGGAAACTTGTCCAAGGTTTTGCCCTGCCTGGAATTGGTCTCCCACTTGTAAGGTGAATGCTCTAACCACTGAGATTCAGGACTATACTTTTAGAAATCCCAAAGACGTGATAAGTGCTATATCAAATTCAAGGATTATTATTATACAGTATCACCAAAACTCGTTCCCAGCAACGTATTATATAATATATCTTCAATATATGCCTCCACCGATGTAACATCATTTCTGAAAATGCCACTGAAGATACTAGACTAGTGCTGTGGCAGTCAGGTTTCTGCTGTGTTTCTATGTACAGGGCATGTTTGAGATGAAAGGTTGTCAAGTTGTATTTTCTTTTAAACTGTAATCATTGTACTGTATTTGAAGTTGTAGAGAGAAAACACAGTCCCTTCAACACAAAAGAGATAACTGCATTTTGACAGAAAAAAATCTGTATTTCCTTTGAGTAGTGGTTAGAATTGGCGATTAGAATGAAAATTTAGATCATGTGTAAAGTCAGCATAGAGGTGGACTCAAATTAGATTCAATATGAAAAAAGTTGCAGAAAGTGAACTGAAAATAAAAATAATTCTATGCAACCAACTAATGTTATAATATCTGGAAATGAAGATGTAACACTGTCAAAGGCTTTTTGTCCTCCTTGATCTCTCTGCTGCCTTAAACACAGTTGACCACTCCATCCTCAATACTGTTTGTATTTTCGATTTGTTCCTTACTTAATAGAATTCCTTTTACACTATTTACCCCCTCTAGCTCCACCCTTCTTGATTCCAACTCCCAGCTTGGATGCAAACCCATAACAGTCCAGCATCCAGAGATGTCATGCTGACGTGAAAGGCAGTATTATCAATGTAATTTTGGTATTGTCCTTAATTAAGAAATACTGTATTGATTAAACACAAAAGTGGTTAAAACATGTCTTGAAAATGGTTATCCTGGCTTAGTTGGTAGCAATCTTGTCTATGAAGTGGTGGGTTCAAGCACACATTTGAACTTTGCACTAATATTTTTTAACTACTACACCCCCTTTACTTCTCCCCAGGATCCACCCCCATCTTTGACCCTATCTCTCCCTCCGTCCTATCTGCCCTAATCCACTAAATGAAACCCACCACCTGCTCTCTCAACCCATTCCCTGCATCTCTCCTCATCTCCCAGCTCCACCTCCTATCCCCCCACCAAACTGACATCATCAAACTGTCCCTATCCACTGGCACCGTTCCCACCCCTTTAAAGATTGCTGATATCACCCCCATCCTGAAAAAACCTTCCCAGGACACATTCAATTACTATTAACCTCAATCATAATTGTGGGACACTGCTGTGCTCAATTGGCTGCCTGCAAAACACACACAGTCACTACACTTTCCGGTGCACCTTGTGAAGCGCTTCGAGGCATCTGGAAGATGCGGTCAGGCGCTGTACTAAATGCAAGGATTGTTATACTATACAAGGATTGTGGAGCTCCTGTAGCTCAGTGGTTAGAGCACTTGCCTTACAAGTGTGAGTCCCGTGTTCAAATCCAGGCAGGTCAGGGCGAAACCTTGGGCAAGTTTCCTTACTCCACACTCCTAATAATAATCCCCCCCCCAAAAAAAACAATAATAAAATTGGTCATTTCTGTTTGTGTCATGACTGTTTGTGGGGCACTGCTGTGCGCAATTTGCTACCGCATTTCACCCACAAATATACAGTCAATTCACTTTACAGTTTATTCTATGAAGCACTTTGAGACATCGATAAGATGTGAAAAGCGCTATATCAAATGCATAGATAATTATTATTATTATTATCCCTAGGCTCCAGCTATTGACCTCTCTAATAGAATGAGTCATTGTGTCCCAGCTCCGCTCCTTTCTCTCTCAGCATTCCCTCTTTGAACCCATACAATACAACCAGACAGCCCTTGTCAAAGTCTCTAATGACATTCTAAACATCTGTGATCAGGGCTCTCTGCCTGCTTGTCCTCCTTGATCTCTCTGCTGCCTTAAACACTGTCGACCACTCCATCCTCATATGCAGCTTCTCCTCCCAGCTCAATCTTCATGGATCTGCCCTTGCCTGGTTTGACTCTTAACTCTATTACCATCTCTATTTTGTCGCCACCAATGGCTTCTCCTATTCACCCCACACTGTCACCTGTGGCATCCCTCAGGGATCTGATCTGGGCCCCCTACTTTTCAATATCTACATGCTCCCCCTTGGTGACATCATCCGCAGACATGGGGCCAACTTCAACATGTAAGTGGATGACACCCAACTCTATCTTTCTGCCTCTACCCTTGATTCCAGGACCACTGCAGTCCTAACAGCCTGCCTGTCAGACATCAAGTCCTGAATGAAAGCCAATTTTCTACATTTGAACGTCAACAAGACTGAGGACCTGCTGATTGGCTCGCACTAGCACTTTCGCACATCAGATACTGGCAGCATCAACCTCCATGGTTGCACCCTCCACCTCACCAAGCCAGTCAGGAATCTAAGCATTTTGTTCGATCCTCAACTGTCTTTCCTCCCCCACATCCAAGCCATGACCAGATCTGTCTTCCCTCACCTCCACAACATTGCCTGATTCCACCATTACCTCACATCTCAGGCCGCTGTAACCCTCATTCATGCCTTCATCACATCTAAGCTTGACTTTGCCAATGTCCTGTTTGTCATGCCTTCACATTTCCTCCCTCCATAGGCTGCAGATCATCCAGAACTCTGCAATCTGTGTCAGCCACCGCTCCAATCTCCACGACCCAATCTGCCACATTTTCGCTCGACTCCATTTGTTCCCCATCACCCAGAGGACCCAATTCAAGATCCTGGTCCTCACCTTCAAAGCCCTCCACAGTCTCGCCTCACACTAACTTTGCAAACTTCTAACCCCCTACCAATCTACCCACTCCCTCCACTCATCAGGCTCCAGCCTGCTCCATGTTCCCTGGCCAGCCAGCCTCACCATTAGTGTGCGAGCCTTCAGCCACTCTACCCCTAATCTCTGGAATTCTATCCCACAGTCCCTCCACCTCATCCCCTCCCTAGCCTCCTTCAAGTCTCGCCTCAAAACCCTCCTCTTCGACAGTCCTATTGGTCACCCCAAATCCTCTCCTTTCCCTCCTCCCTCCCCGATCCAGATCCCGACGAGTCTGAAACATTGTCTGTCCAGCATCTTGGGATGTCCTCCTGACGTGAAAGGTGCTATACAAATGTAATTTTGTTATTGTTGTTGACATTCCAATAGAGTGTTGTGGGAAGGCTGCATTCCTGAATATGTTGTCCTTCAAAGGAAATGATAAACAAAGGTTCTGTCTGCCGATAAAAAACATCATAACACTATTTGTAAAGAGAGGAGAATTTCTCCTGATATCCTGGTCAGCTAAATCAAACTAATCATTTACTTCATAGCTGTTTGTGAATCATTGAGCTGTGTAAGTTGTCTTTTGCATTGCGAGGTTGTCTTAAAGCTCTTCACAGAATTCATTGTAATGGATAGTGCCTGTACCTTCTATAGGTGTATGCAGCAGATAATTTATGAACAACAATGTCCCACGAAGTGAACGGCCAATTTTATCTTGGGGATTGTTGACCAAGACACTGGGTGAAACTCACTTCTCTTTACAAATAGTGTCATGGGACCTGTAATGTCCACATGAAGAGGCAGATGGGCCATTGGTTAACCTCTCAAAGGCTGGCACATCCAACAATGCAGTGCTCCACCTTAGAGGGTTATCCTAGTAAGCCTACTGTTAAGGATAATTTTCGAGGTCTCAAATCCATTTAGTACGTGCTCTGGGACACTATCCTAAGCAAGGGGCACTATATAAATACAAATTGTTACATTAGGAGTACCTCAGTCCCCTGCATGTTTTATGTGTTTTATTTCTGTGAAGCTATGTGGTTGCCTATAGAATAATAATAATAATAATCCTTGCAGTCGATATAGTGCTTGTCATATCTTCTAGACGTCTCAAAGTGCTTCACAGAATATTCTGCAAAGGGAATTGACTGTATATTTTTTGGGTGAAACACGTGCCCCACAAACAGTCGTGGATTGAAATCACCAATTTATTATTTTTTTGAGAGATTATTATCAGGCATGTGGAGTAAGGAAACTTGCACGAAGTTTCACCCTGCCGGAAATCAAAGCCAGGTCTCTCATTTGCAAGGCGTGCTGAGCTACAGGATTTCACATTTAATCACATTCATTTAATTTCTAATGCTTCAAGATGTTTTTACATGAAACCAAATTACACTGTATTCTGATTATAATATTGTAGAGTTTCCAGGCATTCTCAATTATACATTAACTGTCAATCGATGAACTAAAATTATGGTAATAAAATCCTTGTATCTACTATAGCACCTTGTGGAGCCCTGTAGCTCAGTGGTTAGAACACTCGCCTTACAAACGTGAGAACTGTGTTTCGAATATGGTCAGGTCAGAGCGAAACCTTGGGCAAGTTTCCTTACTCCACATGTCTAATAATAATCCCTCACAAAAAAAGCAATAATAAATTGGTCATTTTCAACCATGGCTATTTGTGGGACACTGCTATGTGCAATTGGTACCATGTTTTGCCCATAAATATACAGTCAATTCACTTTACAGTATATTCTGTGAAGCACTTTGAGATGTCTAGAAGACATGAAAAGTGCTATATCAAATGCAAGGATTATTATTATTATCACATGGTCAACATTTCTCAATGAGGTTTAAAGGATTTCCTTTAAATTGTAGTGACTGTATTTGTACACGCCCGACTCCACTGGCTTCACATTACACAGAGGATTCAATTCAAGAACCTGGTACTCATCTTCATAGCCCTCCATGGCTTCACCTCCATTCCCCTGTGACCTCTTAAACACCTACCTATCTGTATGTTCTCTCTGCTCGGCGGGCCTGCACCCATGACCCATACACACCACCATCGGTGGGTGAACCTTCAACCACTCTGAAACTTCAACCACTTCAACCAATGTTTGGAATTGCATCCCTCAATCCCTCCACCTCACCCCACATCAATCCCAACCCAAGCTTGGGGCTGAAACACTGACTGTTCAGCGCCTTGGGACGTTCTCCCGACGTGAAATGCGCTATACAAATGTCTTTTTTTTGCTGTTATAGGATAATGTGACAGCTAATTTGCACGCAACAAAGATCCACAAAAAGCTATGAAGTGTATGTTCAATGTAACCTAGCGAATTGTTGGCCATGTAATCAGGAGAACGCACTTTCTCTATTCAAATAGACCCAAGAGATCTTAAACATCCACTTTAACAGGCAAATAACATTTCATTCCAAGGAATGGCACTTCTTACAATGCAGCATTCACTTAGTGCAAAATATATTTTCTCGATAGAACATTCTTTAATTTATGGCATAAATTCAAAGACTTTCAATCAACAAAAAATGGGAAACACATGATGGATCGAACACTGGGAACAGTAGACAAATATTTTGGAGTGGGGAGGGGCACTTCTCCACAGCCCCGTGGACTGGAACAAGTCTACTGGCCAGAGCTTAACAAGATCAAATACTGCTCATATACTTTGGGATGTTGAAATTAATATTTTTATATGCTTCACTTTACTCAGTATACCCATGTCATGAACTGTCTTCAGATGACAGGGTAATTTACACTCATACATGGCAATCGAATTACCAGTCAGAAAATGCCAAGAGCGAATGAGATTAACTGGGAAACAATAATAAATTCTTTTTTGATGTAAAACATCAGCAGACACAATAACTTGCCACAAGATCATAAGATTGGTTTGATTGAAGGCCCTTCAGCCCAACTACAACAACAACAACAACTTAAACTTATAAAGCGCCTTTCACGTCGGGAGGACGTCCCAAGGCGCTGCACAGGAGGCGTGTGACCCGAGCTGGGAGGGGAGTGTTTGGGAAGGGGTGAGACACGAAGGGGAGGTCGAAAAATTCGGGGTGGAACAAAAAGCACGGTCAAAGAGGAAATTCTTCAAACCGGCCTTGAAAGAGGAAAGGGAAGAAACAAGGCGGAGGGATTGGGGGATGGAATTCCATAGGGTGGGAGCGGAGAAACTGAAGGCCCAGCCTCCAATGGTGGGGCAGTTCGGGCGGGGGGCTTGGAGCAGGCCAAGTCCTGCTGAACGGAGGGTCCGGGTGGGCTTATAGGGGGAGAGTAGATCAGTTAAATAGAGCGGGGCAAGGCCGTGTAAGGCCTTGAAGGTGAAGACGAGGATCTTGAACTCGATCCTCTGGAGGATGGAGAGCCAGTGGAGACAGGCGAGGGTGGGGGTTATGTGGTCACAGAGGTGGATGCGGGATAGTACACGGGCTGCAGAGTTTTGGATGAACTGCAGCCTGTGAATGGAGGAACTGGGGAGGCCGACGAGGAGAGAGTTTCTGTAGTCCAGCCGTGAGGTGATGTATGCGTGCACGAGTGTTTCGGCAGTGTGGGGGGTGAGATAGTTGCCGAGCCTGGCAATGTTGCGTAGGTGGAAATAAGCGGTGCCGGTCAAGGCACGGATGTGGGGGAGGAAGGAGAGTTTATGGTCGAACGTGATGCCGAGGTTCCTGACTGGTTTTGTGAGGTGGAGAGTACAGCCTTGGATGTTGAGGCTAGCAGCGCCCGATGTGCAGAGGCGCTGGCTTGAGCCAATCAGGAGGGCCTCGGTCTTGCTCACGTTCGATTGGAGGAAGTTGTCCCTCGTCCAGGACTCAATGTCGGACAGACATGCTGTCAGAACATCGATGGTCTGGGGGTTGAGGGATGAGGCAGAAAGGTACAGCTGGGTGTCATCCGCATACATGTGGAAATTTACCCCATGTTTGCGGATGACATCGCCCAGAGGGAGCGTGTAAATGGTGAAAAGGAGGGGGCCGAGGACAGAGCCCAGGGGGACGCCATGAGAAACAGTGCGGGGGTTTGAGGAGAAACCGTTGTAAGATACAAAATGTAGGCAGTGGGTCAGGTAGGAATGGAACTAGTCAAGGACTGTGCCTTGAAGGTTGAGGTGGGAGGAAAGACGTTGGAGGAGGATGGTGTGATCGACTGTCCAACGCAGCAGACACGTCAAGGAGGACGAGGAGGCAGAGGGAGCCCTGGTCGCAAACTGATCTCATTGTTTCAGGTCACCCACCCTAACCTCTTCCCATCCCAGCATTAACTTGTATTTTGATGAGGCCAGTGTTCTGGTTTCAACCACCCTTCCTGCAATCTGTTCCAGTTGTTATTTAACCTCTGCATTAAGAGAACTTTCTGGAGTCTGTCCTAAAATTGTTGTTTACAACTCTAAGCTGTGTGCTCTGGCTCTATAGTTTTACTACACCCTAAAGTTTTAGTCTGGCTTCACAGTTTCAATCCCATAATTTTTTTTTATATACAGTACCTCGATAAAGTCTCTGAGTTTTGCCACTGTTTCATTCAAGTGCACACTGTCTGGTTGGGTAACCATGGGATCCGTTCGCCACATGCAAGAGATGACAAGATGAACAGTCAGAAAGTGAAACAGGCTTGTTGACTTTTGTTCCCTGGTCTGTTGTTTGTGGGCTGCTGTTCTATGAATAGCATTTTTAGATGGCTTTGATTATTCGCAAATGGAAGTCACCAGTTCAAATCCAGTTTTGCAAATATCAGAAATTAATCTCCAGTACAGTAACAGGACTGAATACAGTTAACAGAACAGGTTAGCTCTGAAGGGAACTCTATTAATGCACCTGAAACCAGCAAACCTTCTTGACATAACATAGTTTTTAATCCAAGTAAAACGTGTCTGTGGGTATCTGCTTCCACCCTCTCCACTCCTCTTCTTCCCCCTCCTATATGAGATGCACACCACCGCCTGGATGGTGGTGCCAGGATATTTTTCAATAATGAAGGGAATTACAACAACAAAAACAAAAACAAAATTAGATTTGTATAGCGCCTTTCGCATCGGGAGGATGTCAATTACTGAGCACTACCATATTGCACAAGCTTGTACTGTCTTTACTCCTATCGCGTTATAAGTCAAATTTATCTCAGATAGCTGTGAAGGTAAGTACAATTATTGGAATATTGCCTTCATGAATCAAGTTGATATTTGTTTACCTCTAATGTTTTCTTATTCCTGACAACATATTTATTGTTCTCAGTTATAATTTCTGGCAAGTTCTCTTCCTCTCAGTGCCAGGCTTTCAAACCCAATTCACACTGAATTGACATAAGAAAGAATGTCAGATGGAACTTTCTTCACACAAGGAGCAATAAATGCATGGAATAAGTCAATAAATAGACCCATAGAATATGCCTGAAATAGACTTGTGGAATATGCCACAAGGAAGACCAATGAAATTTATCAACAGATTCAAAAGACAGTGAGTTGTGTTTCTGGAAAGAATAGAGGTTAAAAGGTATAGTGACAATGATTAGAGAAAGAGAGAGACTGTGGCTCGCACACACACACAGTGACATGCACATACATACAGACATACAACTAGGTTTGAATACTATTTAAAAACAATTGGGAGTGCTGGGCTGGGCCTAATTGTCTTTGCTGTCACAATTCTGTAATTGTATAAACAAAAATGTTCATGTATCAAAAATGAATTGCCAATTTCAACTGGTTCTTAAAATAAAGCATTGGCTGGGTGGGTATTATAGATGGCCATACAGAGATGGTCATCAACAATAGTTTGAAGGACACCAGACTCATTTAAGAAACACTTTGATGCCCTAAAAGCAAAATGTAGAATGGATATTTTGAATGGCTGAGTTGAAATAGGCTTCTTGTGATCTCTTGTGTGGAAGTCTGTCCTCCACTTCCTGAAAGTTGATTAAGGAGCAGCATAAACTGAAGAGAAGGGTCATCCCACAATCTTTACACTGGGACAAATACCAAACAGTTTGTTACAGTCAGGAAGGGGAAAAGAAAAGGAGAACTCGCAAAACAAAATTAACTAAGATACTTTACAAATGTAACAGTATAATGTAATGGAATAAAGTATAGTATAGTATAAATTCTATTTTATAATTATTCTAGTCTTTAAATGCAAATGAGGTAAATTAACAAGCTCTAGTAACACACTCCTCTACATAACAAAAATACACCCTCCAAGTTTAATGAAGATCATTCGTAACTTCAGTTATAGTCGAAAGCTTGTTTTCTAATTACCATAATAAATTCATGCAAATGAGATCCAATTCTCATAATTTATTTAATGTGTTATTCATATTAGCATATTGAATATACCCTCCAACTATCACAAAAGTGACAGTCAATGGTTTTGAATTATTAATAAAAGCACTTATTTCTTGCCCAACGCCTACAAATGTTCAGTCACTACTCTCTAATGTAAATCTTGTGAAATGTTTTAAGATATTTTCATGATGTGATAAGGTGCTAAATCAAATACACAAATTATTATTAATATCAATTAGATAGAAAGAGCGCTTGGCAGCTTCTGTGGAATGTGTCAAATAATAATATTCTAACTGAAACTTGAGAAAACAGAAATGTATGTTCCAAGCTACTTTTTTGACTGCACTTTCCACATTTTTCCCCTCCCACCTCCCCCATCTCCCACTTCCTACCTGCAGCTCAGGTGCCCATCCAGCACTGTGAATATGCTTTGGGACATCCTCCTGACATGAAAGGCACTATATGAATATTAATTATAATTATAATTGCAATCTTTTCAAGGATTTGAAGTAGCTAATTTTGAAGGATTGGCAGTTTTAAACAGAGCTAAAAAGACAATCAATTGATAAAACTTGCATTTCTTGACTAAATCAGTGTGTTTACTCTTTTGGTAGCGAATAAGTACAATACAAAAACAACAGAATTATATTTATATAGCACCTTTCACGGATCACGTGGTTAAGCAATGGGTTGAAAGTAAAAGACTTTGAGTTCAACCCCAATCGATTCACTCAGCCTTTCACTGGGTGAGCACTGTTAGCCAGACATTACTGTGACAATTGTTATTTTTAGTGTTGTCTGGCCAGCTGTCTTTCTCAAAAGGAAACTTGATGCATATATTTGTGAAGGAGAAAGGAATGAAGGGGGACAGGAGAGGGTATTAGGATGTATAGGACTGTTTATGTGCAGTATCAATATCTGCACAAACTGGTTGGGTCCAACAGGCTGTTTCTCTTCTGTATAATTCAATGTACTTCTGTGTAAATCTGCTCTCACAGATTTGATTTTCTTTGCAAATTTGGGGATAATTTCAAAGTGGGTGAAAATTTGCAATCATGCTCACTATGGGTAGAGCTCATTCTAAAGATTGGCCAACATATAATCTCCATTATAATCCACATTAATTGTGGTATCGATGACTACAATATTCAAATCTGCCTGGAATTGGATTGAGCTGGAGAAAGTTTGTGCGAAGTCTCAGTTTATGTATATTCTGATAATTTGTTTCCTAAGGGATTCACATATGTAATTATATACATATTTCTTGATTCCTACTTTTAAAGTATTTTATTTATTCACCTTTTTAGGCTTTGGTAAACAATTCCCCAATTCCCTAGTGAAAGGGGAAATGTTATATCTATGTTGCCTTCTCAGTGCTACTTTAACTTTAAGAGTTAAGATGATTAATTAAAGTGATGGAGTCCGTGAAGTGGAGATTGGGTGTGATTAAGGCAAGCTTTATGGGGATGAATGATCTGTTTCCCTGCTTTCAAAGGTTCTTGATTGCGTCACCTCTGTTCAGGCTTATCAATCAAACTTAATTCAAACAGATTTGAATCCATTGATTCCAGGCTTTATTTAATTTTGCTAATTTTTATGTTAATACTTTCGTAACATCAAATATCTCTCTTATATGGTATGTTGCATATTTTTAAAATCATTGGAAATGTGTTGGGACTTTAGAACAGTTGTGCATCCTGAAAAGAGAGACAGTGCAGAACTCGGTCACTGTGCCGGTAGTTTTGGGTTAATTATTTATAAATTAATACTTTATTTATTAAATGTAGTTACTGTATATGTTTTACGCTGGCACACAATTTCTCTATAGTGATTGCCTACAGATAACCATTAAGTGGTTTTAATTTCAATTTTATTTTAAGGGGTTGTCAACAAGGACATTGGGATAAACTCTCTTTTTTCCAATTATGCATAAGATCTTTTTTAGCCACCTGAAGAAGCAGACAGGAACTTAGTTACACATCTCATGTGAAGGGCAGCATCTCCAAGAATTCAGCACTCCTCTAGCATTTCACAGCAATGTCAACCTAGACCGCAAGTTCCAATTTGCAAGATTACTTTATAGTATTAACTCTGTATTACAGATATATTAGGATGCAAGTTATAGTATCGTAGTCAAAGGATAGAGTAAAGTGTCACGTTGTGGTCATCACAATTTTGAAAGGAGATCTGAGTGATAGAGAGGGTGTCCAGGAGAAACTGCAGGTGATAATATAAAATTTATGTTTGGGGTTTTTCAGTTTCATTTGCTAATGTATCTAATTCAATGATGTGCATGTCTGATTAACGTAATGACATTTTATGATCATGATTTAATCTGTGTATAATGTAATTTCATTTATAATTTAAAAAGTCATTACAGTTCTTTATTAGTGCACAGCTCCAAATTTGCTATAATAACTCAGCAAACATGCAGAACTCTGGTCACTGGAGTTAACAATGTAAAGTCAATGTAGGCTATTTTATTGCAGATTGCTAATGATCCAGATTAGTTTGCAACAATTAGGTTGTATAGATGGGGCAGAAGTAAATACAGGGGTATGGGAGATGGGTGGAGGCTCATGTGAACATAAACACCAGCACAGTCTACTTTGGCTGAATGGCCTGTTTCCATACTGTAGTGTTCCTCTTTGGTCATCTCTCCCCCTCCACCACCCTCAGCTTTCACACCAGCTCAGACATCCTCCTAATGTAAAAGGTGCTATATAAATGTAAATTGCATTCTACTATTCTTGTAATTTTATCTAAATTCAAAATGGGAAATCATGTTGTAAGGTTACATTAAATTAATGTTCAATGTAAAATAATCCCAATGTGTTCAGCAATTATTTATTTGAGTGAAGACATTCAGGAAATGTGCTGCATGGCAGGAGATCTAGTCCAACACAGTTTTACTTGATAAGTCCTGCAATATCTATACATGTTAAATCAATGGGTTGTACAGTTGAGAATTTATATACACAACTTCAAAGTAGACTGAGTTAAAACTTCAAATGATAATTAAATGTAATAGTTTCAGGAAGCTTCAGGGTTTATAGGTTACCAGTGCCACTTTTTTATATTTATTCTTTTATCAAATTTCATTGTCATATTAAAAGAAAAAAAAGCGTTCACATGTAGCTTGACATGTATGTTGCACAAAAATTCAATCATTTCAATTCATAACATTTAATTTGTACTTTATGCAGTTGTTGCTCTGTACCTTCAAACTAGCTTTGCACATTCAATACAAATGCCTTGTGAGGGAAAACTTAAACAGAACAAACAAACCTCAAGGTAACTGCAGTGAAAGTCATATATTTAAGAAATACTTATTACTTTTAAAAATAAAACGTGTACCTCAAGATTGCATTGCACACATTGCAAATCAATGCTGACAAGATTGGATGGCACATTTGATCTTGATACACCATTCATTGGTACCTGGATCCAGATCATATTCATAGAATCAATAGAGATATATTTATAGTATTCCTCAGCATATTATGTTTCTTTAGGCATGTCACTGTAATTCGTTTTGACCTTTTACAATTTTTTCTATTGAGGACTTAACTCAATTCATCTCAACTTCTCAGCAAATAAATTGCAACATTTTCTATGTCTCCAAAAATTAAATCTAGCAAACACTGACTGATTACATTTCTCGATATGATATACTTCTTGCTCCAACACATCAAAAACGATCAAGTTACGAGCAACATTCAGTCTCATTGATAATATATTTTGAGATAACTTTCAATCCAACCTTCAACCATATATTTATCCAACTAACATTTAAATATTGCAGCTAACAATCTTCCAATTTTGGTCCATACCATATCATATAGAAATATACAACACACTGCAATTCATATTTCTAATGTGCCGTTCGTATCTGGAGGATGTGTTAAACCCTTTGACATTGCTGATTGAGCACCCGAGCTAGGGGTGGGAGCTCAACAGGGTGGGGAGTGAAAAGGTGACCGTAAGTGCAATCAAAGGAATACATCTCAAATGATGGATGGGATAGAGCGAAAGTAGAATCTCAAAACATTTCACATGATAGTCCTAGAGCAATTGCAATTCATGGATTGAATTCTGGTGTAAAGTGTACATTTTGTATGATCACTGACACCTTGATCTGAGAGCCATGAGCTGAGACAAAGGCAATGGATTGAAAGTTCTCTTTCTATGATGTAAATTTCCATGATTCTATTTACAGAGTAATGATATATAGTAGTTGTAATAATAATCCTTGCATTTGATATAGCGCTTTTCACAATCTCTGGATGTCTCAAAGCACTTCACAGAATATACTGTAAAGTGAATTGACTGTATATTTGTATGTGAATCATGGTTGCCAATTATGCATAGCAGTGTCCCACAAACAGTTGTGGATTGAAATGACCAATTTATTATTGTTTTTTTTCGAGGGATGCTTACCAGGTGTGTGGAATAAGGAAACTTGCCCAAGGTTTGATCTTGGCTGGACTCCAACCCAGGACTCTCACTTGCAAGGGAGTGCTCTCACCACTGAGCTACAAGACTTCTGTAAGTTGCGTGTTTGTTAGTATGATTTTTTTAATGTTGAAATGAAATAATGTAGGCCAATAATTTATGCTACAAATCAAAATGGAACACAGGACCAATGAATTGACGTGTTTAGGTCTGACTACTCAGGTATGTTAAAGATCCCAGGGTATTTGTAAAAGGAAGGACATTTTTCCCTAGGGTCCCGGCCAACAAATCAAAATAATTTACTTCATAGCAAATTCCTGGAAGTAGTGAAGTACTTTGAGACATTTCAATGACAACAACAACAACAAAAACAACTTGCATTGATATAGCGCCCTCCATGCCAGACAGCTTCTCAGTGCGCTTCACAATAGCGGAGCCCAGGGCCGAGCCAGGGGATGGGGAAGGAGACCGTAGGCGTGGTTGAACAGAAAGGTCTTCAGGCGTGACCTGATGATGGAAAAGGAGGGATTGAGGTGAAGGTATTGAGTGAGAGAATTCCAGAGTGATAAAGTACTTTATTTTATTTTTATTGTATTCTGCTTTTTCGTTTATTTGGATGAGCAAGAAATATTAGCGAGGCTACTGGACTTTGTACTCATTCTAAAACCATCAGACTAACTAGATTGGTTAATTTTAATGTAATCTCAAACATTGCCGCTCTCACAGTACCACAAAGCAGTATCAACAACAACAACAACTTATATAGTGCCCTTTATATGTGGTAACACCTTGGAGAACTATCAGAATAGATTATGAATGAGCTCAAGTCTTGATGTAAGGCTGGAACCAATAACATTCTGATCTTGAGGCAAAAACTGAGGCAGATTGACATGAATTCTGAGCCAGAATGTAGTCACCTATGTTCCTTTTGGTGTCTTGTCTTGCTTGAGGCTTGTTAATTTTAGAATGTGTTGCTTGTTTTACATTAGTTGAAGGGTACGTTGATGGCATATTTTAAGCTTTCCTAGTTCTTCATTGGCACATTTTGAATGACTCAATAAACTTACATGTTGACATACAAGTGGAGTCCTGAAGCTCAGTGGGTAGAGCACTCAGCTTACAAGCGAGAGACCTGGGTTCAATTTCTGGCAGGCCAAACCTTGGGAACGTTTCCTTACTCCACATGCCTAATAATAATCCCTCTATAAAAAACAATAATTTGGTCACTCAGTTCACGAATGTTTGTGGGGCATTGTTGTGCACAAATGGCTGCCGCATTTCGCCCACAAATATGCAGTTGATTCACTTTATAGTATAATCTGTGAAGTGCTTTGAGACTCTAGAAGATGTGAAAAACGCTATTTCAAATGCAAGAATTATTATTATTACATGGTAAACTGCAGGTTATATTAAATTGTCTATATTAACAAAAATTCATTCAACTGAGTGTCTAACACACGTGGAAACCCACATTTAAGAACCAAGGAAACCAAACTGAGAGTTTCACCCATCCAATCTACACATGAAAATTTCTATGTATTGGAATGGAATATACAGAAGGACATATCATATTTACCTAATTCCAGAGAGTATTTGGGCAGATTGGCTAGAGCCAAGCCTTGAGGCCCCAGATTGTCTGTTGGGGGTACTACTGGAATCTTTCCAGCCGAATCCACATAGCTTGCTATTCAACACCCTGGCTGGCAAGCTTTCTTACTGCTTGTTCAGCTAGGACCACCATACACATTAGATTGTGGCTTGCAAGGTTAACAAGAGCCAAGTGGGAAGAAGGCCTGCCCCCAGTGACTGATTTAGATTACAAATTCAAATCCTGATGTGAGGTTTGAACCAACAAATTTGTGACCCAGAGATAAATGGGATATCAATTAATCCAGATTGACATATATTCCATGTTACAATTCTGGATAATTCCCACCGCTTACCCTGCTAGGAGTTACCTATCTGTTAGCACTTTGACTTGCATGATGAACAGTAGCAAAGTGTGAAGAATCTGCAGCTCCATTTACTGTTTGGCTGAGGTTGTCCAGTATCAACAGGTATAACAGCACCTCATATGAGGGCACAGGGAGGAGTCAACAGAGAATTTTGTGGTGAGATATGTGACCTCTTAAAATGCAGGAAGCATAGCAGTTAGGAATAGTTAACTCATTGACACTCACTTGTCAATTCTGATAAGCATAATCACAGTCACCAAGATCACATAGGAAATGGATTCCTCTGGTGAGAATTGTTGCTGTATCATTACTGGAGGTGAAGCTGCAGGTAAGCTGAAAATTGCAACATACATTGTCTGGTGTCTGACATCCCTTGAAGTTTGCTCCAGTCATTTCAGTGTAAGAGAAAATTTCATAACTGCTGTCAGCAGAATTGAGATTCAACCGTCAATGTGTCATTGGTATTGATCACTAATATCAATTAACATGATATATTGATCAATTAGCCACAGATTCCCAGCAACTGTAAATATTTCCTGGTGATGTCAGCTTTTTGCTTAAGGTTTTGAATCACTGCAAATTTGCTTTGTGGCCAATTCATTTATAATGAGCCAGGATAGGTCTACTGAATCCAGATGCAATCTTTTTGTTTCTAACCCTCAGTCAAAGGTTGATTTAAAAAGACAAAACTAGTTTTTTCCTGAACATATATTTTCCATATTATGCAACAGCTTCGACTCACATTCTGTCCTGAGGCAGATGCTTTGTACTACTGTTGTTCATAACCTATTTTAGCGGAGAAATAATAATCATCTTTGCATTTTAATCTTGTGCCTTATCATGTCTCAAAGCACTTGACATGATTTTACTGTGAAGTCTAGTCATTGTGCATTTGTAGGCAAATGCAGCAGTCAATTTGTGCACAGTAATGTCTCCCAAACAGACATAGACACACACAAACAGGAGTAGGCCATTCAGCCCCTCAAGCCTGTTCTGCCATTCTGTAAGATCCTGGCTGGCTGATATGTGCCTCTAGTCCAATTTACCCACCACTACCCCAATATTCCTTAATGTTAAACTATTCTACTCCCCATATCCCTGATCTAACAAATATTCACCCACCTCAGTCTTGAAAATGTGAATGAATCCAGCATCCGCAGGCTTTTAGGGAGGGGGTTCCAAATTTCTACTGCCCACTGGGTGAAAACTTAGTTGCACAACATGAAATAAATGATCACTTTTACTAGGAGAATTGGTGGCCATGAAATCTTTAATGTCCACCAGAATAGCTAGATGGTAGTCTGGTTTAACATTTCATATGAAGGAAAACATCTGTGCCGAAGCAATAATCCCCCAATACTGCACTGAAGCTTCAGCCTAAACTATGAGCTTGAGGTCCCGATTTCCACAAATCTTATTTGTTTTAATTTATTTTAATTAAAATCTATTGTAATCCTAATTGTTTGATTGGTCAGCTGGGTGTCTGATACATGTGTTTCATTGTACAATATCCATTCAATAATAACCAGGTCATGTTATATTCATAATGCAGATTTTGTAGAAATTGTGTTCAATCTTAATATTAATGATTTTTGCAATCCACTGTAATTGCTTAGTCTTTCAAAACGTCCAGAATTTGGCAATTTGATTAATCCAGTCTTAACTCAGATGTTAATGGGTTCAGTAATTCTTAATATAATTTACAGAATATTGGCATAAAAATAAAGATTGTTTGAGAATTTTCCAAATTCTGAATACTCTACAATGTTGCATAAGTAGAGTGAACCTGGACTCATATGGAATCTATTCATTTTCTTATGGACTTCTGTCCCAATCGATATCTTGCTTGGGAGCTACTCTCAATACCACAGCAAAAGGTACCAAAGAGTGATAAGTGTCTGTGCCAACAAATCTCTACCAAGCAAGTTCCTCATTTCAATCATTCCATCATGAGTTTTGCTAATTAGGCTCTTGGCATTTTTCCTCAGGACTGGGAATAAACTACATGACCACTGATTCCATTAAAACTGCAAGCCTCAATAGTTTTAATACAGCACTTAAACTCGTTCTGTTGATGCTGGGTTAAGGCTGCCCATTTGTCTTACTGAACTGCAGTGGCGAGGGAACAATGCTGAATCCCAATTCTGTTGTCATTCCATAGCTTGGTTGCTAATAGATTAAAAAATCAATGGACCAGAAATCTGTTGTAACCTGAGTAAAGAGTAGGTGCATTATCAACGATTTGAGGCTGTATTATGAATATCACAGAAGCACACAATCTATGCTGAGTACCAGTTTAACTATGTAACTATCTAGATAACTAAGTCTTGACACAAATTAATTACAAACTAACCGAAAACACAAAATACAGCAGATGCTGAAAATCTGAAACCAAGACAGAAGTCGGCATCTATGGAGAAAGGAAAAGTGAGTCAATGTTTTGGGTCCACGTTGGTTCTGATGAAGAGACATGGATCCGAAACATTGACTTACACCGTTCTCTATAAATGCTGCCTGAGCTGCTGAGTGTGCCCAGCGACTTCTGTTATGATAAACTAAATTTTTCTCTAATAATATTGAATCTTATTTGTTTTAATTTATTTTAAATCTATCGTAGTTTTTAGCCATTCAATAATAACCAGGTTCTTGCTTTATTCATTAAGGCTTGGTAACAATTCTGTTCAATCTTAATAATAATAAATGCATTTGGTTTAACACCTTATCACATATTTGAGATGTCTCAAATCATATAGAATATGCTGCAAAGTAAATTGATTATATTTTGAGGGCAAATCTTATATGAACATATAAGAACATTCACTTTCTAATCAATCTAATTTTCTATTTAATTTATATAAAATCAATTTAATTATATTAATTTATATAAAATCATGATATAAAAACAAGCTGTTGTTCTACCTTGGACTATCTTAAATCATGCTGGAGCCATAACCCTACCACCTCAGAACCAAGGTTTCTTGATCCACTTTTCATTTAAACTAGTCTTGATATACAGCCGATATATCCATATGGAAATTATCAATTTGTTGAGCTTGTTACAGTTTCCTTCAAATGGCCTGTGATGAGCTATCAACCCCCAACCTGATTTTGATTGTATTAGAGATTAACAAAGAGAAAATAAAATGTTTACCTGTTAATCTTTCAACACAAAACATCATATGCTACCAGTATCCAAAACGCTTTACTCAAGCACCAGAAGGGAGTTTGTCCCAGTGTCTAGGTCACAACCCCCCACCTATAATTGGTCTTTCATTTGATGCTGTTTGTGGGACATTGCTTTATCAAATTCTCTGCTTCGTTTGCCCACAAAATGCAGTTATTCCACTATACAATATATCTGTAAAGCATTTTGAGACTTTCTCTCTGCATGAAAGGCACTGTATCAAATGTAAGGATGATTTTTGTTATTATTATTAGTTTCAAAAAAATTCTTCCCTAGAGGTGAACATTAGATAATACCAGTTATAGTTTTGAAATGCACAAACTACCCCATTATTTTGATGGATAGAAGTTTGAAAGGGTATGGAGATAGGCAGAAGAGTGGGATTTAATGAACATCTTGCTCTAAGAGCCAGTGCAGGCTCAATAACCAGAATGACCTTCTTTTGTGCTGCAAATTTCTATGATTCTATGATTGTTTTTACCCCATACACCAAAATGCATTGAAAAGGAAATGGTTTGATATTTTTTGAAAAACAGTTTGTGACATAAAATGTGTAATAAGGGAAACTTTAATAGTTGTAGCACGGAGAGTATTTTTTTCATGGATTTGTGCCGCTGAGACTTTTCTATCTCACCTAGATTAACCTCATTCTTCTCCAGCCAGCAACTGGACCTTAATGCATTATGTATAATAATAAAACCACAGCAGCATTGCAATATACACCTTGACCTCTGCAAAATTGCAACTGAATAAAAGATCAATATCCTTCCTTTTGGATTATTACCTTTTAGCAGAGGAGCAGTCTGTCCACAAAACAAATATCTGGAGATTTTCTGTTATCCACTGCTGGCATATGACGTACTCGAAACACAGACAGAGTTTTGTCACATAGAGTTCTATACAAATGTGTAAATTTGTTGGGGTTTAAACATGTGAGATTTCTAATGTTTCTTTAATAAGGTATCCAAGCCCCTCAAATGATAAATCATTTAGCATAATTGTCACAACCATTCATGGGAACATCATTCCAACATAATCTAGGACAGTATCCCAGGTCTGTGGGAATTCCAACAGCATTGCATGTGGAATTTCATTGCAAGATTGTTAGGAAAGAGTTATTTCTATGCTCTTTACCCCCATCAACATTTCTTATGCTGCTGCTGTTTAACTGTAACCCACAATTGCTAGCCACATGGTGCTACCTGGAACTACATGTTCCTTGCAACATTTTTAAAAAATGCAACACTATATAGATAGGCTAGGTGAATGGGCAAGTAGGTGGCAGATGAAGTATAATGTAGGGAAGTGTGAAGTCATCCACCTAGGTGGTAAAAACAGTAGAGAAGATTCTTTTTTAGAAGGGGAGAGACTAGATAGTGTTAGCGTTCAGAGGGACTTGGGTGTCCTTGTACACCAGTCACAAAAAGTTAGTTTGCAGGTACAACAAGCAACTAGGAAGGCGTTCGTTACCAAAGGGTTAGAATATAAGATTAGGGAAGTCTTGCTGCAACTGTATAGGGCCCTGGTGAGACCGCACCTAGAATATTGTGTGAAGTTTTGGTTTCCTTATTTAAGAAAGGATGTACTCGCCTTGGAAGGAGTACAATGTAGATTCACTAGGTTGATACCTGGGATGAGGGGGATGAGCTATGAGGATAGGTTGAGCAATCTAGGCCTATATTATTTAGAATATAGAAGAATCAGAGGTGATCTTATAGAAACCTACAAGATTATTAAGCGGAACAATAGAATAGATTGTGGGGAGACTATTTCTCCTGGTTGGAGACACTGTAACCAGGGGTCACAGTCTTAAAATTAGGGGTCAGCCCTTTCGCACTGAGTTAAGAAAAAACGTCTTCACTCAGAGGGTAGTGAATTTATGGAATTCTCTACCCCAAAGGGCTGTAGATGCTCAGTCCTTGAACATATTCAAGACTGAGATTGATAGATTTCTTGTGGATTAAGGGATATATGAGGATAAGTGGGTAGGTGGAGATAGATTAGAAGATCAGCCATGATCTTATTGAATGGCAGGGCAGGCTCGAAGGGCCGAATGGCCTACTCCTGCTCCTAATTCTTATGTTTTTATGTTCTTTTGTTCTCCTGATTCTTATTTATCTGCACCACCGTGAAATTTTCTGCTCTGATGTATGTTCTAGTTCTGGTGAGTGCAGTATCTAATATCTCAATATTCCTTTCAATAATTGGGGTCTAATGTGCATATGGGATTCCTTAATTAGGGACACGGGATGTAATTGATTGCTGAGTTGTGGGAACTCCACTACCAGACAATCAATATTCCGAGCTGATGTGCTGTGTTACATATTGCTTTAAGGACCTAAGTGGCAATCGAATATGGATAATGCAAGGATAATAGGATTCTGGAAAAGTGACGGAGAACATTTAAAAGAGGTTGATTTGTAAAGTTGGAATTAAAGAACCGAGTGAATCTACATTGTGTTTTGGATTAAATAACATTACATGGTGTCAGAATGGAACCTGGAATGAAACTGACTACAATAGGGAATATGAATTGAAAAGTAAGATGCAGAGAGAAACAGAAATAAATGCAGTAACAAAATATGTGCAGATGTCTTCCTTGACGTCTCTGCCGCTTTCGACACTATCGACCATTCCATCTTCCTACACCACCTCTCCTCCCTCCTCAATCTCTGCGAACTAAACTCGACTGGTTTGCCTCCTACCTCTCCCATCATCTACACTTTGTCGCCACCAATGGCTTCTCTTCCTGGCCCGCACTGTCACCTGTGGCGGCCCCCATGGCTCTGTCCTTGGCCCCTTACTTTTCAACATCTACATGCTCCCACTTGGTGACATCATCCACGGACAGGGGGTTAACTTCCATAATTATGCGGATGACACCCAACTCTATTTCTCTGCCTCTACCCTCAACTCCAGGACTATAACTGTCTTGACAGACTGTCTGTCAAACATCAAGTCCTGGATGAGAGCTAACTTTCTACAATTGAATGTCAACAAAACAAAGGCCCTACTAATTGGCTCGCGCCAGCGCCTTCACTCATCAAGTGCTGGCAGCATCAACCTCCATGGTTGCTCACTCGATCTCTCCAAGCCATTCGGGAACCTAGGTGTCTTGTTCAACTCTTAACTGTCTTTCCTCCCCCACATCCATGCAATGACTCGCTCTGTCATTCCCCATTTCCCCAACATTGCCCATCACCCAGAGGATCCAATTCAAGATCCTGATCCTCACATTTAAAGCCCTCCACAACCTCGCCCCACCCAACATTCGTGACCTTCTAACCTCTTATCAACCTGCCCGCCTCCTCCACTCAGCAGCATCTGGCCTGCCGCACATCCCCCAACCCATCCGCCCCACCATTGGTGGGCAATCCATTAGCCACTCTGCTCCCAACCTCTGGAACTCCATCCTGTAGTCCCTCCACCTCGCCCTTTCCCTGGCCTCCTTCAAGTCCCGCCTCAAAGCTCTCCTCTTTGATGGTCCCATCGGTAACTCCTAATCCCCCCCTTCCATGCCCAACCCGTCCCCAACTAGGGTCTGACAAAGTGACTGTTCAGAGCTTCGGGTTGTCCTCCTGACATGAAAGGTGCTATATTAGTGTAATTTTGTTGTTGTTGTTGTAAATACAAAGACCATTGAAATTGAGCCTTGGAAATTTAAGGCACAATTGGTAATGGTTTGAAAGAGACTTGAACATTTTTGGACTAGCAGCAAATATAATGAAACTGCTACAGGAATAGCAGTGTGATATTTTTGAATGTAGCAGGTGAGGAAGCAAGGGAATATTTTGCTGGGTAGCGGGGAGAGGAGGGAGAGAGTTAGGAGGGGCGGGAGAGAGTTAGGAGGGCAGCAGAAGACACGATTGAAGAGGAACATTAGGAGACAAATATACCTGACCGGATCATGGTGGGCATAAAAGATACTTGGTTAAGAAGAAAGCTTTTTTTTTAAAAAGAAAACGGCTTCTAATGTTAGAATAAAGCTATAAAGGTAATAAGGATTGCAGAGGTGACAAAAATAAACACGAGAGACATGGGAGAGAAACTGGAATGGAAAAAGATGAACTAACCAGAAAGGAAAGTTGAAATGATACAGATGAAGAGTATGGAATACGGAGAATTGGCAGCCAAGAAGGAGGCCAAACAGAATGAACAAATGTGGCAAATGCAGATTAAAACATCATACGAGGACATGTCCTGCAGTAGGAAAAGAATGTTATCAATGGAAAAGATATGGGTATTATGCAAGATTATGTAGGCATAGAGAAGAAAACGTAAAGAGATATAGCAGATATAAAGCACTGGAGCAAAGTGAAATAGAAAGAAGAAAAGCAACAACAAAATTACATTTATAGAGCGCCTTTCATGTTGGGAGGAAATCCTGCGCTGAACAGTTAGGTCGGGACCCGAGCAGGGGGGTGGGGGGTTGTGGGGGGTAGGGGTCAGGGTAGGGGGAAGGAGAGTAGGAGAGTGGGGAGAGTTAGGAGGGAAGCAGAAAGCATGATCAAAGAGGAAGGTCTTGAGACCGGTCTTAAAGGAGGAAAGAGAGGAAGCGAGGCAAAGGGATTGCGGGATGGAGTTCCAGAGTGTGGGAAGTGAAGAGAGTACAAGAGGTCAAATAACCTGAGGAGAACCAGAATTTGGCAAATTATATCAGGGGAATATGAGAGGAGAAACAGCTCAGATATAGAATCCAGTGAAAGTGAGTAAGAGGAGGAGTACAATATTGCAGCAGTGGAACTCATAAAGTGCGTACACACCAAAGAAAAAGAAAAACAATAGTGGATTTGTATTTATGGTGTAAAAAAGTAAGGAAAGTAATTCAGTGCAAATTAGATACAGGAGCATAGACCAATGCAATGGCATGAGAAGAATATATAAAATTGGGAGAACCAAATAAAGGATAACAAACAACAACAAAATTACATTTATATAGAGCACCTTTCACTTTCAATAGATGGAAAGATAAACTGATGGCATATAACAAAAGAAAAATTTAAACAGTGGGCAGAGTAGTGATAGAAGTGATATACAAAGGGAGACAACATAGAATACAATTCTACATTCTAAAAATAAAAGCTGATACTTTATTCGGATTGGATGATATAATAAAAATGGGAATGTTAAAAAGATGTGGGAATGTGAAAATAGAAGAAAGTGACCCAAGGGAAATGGAAGAAATAGTAGGACAATGTGCACAGATGTTCGGAAATAGAGGATTAATGAAAGGAGTGTATACAATACGAATAGAAGAGATAGTACCACCAGTAATTTAGCCATTAAGGAGAGCACCAGAGGCATATTTTTTTTAAAAAATTGCCACCATCAATACAGAGACAAAGAAATTGGAAGAAACAAATACAAGAGCCACTGAAGGAAAACACTTTCAACAAAAGTGAAGCCATATTGTTTTGGAGGAAAAATTTAAAAACAGAACAACAATAAAATTACATTTAGAAAGAGCCTTTCACTTTGGGATGATGTCCCAAGGTGCTGATCAATGGAACACTAGATCAATGGAAAATTTTGGGGGAAAGACAAGAACCCCAGATCCTATTGGGTAAAAGATGGAAAAGGAAAAATATATACAGTGTATCGATAAACATCATGGGAGATCAAACAAAGAACAATAAAGAAAATACAGAATTTCATGAGAAATCATTGAAATTGGACCGTTCAAACCAAAGAACTCTTGAACAGAGTAGGGGGCCATTTGACCTTTTTTTTAATCTTTGCGATTCAAGTGAAACCTGGCTCAATGGGAAACACGATTGCCTCTGAGACACAAGATAATGGGATCAACAGCCCCAGTGGGACTGTGCATTCATATATTCTCAACTGAATTTCTAGGCAAAAGCAGCATTGTCAAAAGTGCCACCCTTCAGAAGCGATGTTAACTTGAGGTCCCAACTGTCTGTTCAGGTGGACCTTAAAGATAATAATAATAATCCTTGCATTGGTAAAGTGCCTTATGACATCTTCTAGATGCCTCAAAGTGCTTCACAGAATATACTGTAAAGCTTCACAGAAGACACTTGTTTTGTGGGCAAAATGCAGCAGACGATTGTACACAGCAGTGTCCCACAGACCATCATGGATTGAGTGTCCAATTTATTGTTGATAATTTTTTTAAGGGATTTTACTTCCCAGAAAAGTGATCCTCCAATCGATTAACAACCGGGGTTCCTACTTACTGCTAGGTAAACAGAGGGGTGTGAAGTAAGGAAACATGCCCAACGTATCACCTTGCCAGGAATTGAACCTAGGTCCAGTCAAACTTAGGTCCTGCTCTAAACACTAAGCTACAGGATTCCATACCACAGCACCTTATGGTGCTGCATACAAGTACGTTTCTCAAACAGATTGCTTCTGCAGCTAAAGACATAAGGAAACTGAACCTACAGCCTGCAAGTCACTCATCCCTAAAGTGTGACCCAGTGAAAGTAAACACAAAGGGAAAAGGAACTGCTAGATGGAAGCAGACAGCTGTTAGAGTTGGTGAAGAACTGGTTAAAATTAGTATAGACTGTTAAAACTGTTAAGTGGGCTAGAATAATATCATGTGATGTTTTTGCATAACTGCTGTATAAGATAAGGGAAGTTGCTGCACATAGTTGAGTCTTTGGGTATCACCGTGAGAAAAACTGGTTAGAACAGGATGCGATAAGAAGAGCATATTCTCTCTCGAACAAAGAAGTTTTGGGAGGAGACCTAAATAAAGCAGAGAGTGAGCTGAAAAAAACTGATGGAAGAGCTGTAACAAGACAGCAGCCCACGAGAAGACCGACACCCGTAGAGATCCTGAAACCGGAGTGTGCCGGGTAGTATATTTCATTACTGTATTGTGTTAAGAGATCCTAGTAGTATTTGTGCATTTGCCTGAACTAGCTTATGTATGCTTTAGTGTCAGCTCAATGAGTATGCCTGAATAAAGAACCTGCTTTTAAACTAAGGAATAGAGGCTGGCTGTAACCTTATTTCTGACTGGAGAAATTAATCTCTTAACACAGCCATTAAAGCAGTTTTAGAAGCTTATTCAGCTTTTCCTAAAAATGCAGCAAAGGCAACCTATGACCAAGCATGACACAAAGTCAAGAAGGGTGTGAAAGGTATGAAACGGGATCAATGGGTTGCTTCACTTCAACTACACATGAACAATCCTAAATCTTTCTTCCGCTGGCTGAAATCTCTCATCGGTAATAACCAGTGTTGGATTCTACAACAGACCCATGGGATTATCGTTATCTGAGCATTATGCATCATTTGGTATCTGACCTAACAGGCCATAGCAGAGATCCAAAAGCATGGAAGATGGAAGAGCTGTCAGGGGATGTGGAACAGATTGAAGGCCTTAACCATTGGGAGGAGATGGACTCTGCACTATATGGTACCCTGCTAATACCAAAGCAGCTGGTGCAGATACTGTTATGGTTGACGTCCGAAAAGTTGCTTGTGAGGAGGTGGATGGTGGGGAATGGTGAGCTCGCCTTGGAGAGGATTGGAGCTGCCCTCCTAACATTGGTTAGGAGGGCATTGGTTAATGGGATTCCTTCAAAGGCACGCACACATCAGTGTTCCAGAATGTAATTGTAGTTTCTAGCCACAAGAAAATTGCCCTAGTGTCTGCAACATATATACCAAGAGAATATGCATTCCAATAAATATCTCTGGAATTTCTTTGTGTGGGTGGGATGCATGTATTTCTGCTTGTTTTGGATCCTGGTGATGGGTTTCTATATGTGTCAAATACCCACCTGACCAAAACACTCACATAGATATTTACATTTTTTGAAGGCATTAATAGATGCATCATCAATTATTTGATGGGGGGAAATCATTATTAGGAACATAGATGTAACAGGCCATTATGTTCATCAAAGCTCTTTCTCCAGTCTGTTAATTTTTTTTTATCGCCAATACATGTATTTTCCTTCCTTTGTCTTTTATTCTCACATCCCTTAATACTCCTACTTCCCAAGTACCTATCCATCTCTCTTTTAAACATACCAATCGATTCTGCATCTAAGGCCTTTTGTTGCAGTGAATTCCACACTCTCATAATCATCTGTGCTGTGAAACCAGTAATCAATTGTTTTTTTCTGTTGCTATTGTACAACCCAATTCAGAATGTCACCCTGTGGAGAATCTATCAAGTAATAGATCCTCCTAATCTCAGCAGCCAGTCTCTGTACGTCTGTAAATGGAACAAGTGTAGATAGTTTGAAATAGAATCACGTAATACCTTCAATAGCAGCAATACAGAATTCTGTTATCTAATGTCCAACCTTGTGAATTTTGTACATAATTTTACATAAGTGCAAATGCACTATTAGCATTTGAAAAGAAATGCTAGGTACTGTATTTAGGAATAATTTTCCTTAATATTTTTGTTACGATAAATGTATTTAACTGAGATTATCTTAATGCATGTGAAATCTACTTTCCCTTAAGGCCATATTTCTATTTCAAAAATGCATCATTTTGCATGTCTGCAACTTTCATTTATAAAGCACCTCCTCATGCAAGGTAACTTCACAGAGCGCTTGAACGTTGCAGAGCATGACAGCGAGTCGGAGCGAGGCATGGTCAAAGAGGAAGGTCTTCAGGCGCAAAGAAAAGATGGAAAAGGAAGGGTTAATGCAGAAGGATAGAGGAAGAGTGTTCCAGAGATTTGGGGTGTAGTGGCTGAAACCACAGTTCCCAATAGTGGAATGGGGGCACGAGGGACATGCAGAATGCCAGAGTCAGTTGAGCAGATGCAGTGGAACATAGGATCAAGAGTAGGCAATTCAACCCTTTGAGCCTGTTCTGCCATTGAGTTAGATCATGGCTGATCTGTACCTCAACAAATCATTTCAATTCTAATTTCTAATGGGTTGTGGGTTAAGCCTGTCAGAGAGGTAGGGACTCGCCAGGGCACAAATGGATTTGAAAACTAGCGTGAGGATCTCAAAATCTATTTGTTCAATGATGGGGGCCAGTGAAGTTTGGCTATGATGGGGAAACAGTTTAGTGTGGGTGATTATGCTGTTGACACAGTTTTGGTTCAGCTGAATCCGGTGCATGATGGAGTTGGGGAGATTGGTGAAGATGGGTTTGAAAAGTGGGAAGATGTAACACCTGATTTTTTTGCTTTTAATATGAAGCTGATTATTTTACATAACAATTTTACTTAATAATTTCCTGTCCATGTTGCCTCTCCTCCTTTGTGCAAATTTTCTAATCCCAATTAATATGCAGCATGAGCCACCATTACCCACCAAGATGCAGGCCTCAAGGTTCCTCCAATATTCATCTATGTGTGTTATGATTTTATCCTGTAGGGCCTCTGGGTCTCACAGCCATTAATATATTCATCTGAAAATGCTTGAGGTTTGTCACTTGAAAAATTGAACATATTTGTTGGTGCAAATGCAATTCAAAAATGCTGGTAGGTTAACAAAGTGGAATTCATCCTCAAAATCACTGGAAGTGATTCCTAATGCATCAGTAAGTTTACATCACTCATTCCATTATCGGAAATTCATTCCAATATACAAAACAGCAATTCTATTGATTTAAGTACTTTGTTGATAATAAAATCTGATCCAAGCATGAGTTATAGCACCAGTGGCATATTAAATGCTTTGAAATATCAGAAACTTTGAGGGTTACTTAAAACGATACGATCCATTTTCCAATTTTTCAATTGGTATAATTGTTGTTAAAGTACGATGTGCTGCTTTCTGCAGGTCACTAAATTTATATAAAAATTATCAACACTCAAAAAATAGATCCATTGATTCTCAGATTTCCATTTTGTTTTCTTTCACCAGTTTTCTGCTTCAGGTTTTTTTTCTTCTCTCTTTTTCTGAAGGTTTTGGAGTTTTGTTTTCTTCCAGTAAGGGTATAATTTCACAGATACTAGTCACCTCACAATACCATATCCAAGTGACCATCATTCATATGGAGACTTGAGAGTCTGTGGCATCAGACTCTCATTACTCAATGTCCATACTTATGTATCTCTGGCAAAAAGTCAATTCCATCTGGATGTAGATTTACTCCATTTATGCAGCATTTCACAGTATCCAGAATTTGGCAAATAGAGCATTACGTTTTTTTTTAGCAGTTTTTAAGAATGAAATTCAATAATTTTGCAAGCTGAAATGCTACTTTAACAGAGTGGGTGTGTGCCCAGGGGAAATTTGGAAGAGAATCTTGGGTTCTGTGTAGTCATACTTTATTTTAGAATATTAATCCCTTACAACAATTGGCTTGTTGATGTATTTAGAAGTTAATGAAAATATTTACAATGAATTTATGATACTAAATACTAATAATCCTTATATAATAATCCTTATAATAACAACAACAACTTGGATTTATATAGCACAGCACAGATATTTCCCTCTCTAAACTACAGTGGTTAGGCCAGCCCAACAACAAAATTACATTTATAGAGCGCTTTTCAGATTCGGAGGATGTCCCAAAGCGCTGAATAGCCAGGTTGGGACCCGAGAAGGTGGGGGAAGGGTCGGGGTAGGGGAAGGAGAGTAAGAGAGGTGGAAGAGTTAGGAGAGGAGCAGAAGGCACGGTCGAAGAAAAAGGTCTTGAGACCGGCCTTGAAGGAGGAAAGAGCCCAGATCATAGCCCAGCTATGATCAGATAACTCAATCCAAATCAGGAATCAAACTTGTGTTCTTCCCAGCCTGTATGGCTCAGACTGAACAAACAAACTGAGCATTGGTCCAGCTCATTCTACCCCTAACATTTGGATTTGTTATCAGGCAGACATTATGTTACATTGAGGGTACCTGGAAGAATTAATTTTTCCATCACTATAATGGAGCTGCTCACAGGTCAATCAGGGAGCAGCAGTGCCACCCATCATGGGTGCTGGTCAAACTCTTTTGAGCAGACACGTGAGGAAGCCTATTTGAGTATCACATGGATATTATGGAGGTGGGACTGAAGATGTAAACGTGTAACCCATCTCTTTGACTGTGCCTTTGGGACACCTCCCTCTTATCTCACACCAGGCTCAGGTTTCCATTCCATCTTTTAAAGCACTTTGAGATGCTTTCCTACATTGAAAACGCAATGGGCAACATATGTAAAAGTTCTAATAACTTGGTGGAACAGGTTCGATGGGCTGAATTGCCCTCCTTCTGTTTTCATTTCCTTTCTTCTGTTATTGTAATTCAGCAATTGTTATTACTGTAAAGTTTTTTTTTAAAAAAACTAGTAGCTAGTTGTAGCCACTTAACAAAGGTCACATCATCAGTTCACAAAGGTCACATTATCTACATGATCATCATCTACATCATCTTAAAGCAGGTTGAATTTTTTTTTACAACCACTCAAAATGTATATATTCTATGTGAGTGTATGTATTATTCCAAGTACACAAGATGTAATGGATTGAACAGAACATTAGCAATGAATTAGTCATCTTCACAGCGTAACGGAAACTGAAGCAAGGAAGATTACACCTTAACTTGCCATGAAAAAGGTATTAACTAAGCAGATTCTGAATTCCTGGTCCATTTCAACTTCAAAAATGTTTTGCAAACATGCCCAATTTCATCTTCTTACTTGTCACTGTAAGCAATTGAGAGTCTGGCTTTGCTTTGGAAAATATGTCTTCTTCCCTAAGACTAATTAATAAAAACAGACTGTTTGCACTACACTTTAAAAGAAAAATGGAGTGGATTAGCTTGAGAGCTGAAATGCAGGGATGTAGACTTTGGTTGAAGAGGTATTTGCTGTACCTCAAGCTGCCTATGAGGCTTATCAACGAAAGTGTGCAATGGAAGCCTATCCCAGTGCTCAAAAGATTCTGGATGCAGGCTTTATTTGTAGACAGTGTACAACACTTTACAGGTACATTACATAAACATGGAAGAATAACAAAGGCACAAAGGACTATGCAAATCAATGAATCAGTAATCTCCCTGTGGTACCAAAGCAGCACAGATCAGACCAAGAATATGTACCACCGGATCTGTTCAAGGCATCATTATATCTGACGACTGACAATCTAACATATATTACAAAATAATCCCTGGTCTGAGAGTAAGTGACAGCTCTGTGTAGTCACATCTTTATTTTAGAATATTAATCCCTTACAACAATTGGCTTATTGATATATTTAGAAGTGAATGAAAATACTTAACAGCTACATTGAATTTATAATACTAAATACTAATAATCCTTATAATAACAACAACTTGGATTTATATAGCGCCCTCCACACCAGTCGGCGTCTCAGAACGTTTCACAAGCCGTGGGATTGAAGACTTCGACAAGAGCCAAAGAGTGTGGCTTCCGTCTTGTCAACATTGAGCTGAAGGAAATTTGTGTTCATCCAGTTCTTGATGTCTGACAGGCAGGCTGACAGAACAGCAGGGGACTGGGGAATCACAAAATTGAGTCCTTCCCCATCTCTCCTTCCTCCCTCTCATCCACCATCACCACTACGAAACCCACCACCTGCTGCCTTGACCTTCCCACCAACTTGCTGATCACCCAGCACCCCGTCATCTGCCTACTGCTGGCAGACATCATTAATTAGGCCCTCTCCTCAGGATCAGTCCCTCCTCTCCTCAAAACCACTGTCATCAACCCACCTCCTTAAAAAACCTACAACCCAGCGAATACCATCCTACCTCAAATCTACCCTTCATTGCAAGAGTTTTAGAACACGTTATTGCTAATCAACTCCACGCACACGTCTCCACCACACCCTAATTGAACACCTCCAGTCCAGTTTCCACCCTTCCCACAGTACAGAGACTGCACTTGTGAAAGTCACAAATTATCCTTCCTCCCCCACATGCGGCTTCTGCCACATTGCCCATCTCCGCCAATATCTCAAGCAAAAAGCTGCCAAAATCCTGGTCCATGTCTTTGTCACCTTTGGCTGGACTATTTCAACACCCTCCTCAATGGTCTCTCCTCCACCACCAGTCACAAAATCTAGCTCACAGAGAACTCTGCGCCTGCATTCTCACCCAAACCAAACTTTGCTCCCTGATTGCCACAGTCCTTGCCAAACTTCACTGGCTCCCTGTCACAGAGTAGATTGACTTCAACATCCTCACTCTTGTGTTTAAATCCCTCCACCCTTTGCACCCCCCTATTTCTCTAACCTCCTCTCTCCTCACAGTAGTACCCGCTGCCTCCATTCTACTTGATCTGGCCTTCTCCTTGTCCCCTGAATACTCCATTTCATCAGTAGCAGCCGTGCTCTCAGTAACTACAGCCCGAACCTCTGGTACCCAATCCCTCCACCTCACCCCCTCCTTTTCCATTTTCAGGTCGTGTCTGAAGACTTTTCTGTTTGACTGCGCCTACAGTCACCTTCCCCCTCCCACTGGCTCGGCCTCAGGCTCCGCTATTGTGCAACGCCATCTGTCGTGGAGGGCGCTGTATAAATCCAAGTTGTTGTTGTTATGTATTATATGTTGAGTCCTGTAGCTCAGTGATTAGAGCACTCACCCTACAAGCAAGAGACCTGGGTTTGAATCCCGTCAGCGTGAAACCTTGCATACTTTTCCTTACTCCACACCCCAATAATAATCCCTAAAAAAAAATTAGGTCACTCAATCCATGACTGTTTGTAGGACACTGTTATGCCAACTGGCCACTGCGTTTCGCTCAAAAATATACAGTCAATTCACTTTACCGTATATTCAGTGAAGCACTTTGAGATGTTTAGATGTAAAAAGTGCTATATCAGATGCGAGGATTATTATTATATATGGTATAGAGCCTTTATGTCAGGAGAACATCTTAAGGCACTTCACAGCATATACTGTAAAGTGCAGTCCCTGTGTATTTTTGTAAGTGAACTCGGCAACCAAATTTCAACACAGCAATCCCCCACCAGGTGTACAGTTGAGAACTAGTGTGGCTATAACCTAATTACAAATTAGTAACTTGTTACTGAAATTATTGACTGGTTGATAGGATGTTATCCCACCCACCCCTCCCATCTCCAGTGCCTTGAGACACCCTCCCGATTTGAAAATATGATTTTGTTATTGTGTTGTATCCTTAAGTCATCAATGTTGTTGAGATGTAATGTATCTCCATCCAGTAATACTGACATTGGAAGTTGCTTGAATATCCATTATGAAGGATGTGGTAGTATATTAGCAAAAGATTATTTTACATGATTTATTTGATAGTGACAGTGTATTATAGCAGAGTTTGCATGTGTATCAAAAATAACACTGAACATTTGCCTTATAGAGCTCTCTGTGTCAGCCTGTCACAGTTGGGTAGCACTATAATATCAAATGCAAGCATTATTATTTTTATTATTATCTTAATGCATATGCAAGTAAATAAACTTAGACCTTATACTCACTGGCAATTTAGAGTATACCAAAGTCTCCAGCTGCTTTTAAGGGTATGTTGACAGTTCTTGGTATTTTATGAGCCAATTCAACCCTGCACCTGCTGCCAATGCATTCTATGCCTGCTGTAAGGCTCCTAACTTCTGTCGCCTTATCACCTAATGTGCAGTTCCAACAGCTTTCAAACCTATTCCTGTGCAGCCAAACTTCTATCCCTGATATTATGCCTTTTCTTTCTTTGTAATGCCAGTAAGTCAGGGGCCAGTACGTAATTATTTTGGAAGATATCTCTTGTAAGGGGTGGCGTGTTGAGTACTTCACTGGAACCGTTGTTATAAAGGGTGAGCAAAGAAATTGCTTTAAAATTGAACAATGAAATTCCCTTCCTGGAAAGGATAAATAAATTCAAATCGGGGAATGGGGCAAAAAGTATGGGGAGGGAGCAGGTAAGTGGAATGTGATATGTTGCTCTTAAAGTACCTCGGACAGACATAATAGGTTGAATGACCTTCCTCTGTGGTATAAATTTCTACAGTTCTAAAGCTGATATTGGACAAAAGATTTGATTTTAAAACAACTGTCAATCAATTGAGAGTGTATATCATGCATATTAAGGAAAAGCTGTGGATATGCTGTTCCATTGCCAGAGATTTGCTTGCAATTCGCTTCACCCACAATGAGTACACTTTATAGCATATTCTGTGAAGGTCAAATGCAAGGAATTATTATTATTATTCTTTCCGTCCTTAGTTCATCCCTCAGAATCTCCTGGAGTCAACACATTAGAGAACCTAGAAAAATGTAATGGATAATAGACCCGGCAAAGGTAACACTCTTCTACTCCCTTTGTCTTTCAATCTTTAGACATTGGGTGCTCTCTCGTATCTCACTCCAGTGAACATTATTGATGTGTGAAACATGACAGCAAATGTAAACAGCTAATTCAGCACAGACCTGGTATCAAATATGGGATGTTTGCAGTCTCCAGACCATAGTTACTCACTGGTGAAAACTGTGAGTCATATTTTCCTACTCTCGATCGTATATATTTATTTTTAAAAACGTTAAGATTGTTTTTGGTGTACCGTGATCAGACATAATATTTATGTGTTCGAAGTTATTGAATGTGATAATACAAGATGAACCAAAAGTTATGATACTGATACAATGTCTAATACTGAGTGTGAGTGTCTGAGCTCCTGTAGCTCAGTGGTTAGAGCATTCGCCTTACAAGCATGAGACTTGTTTTCGAATCCAGGCAGATCAGAGCAAAACCTTGGGCAAATTTCCTTACTCCACATGTCTGATAATATTCTGTCCAAAAAAACCCTTAATAATAAAATTGGTCATTTCAATCCACAACTGTTTGTGGGACACTGCTGTACGGAATTGGCTGCCGCGTTTCGCCCACAAATATGCAGTCAATTCACTTTACAGTATATTATGTGAAGTGCTTTGAGACATTGATAAGATTTGAAAAGCACAATATCAAATGCAAGGATTATTATTCAATTATATTCTATAGGTCTTAAAGACCTTTTATTTAATATACTGTAATAAGGCAGTTATCACAACTAGTTAATTGGTGAGCATTATCACATTGACCCAATGTCACATTTACAGTCAATAGCTATAATTGGACAAAGAATGAAAAAGATCCCATAGCTCAATTCAAAAAGGGAAGGGAGCTACTCCCAGTATACCGGTCAACACTCCCCCAGGTAAAGCTGCTCATTCACTTCATGGCTGTTTGTGGGACATTGCTATGTACAAATTGGTTATTTTGTTTGCTTACAAAATATAGAGTCACTACATTCCTCAGAAATACCACAGATATTCCTAAGATACACTCTTGAATGTGGTGATAAGGTGCTCCTTGTCCTCCTTGACCTCTCTGCTGATTTCGACAGTATCGACCACTCCATCCTCCTACACTGCATCTACTTTTAGCTCCATCTTCATGGACCTGCCCTCGCCTGGTTTGACACTTATCTTTCTCACCATCTCCATTTTGTTGCCATCAATGGCTTCTCTTCCAGCCCCCAAATTGTTGCCTGTGCATCCCCAGGGCTCTGTCCTTGGCTCCCTACTTTTCAATATCTACACACTAATGTCCAACTGTATGCGGATGACACCCAACTCTATCTCTCTGCCTCTACCATCGATTCCAGGAGCACTGCTGTCCTAACACATTGCCGGTCAGACATCAAGTCCTGGAAGAGAGCTAACTTTCTACAGTTGAATGTCAACAAGACTGAAGCCCTCCTGATTGGCTCTCCTTTACACATCAGGCACTTGCAGCATCAACCTTCATGGTTGCACACTCCACCTCACCAAATTAGTCAGGAACCTAGGTGTCCTTATTCAATCCTCAACTGTCTTTCCTCCCCCACATCCAAGCAATGACCTGCTCTACCTTTCCTCACCGCTGTCACATCGCCTGACTCCCCCACTACCTCACTCCTGAGGCTACTGAAACTCTCATCCATGCCTTCATCACATCCAGGCTTAACTATGCCAATGCCCTGTTTGTCAGCCTTCCCAACTCCTCCTTCCATAGGCTGCAGATAATCCAGAACTCTGCGGCCCGTGTCCTCTACCGCACCAAGCTCCGAGACCGCATCACTCCCATTCTTGCCTGAATCCATTGGTTCCCCTTCATCCAGAGGATTCAATTCAAGATACTGGTCCTCACCGTCAAAACCCTTGATGTCCTCACCCCACCCTACCTTTGCAACCACCTACCAATCCGTCCGCTTCCTCCACTCAGCGAGTTCCGGCCTGCTACATGTCCCCTGATCCACCCGCCCCACCATCGGTGGGCGAGCCTTCAGCCACTCTGCCCCATACCTCTGGAATTCCATTCCACAGACTATCTGCTTCACCCTCTTCCTAGCCTCCTTCAAGTCCCACCTCAAGACCCTCTGCTTCAATGGACCCATTGGTCTCCCCAAATACCCTCCTTTCCCTCCATCCTCCCCGATCCCAACCCCAGCTTGGCTCTCGAACATTGACTATCGAACACCTTGGGACATCCTGACTACATGATATGTCGAGCCTTCAGCCTCTCCGCCCCATCCTTTGGAATCCCATCCCACAATCCCTTCACCTTACTCTCTCCCTTGCCTCCTTCAAGGCACATCTGAAAATCCACCCCTCCTACCATGGCCTCCACCTCTCCTGATTCCACCTGAATCTCTGGTCTAAATCCCTGACTGTCCCACATCTTGGGAAGTCCTACCTACATGAAAGGTGTTTTACAAACGTAATTTGTTGTTGTTTTTGAAGACAGTATTTTGCATTTTCAATTATGATGAAATAAATAATTGTGCATACAATTGGACATGAAGCACAAACCTACTTGGCTGCAGTGCTAAGTAAAAGGTTTATCTATTCAGTTGGTTGTATCAAGAAAATAAAGAGCCAATAATGAATTGGTCACTTCAATCCACAACTGTTTGTGGGACCCTGCTATGCTGCGTTTCACCCACCCAATATACAGTCAATTCATTTCACAGTATATTCTGTGAAGCACTTTGGGACATCAAGATGAAGTGAAATAACTATATCAACTTCAAGGATTATTCTTTTTATTATTACTGTCACTGCATTACTATATTGAGCTCTTTACTCTTTCTCTCTGCCTTTTCTATTTTGAGTGTCTCTCTCTCTCTCTTTCTGAGTCTTTCCAACTTTCTTTCTCAATCTCTATATGACCATCCTACACTGCTTTCACTACGTAAGAATGCTCTTCATCGTGACATTTTACAGGGTAGTTGTAAAATCCACCATGCACAGCAACTAGATTGTATCCTTAAGAACCATTTGCACAAGTGCACATCTTCGCACATGCACAGAGCTGATTATTTTATTATCATCCCAGCCTATGTCCATTTCCTTTTCAGAGTCCAATGTGGATAATTGTGTGTGGATAATAGTGTTCTACTGCAGAGAAGGGAAATGTTATAGTCAATAGTCATTGCGAATTATGCTACCCAATTTTTAAACACTATGTAAATTCAAGACGGATCATTTTTCATATCCACTAAATTCACCTTGAAGATCCTCCTCAGAAATGAAGGTACCTGTACTGAGGATTTCACCTGAACCGCCAGTGATAATTATTGACTGCTCTTGATTGCATTTCTGAAGTGATGATTAGTACTGGTGATAATCATCACATGCTGCAAATATGACCTCTTCCAAATAACAATATAAAAAATATACAATTAAATACAGTATATAAATTATTAGACATCATCATTAGATAAATCACAGTGAGTTTTTTTATGGTTTACTTTGTGGGTGATGGCTGTCTGTGATCATGGTATAAGATTCCGTTTATTTATGGGACACCATAATGCAAAAATTGTCTTGTAACCTCTAGCTCTGACAAAGATTAAGCTAACATGAGTAATATCACAGTCTGGATATAAGCAATTTGTCTAGACACTCTTCTGCAGGTATTTCACTGGAATTGGAATATTTTAATGAGTGCTTGATATTTCAGAAAGGGAAAAGATAATAAACATCAATAAATATCTCCCAATAATTGTGCAGTACCACTGAGCAGTAAATTGTGCAATCAGTTTATTCTTGCTAGGTTAGGTATGATCGTTAGCATCATATTAGAGAAAATCTAAGACTAATTTCCCATGAAGTGAAGAAACCATAGATTATTTTCAACTGATCCTATTGCATGCTTAGGTAATAATATTATGAATAGCTTCATTGTTAATAACAGTTTGAAAAAGATGTACTGCACTCATTAATTTGATAACAAATTTCAATTATACATCTGTTCACAGGTCCATAGTTATAATCAAAAATATCAATAGTCAGAATTAATTTTGCAGTTTGTTCTATAATTATAATTATATCCCAATGATATCCATAATAATATTCTTTGAAATTACATTAAACAGCATAATAATATTGTGGTTAGAAATAATGAATGCAAAGCTCTGCCATGGAACGTTTTCAAGGTCACGGTGAACATACCAATTGTAACTTACTGTTTATATGCAGGACTGTATGAAAAGTTGCAAATGTGATTAAAATGTGCTGCTTTTAACTATCTTCCTCAACAATTATTTTAAATTAATTGATCTACAACACAACAACACAATTACATGTGTAAAGTGCCTTTCACACCGGGAGGATGTCCCCAGAGAGATCTATTTAACTATCGACATGTTGCACTCCGCTGCACAAAATACAGAGTCTTAATTTAAGAGCAGAGGATTAGTCCCTCTGTATTGGAGCAATGCACTGCTTATTTTTCATATCTCCTCAATTAACCTAAAAGAACCTCAGAACACAAGTCAGTGTGATGACTGTCAAGTGAATTAGAAAAATAATACCAAGGTATTGACATTTGTCTGCATCACTGTGGCAATGCTAGGAGTAGAAATTAGCTGATCCAGTGTGAAAATGCTTCGTAGTGAGCACATTTTCAGCTATTAAAATGTAGAGGCCATGACTGCAAATGTTCTTGCAGCTTAATGTCCAATAAGATGTATCAGTGTGGTTGGATGACATTAATATTACTTTATTCCATGAATACAACATGAAAGTAGAAGATTGGTGTGTTCAGTTAGCTTTGTCACATCCAGTTTCAGAAATACATGCTACTCTTATTGTAAAATGCCCTCAGGAGACGAGCATTTTCCGTGTTTAACAAGCCGTGTGTTACGGTGAGTATCCTGAATCTTACAACTTTAGTGCAGCATGGAAATATCCAGAACTAAGGTTCAGCAATTTGGGAATCATTTATTCATCCATACTGTTCAAATAACTAAAATATGTATTTTTAAATGTTATCAGTTATAATATCTAGCTTTTAATTCATTCTCATGTTTGCATTCAGTTTCACCTCGTGATGATAAGCCTTTTGAGCAAAATGACACAATAAATGTTCTGTTTCTCACTTTGTTGCCTGAATATTTCATTTGACAAAATATCAAAAGAAGTATATGGGTAAATATATATAGGTGCCAAGCATACTGAATTATACAAAGATCTCAGGCTCAATTCATTTCCTGAGCTAATTGACCTCTACTGGAGCGGCAGTGGTTCCATTTACTATAATTGTTTTTCGTATCCGCTTGATTCAGAAGAATTTTTAAAAATCAGGCAAAGTTCAGTCAACTTTGCTGTAAAGTTGCATTGTGTGTAGGTATCAGAAGGGTAAAGTTCCAGAGGTCTGTAAATGTGTGTCAAGTGGCATTTTGTAGATTTTTTAACATATGAATAGATTTGTATGAATTTTCTATGGAGAGAAATCCGAAAGTGCAATTCATGTAAAACCAGTTGTCAAAGAGTATTGATGCAACAGTTATTTTTCACACAAGTATCTCAACAAGCAGTTAATGATAGAATGAACTAGAGATTTTTTAAGTTAACGTGAAGCTTGTTCAGTTTATACAGCGCATTTAATGAAAACCACAAACTTTTTTTCGTGTAATAAAGAAAGCTTTAGTGTTGATATTATGTTTATCAAACTAAGTGACCCTTATGTATATTACAGTTTTGACTACAAAAGATAATCACAAACACTTCAAGCTAATTCCTATGAAGATGTCATTTCAACATAAAGTGCGTTGTATCAAGGGCAAGATAATTATTAAAATGGAATAATCTTACCACTACAATACTGGATCATCTACTTCACTACAGCATTTTAGAATAGCACAAGAAAAGCTCATTTGCACCTTTGGATCTTTAATGTTCACCAAAATATAGGCCAATAGGAATTTGTTTTAAGGTCGCATTCAAAACACAGCACCTCAGATAATGCAAAACAACCAACAACACCCCTCGATTCCTCCCCCATATCTCACTGGAGATTCATCCTGGACAATGAAGCTACAATAGCCACAAAAAAAATGTAGGCTCCTATCTCCTACAGAAGAATTGCCTTCATGTGTACTGTTCATCAGCAATTGGTTGTGCGCAAATGGCTGACTGGTTTCACCCCCACAAAATACAGTCAATCAACTATACAATATATTCTGTGAACTGCTTTCAGACACTCAATTACGTGATAAGGCACTATATTAAATGCAAAGATTATTATTATTGCTAACCTCATCAAATGCAAAATATTGGTCAACATCACAGAATATAATTCATCCTCGCTGATAAAAATGACTTTGCTTCTTTCTGAAATGGTGTTCTTCATCTGCAAACAAAATATTTGCATTGACTCAAAATTACTTCAGGTCATCATTACCAAAGATAAATGATCAAAGACAAATGTTCAAATCACTAAGGATGCACATAGGACAATTTATACAACATTACTATTCTGTTTACATGCTCTACAATTGTGACTATTAATTCTTACTTCATTTCAAGAATAGTCGGTCCAGTCTGCTCTGTCTTTTGGGATGGAGTTGATGTAATATGTTTACATGTGACTAAGCAGAAATTAATATCCCCATTGATGTGATTTACAACCTACAGCTCATCTTTCATACATTCAATGTGAGGATATTAATGGCAAAATAATTAAATGAGCTCTCTCTGCACTAACAAAGTTGCTCCCCTGACTTAAACCTTTAAAAAGCTATATCTATGTGTGAACATAAGTCCAAGGGCAGCTATTACAATTTAATTGCTTCAAGTAAAAAATGTAATGCAAGTTAAACATTACTTACAAACAGTGTGGTATTTACTACAATGGTATATTAAGGGTTTAACTTTTGCCATTCATTTAAAAACAAGCAGACATTCTGATGGTCCACTGTGAATCTTGCCTCTCTGAATATCATTTTGAGTTGTCTAATATTTGTGCTCTTTTTATAGAATTATAACAAGTTTACATCCATATAGCATATTTCATGCCAGGAGAACATCTCAAAGTGCTTCACACAGCTGACTAGGACCCTGGGATCAAGAAGACTTGTGTGGAATTATATAGAATATTACAGCACAGAAATAGGAGAGTTCCGCTATCTACTATTGAATATTGGTTAATTTTTTAATGTTAATAAAGTAATCTAATTGACAGTGGCCCTTAACTGACAATAATTTTCCCTTGAAACTTCTTGAAAGCCACAAAATCTTTAAGAGTCAAACAGTAGAGGAAACCAAAAACACAAATACTGCACCTGCTGGAAATCTGAAACCAAACAGAAATCATTGAGAATACTCAGCAGCATCTATGGAGAAAGGTGAGTCAATGTTTCGGGTCAACGACCCTTCGTAAGAACTTCATCACTTTTCCTTTCTCCATAGATGCTGCCTGACCTGCTGAATGTTCCCTGCGATTTCTGTAGAGGAAACCAAGGAACTATATGTCGTGATAATTTGGTCACTGAAGCCACAACTGTTCAAGGGATACTGCTGTGCACATAGGGCAACCGTGTTTCGCTTACAAAATATATATGTCGTAAATTTATTTTATAGTACATTCTGTGAAGTGCTTTGAGATGCTTAGAAGGCGTGATAAGGCTCTATATCAAATACAAGGATTATTATTATATAACTATAAAGTGTATTGTATTATTTAGGTGGATTAAACTTTCCCTTTCCAATTTAATATGTATTCCCATGTTCTTTCTACTTATGGATAATTGATTTTAAACAATGTGTGGACAGATGAACAAGAAACATCTATTAATGAATCTATTCAGCAACTCCCAATTCCCACTTCCCTCCTCCCTCCTCACCGCCCCCCCCCCCCCCACCCCCCACCACCCCCAGTCCTCAGCTCAGGTCTGAAACAGTGACTATCCAGCGCCTTGGGATGTCCTCCTGACATGAAAGGCACTATACAAGTGGAATTTGGTCAATGTTGTTGTATTCAGATCTCATTTTATTTAATAATTATTTTTTAATGTTCCGGCAGAAGTAAATGACCTTTGCCCTCTATACACCACACTATTTACTGTCAAAATGTCAACTGTCTGGAGCAGAAGGATGTTTTGCAAGCTCCAGGAATCAAAGAGATAATTTTGTTGGAGATTTTCATGTTTGAAAGCTCACACTGTGCTGGGATACAGTGCTGATTTTATGGGCTATTACCACAGCTCCAATTTTGTACTAACTTTCACAAAGCATTCACTCAGCAGGAGATACTGCAAAATAGAACACCAATGGACTGGTGCCTAATCTAATGCAACATTCACGCATTGCAAGTCATCACAGCATGAGATGCTGCAATCAATGCCGCCTCCCGATCCCCCCACCCTCCCCTCACCCAACTTGCTTTCTGAAGGATGTAATAAAAGTTTGGATCAAATCATCTGAAGTACCTCCACTATATTGCAAAATTAATATTTAATAAGAAATTACACATAAATTTTAAAGCTTGATGCATCAGGCCATCATCTAATACTACATGTGAGGCTGTGTAGGAGTAATGAATACAAAAAGGCATTACGGTCATACTTCATCATTAATTGTACTGTGACTGTAATGTTATGAATCACTGCACTATCATCGTGGAAGAGTGCAACTGGCAGCAAAGACAAGACTCTGGAAACATTGTGATGAGCCAATGAATTTACTAGCTGCCCTATTAAGCTCAGCGGACGTTATTTATATTTTTCATATGTTCTCATTCATAAACACAGCTAAATGACCATTGACCATTCAGCCTCAACATACAAAAGTTATAGTCAAACCTTTTACTTGCCTCAATGTGAGATGTGTCCTGTCTGAATTGGAAACAAAGGAGAATATACAGAAGTGAATAGCTTCTGCTGTTTCATAGCTCAGTGGTGGTGCCCATTTACATCCTCGTGTCATGAATGCAAGAGTGTTATGATGTGATTTCTCCCTTGGTACATGCTCCACAGAGAGATTAACTTTGTTTCTTTCATCAGCACAGAGCAGACCTTTACCAGTTTGCTTCCATAAAAATCAAGACAGTGTAATCCTGACCTGAACATGAACGTGAACCCAAACATGAACTACATTACTTGTGAGCTGGTTTAATATGTATACGACATATTTTGAGCATATACTTTGTTCCCATAGTTTCAGTGCTAAATAATGATACAAAGCACTTGACCAAAGAAACAAAAGATACATTAACTGCAGAATGGTTTACGAATACATCAGTGGTCTTCAAATCTCTTCACTCCTCTGCACCCCACTATCTCTCTGACCTCTCTCCCCAAAACAGCACCCGTTGCCTTCGCTCCTCTGGTTCTGGTCTCCTCCTGGTTCCCCAAATCCTCTGCTGCACCATCAGCGGCCGTGCCTTCAGCCACTTCGCCCCGAAGCTCTGGAACTCCCTTCCTCATTCCCTTCACCTTGCTCCCTCTCTCCCTAGCTTCAGGTCTCGGCTTTCTGTTCGACCGTGCCTTCGATCACCTTTTTCCCACTCCCCCTGGCTCGGGCCCGAGATCCGTTATTGTGAAGCGCTCTGAGATGCTGTCCGGCGTGGAGGGCACTGTATAAATTGAAGTGGTGTTGTTGTTGGTCCTTTGCCTGCAAACAGTCATTGTTGAGATGCTTTGTCCTTCTGTATCATTCTCTGACATAAAGAGGAGTATAGAAATCGTACAATTCTGCTCCCTTCTTTCCCCTATTCCCTTCGCAATCCTGAGCCAGAGGAAAAGTGGACAATAACGAACCCCATAAATTCATCTTGTGGAAACTGAATCTTAAATCTGGTGTTAGTGCACATGTGTTTTTAAGGGCTCAACTAAACTTCACACAATGCGGTTGAAAGTCTGGTTAACAAGTAATACTAATTGGGTGTAGATAGTGATGTCATATAGTGTAACCAGATATTAATGGAATTATAGTCTTTTCGTTTGGGTGGGGGCAGGCAATCTGATAATATGGCAAGAACAAATCACAGGCTGTTTTCATCCAAGATATGCTCTGCTAAGGGATAATCCTTCACTTGTAGGAATATGTCTGCTACACATATCAATGGGAAGGAAAACAAATGCCTCATTGTCTCCCACGCATGTGGACAGGAACCAACCAGCCTGGCTTCATAGGTAGGACTTTGAGGGGAGCCACTGGGAGCAGGAATTCTTCAGGTAGAGTCATCCTAGCTGGATAAGTCTTGCCAGACAGTGCTCACAATGGCAAGCTGTGTGATTGTAGCTGTTTAAGATCCAGCAGTACCTAATTCCACACTCTGGTCCCCAAGCCTTGGCTCTTGCAAACATGGATGTAATACTCTCTGGAATCAAGTAAGCAGGGTGCTTCCCTCTAGGAAAGGAGTGCTTATTCAGAACAGGAATTTCCATGTGTAGGTGGCATGCATGGAAGTCTGTCTGGTTTGAATATCCTTAAGTGCAGTGATAGGTTCCTGCTTATGTCAGACAACTGACTGACCAGAAAATATTCTGTATCAGTACAAAGTAAAGAAGTTTAATTAAAATGACTGCATTTAAAAAATTCTGACTGATCATAAAACCAGAAAATGCAGGAATACCTCAGCAGGTAACAACAACAAAATTACACTTGTATAAGACCTTTCACATCAGGAGGATGTCCTAAGGCCCTTCCCCAAATTTAAAGTGATCCAGGTGACACACAGATTACAGACTAGTTTTGAGTGATGTCCACTATGTTCGAAATCTGGAATATGTCTTAAAAGTTTTATTATTTATTACAGCATTGGACTTTGTAAAGATAAGTCATTTGCAAATTTAAGTTCTGTTTCTAAATGGCAGTGGTGCTTTGAAAAGCTGTAACAAAAACTGATTTTTTTTTCCATCAATGCATATAAGCTTTACAGGTGTTTTCGCACCATGAAAATAATGGTGGTCTAATAACTATTACATTGCACATTGTTCTGAAGAATAACCATTTAACTGCGCCAAATTTAAAGGATATTTGTTATAAATGTCAAGCTTTATGCAAGTAGTGATCTTAAGAGGAAGATCAGCAGCCTATGTTGGGAGAAGTTGGGAAGGTCAACAAGCAGAGCATTCAGTAATTTGAACATCTCAAAAAATTGATTATTACACATTCATTACTCTGCACAAAAAAACTGTAAATGTAAATTATTTTGAGAGATTTCGACATGATAAGGCATTACATCCAATGCAAACATTATTATTATATTTTTATAACTTTGTAAACAAATGTTTTAAATGGGATTGCTTTGTGTTGTTTGTGGGTGGCAGAGAAGGAAAGGCTGTATTAATAATTAATTACTATCCTATCTACTGATGCTTTATCTATTGATGTCTTTCCAGCACTACCTGATTAAATCTGTTTACCAATAATTATTTAATCAGCTTTTTAAACTGAAAATGTGCCAGTTGACCTGTATAAATTGGTGCTCGAGTAATACTGTCATTGTTCTGAACAAAGCACTATAAGTGGAAATCAAAGATAAATAAGAAGCTTAGGCCTGCACCTAATTCACAACAACAGACTGCCTCCTATGAACTACAAAATATACAGTCATTACCCTCGACAGTAAATCGGGTGAAGCACTTTAAGACAATTTCTTGGCATGAAATGTGCAATATCAAAGATTAATACTGTTATCAGTAGAAATGCTCTTTATACCCCTATTTGTCCACAGACCACACAGCCACTGCACATTACAATACAACAACAACAAAATTACACAGTACCTTTCACATCAAGAGGATGTCGCAAGACGCAGTATATCTTGTAAAACATTTGGGATGTGCCACTGATATGAAAGATGCTATCCTAAATACAGTACAAGGATTATTATTGGTACCCATATAAGATAGTTCATGCATACTTTGAAATATTTGTCAATAGTACCTCACTTTCACCCATTACTACAACTGCAGCCAAGGAAAGTTTGTTTTGATGTTGAAGATTGTGCCAGGTCAGTTTATTCATTTCTATACTTAATATGCTATACTGAGAAACTATTTAACTCCAACTGTGTTGTGCACTTTTCTCAATGCAGTATGAATGAAGCTCTTCAAACCTCCACATGCTATGCCTGTTGTTCTTGTATGTCAGTATATTCAATCAATGCAAACCTTTTGAGGGGATAATCAGTTAACTATGCCGGCTATAATTAACTTGTCATGTGATAATAGCCAATTACTTCAACTAATCTTCTATTGCATTATTCACTGCTAATGCAGACCACATATTCTCTTTTGTTTTATGAGTCACACAACATTAACTCTTTCCAATCTCTATTTATTCATAATCCTTTTACTTGATTGTGTCTTATCATTTAGTTGAGACATCACAAGCTGCTTCACAGGATTTCACTGATTGTATTTGTAGGTGAACATGGCAACTAATTTGCATACATCAATGAACCATAAAGCAAGAGATTTATTTTATTTGGGGAATCATTCTTCAGGACTCTGAGAGAAACTTCTCTCTCTTTTCAAAGAGTGACATGAGATCTTTCATATCTTCCTGAAGCAGGAAACTGGATCTTGGTTTAATGTCTTAGCTAAAGGATGGCACCTCTAACCATGCAGTGCACTCTCAGGCTGATTTTATTTTGAATAAGGCTTTAAAATGACAAATAAATTCTCATCTGAAGACATAATGGAACAATTTCATCAACCCTACCTGTAAGCAAGATTATTTGTACTTTTCAGATGTGAGGTGAATTTGACTAGCTCTTTTAAGTTGACGGGTGCATCAACAACAATAACATTACACTTATAAAGTGCTTTTCACGTCATGAGAATGTACCAAAGTGCTGAATGGCTAGGGATAAGCATGGTGGGGGCTGCCTTGGAGTGAGGGAGGGCAGAGAGGTAGGGAGGTGACTGGCAGTGTCACAAAGGAGCGTCTTAAGTCATGCCTTGAAAGAGGCAAGGGACAGAGCAAGGAGAATGGATTGTGGGATGGCGTTCCAAAGGGTGGGCGCAGAGAGGCCCAATGTTAGGGCAGGTGGGGCAGGAGACACGGTGCAGGCTGGAGACTGCTTAGCAGAGGGTGAAAACAGGTTGATAGGGGCTCAGCAGGTCAGAGATGTAGGAGGGGTTAAGGCCATGGAGGGCTTGAAGTTGAGGACGAGGATTTTGAATTTTATCTTATGAGGGATGGGGAGACAGTGGAACCAGTCAAGGGTGGGATTGATGGGGTCACAGAGCCTAGTATGAGCTGCAGAGTTCTCTCTGGCTAATCTGCAGCTTGTGGAGAGAAGAGTTGGTGAGGCCCCTAAGGAGGGAGCCTTGACGTGATAAATGCATATGTGAGGGTTTTGGAAACCTGAGGGGTGAGGCAGTCATGAAGTCAGGCAATTTTGCAGTGGTGAGAGAAGGCATAGCAGGTCATGGCATCGATATGGGGAAGAAAGGACAGCCATCCAGGTTACTGACTGGCTTGGTGGCATGGATGCTGATGCTGGCGGTGTCTGAGGTGCTGGTGTGAATCTGGAGAGCAAAGTATGATTTATGAGCTGGGCTAGCTGGATTAGATAGTGAGATTTAATCTTATGTGTTAGGAGTATAACTTTTATCCAACTGTCTATCTCGGCAGATGCTTTTCTGAGGTTAATACTTCCTTTTTAACAAAATTGATCACTCAATCCATGACTGTTTGTGGACACTGCTGCTCACAATTGGCTGCCAAGGTTTTCCTCACACAATATATATTCAATTCACTTTGAGGTATAGTCTATGAAGCGTTTTGAGACGTCTCAGAGTTGTGATAAGGCGCTATATCAAAGGCAAAGATTATAACATTGTAAATACTTGTTCAGATTGAAGTATCGTAACTATGCCAAAGATGCTAAAATATCTCCATCAACCAAATGATGAGCCAGTAGAAACCTTCATCCTTAGGTCTGGGTTACAGGGTTCATAATCAATTCAGGTTCTTGTTCTATTTTTATTTATGAGTTAGCCTAGCTCAGAGCACTCTTGCCTATGGATTGGAAGGTCAGGGTTCAAGATTCATATTGAAACTTGAGATGATAATATAGATTGATGCTTCAGTGTCGTATGGTGTAGAGAGTGCTGCACCTTTGGCAGTGCTGCCCTTCAAATGGGATGTTAAGCAAAGGATCCTGTCAGCCTCTTGGTAGATTTACGATACTATTCAAAAAGAGGCATTCCCATTGTGTCTTGGTCACCAATTAGTCAGATTAAATGTTCATATACTCATGGCTGTTTTGAGTACTCAGCTGATGTAAATGGTTGCTGCATTTGCCTGCAAAATACATTCTCAACAATCATTACTTGTAGTGTGCTTTAACTTGCTTTGATGCAATAAAGTACAATAAAAATGCTAATTCTTTCAATCTTGTTGGTCATGCCTTCCATTAGAAAGTTTCTGCAATCAATGTATTCCCCCCTTTTATGGATTTCCTGACAATGCTACTTATATAAGGCATTGTCTTACTGAAACATACCTCCATCCCTGAATACTTTGCATCTGTCTTCACAAAAGAAGTGGATGCAGCAAATGCTACAGTATTGGAAGAGAGGGTAGAGAAATTGGATAAGCTAAGAATAAACTGAGACGAGGTACTAAGAAAAGTTGATGGTGCTCAAGCTAGATACGTCACCCGGCAGTGGCGGATCCCAGCAATGTTGTGGAGGTGAGAGAAGGCAGAGCAAGTCATGGCATGGATATAGAGTAGAAAGGATAGTTGAGGGTGGAACAAGATGCTAAAGTTCTGGATTGGCTTAGTGAGATGGAGTCTGCATCCATGGATTTTCTTGTTGTTTTTGTAGTTGTTATAGTGTTGCTGTGAGTGCTTGAGGTGTGGAGGTGCTGATGGGAGCCAATCAGGAGAGCCTCATTCTTGTTGACATTCAACAGAAAATGTTAGCTTTCATCCACTACTTGACATCTGACAGACATTCTATCAAGACAGCAGTCAAGGATGGAGTCAAGAGTAGAGGCAGACAAAATGGAGTTGTTGTGGATGTTGACCCCATGTCTGCAGGTGATGTCACCAAGAGGGAGCATGTAGATGTTCAAGAGGAGGGGACAAAGGACAGTGCCCTGAGGATCGTTGCACATGATGGTGCGGGAGCTAGAGGAGAAACTGTTTGTGGAGATGAAGTGGAGGTGGTATGAGAGATACAAACTGAACCATTCAAGGACAAAACCATCAAGGTTGAGGTGAGAAGAGAGGTGGTGGATGAAGATAGAGTGGTCAACAATGTCAAAGTAGCAGAGAGGTCAAAGAGATCGAGGAGGCAGAAGGAGCCCCCTGCAAATGGACAAGATGTAATTTGACATTTTGACCAGAGCTGTTTCTGTGCTGGGGATACCATGAAACATGATTGGAAGGATTTGTGAAGGTAGTGGTGGGAGAGGAAGGTGCAAAACTGGGAAGCAACAACTCATTCCAAGATCTTGGAGAGGAAAGGGAGTTTTGAGATGAGGAGGTAACTTGACAGCAGGAATGAGTCCAGGAATGGGTTTCTTAAGGAAATGAGTGATGATGACTGTTTTTAAAGGGGTGGGAATGGTGCCAGTGGACAGTGAGAGGTTTAGGATGTCTGGAAATAGAGTGGCAAAGAGGTGGAGCTTGGAATTAATCAGAGGGATAGGGATGGTGTTGTCTGAGCAGTTGGTAGGTTTCATATGGGTTATAGTGGTGATGAGAGAAGAGTGAGAAACAGGTAAAAGATTTGGAGGTGGGGGGCGAATGGGTCGGTGCTGCAGTGTGAGGGGGAAATGGAGAGATTAAGGTGGTTAAAGTTCAACATGTTGGAGAATAGCAACCATCTTAAAAAAGAAGAAAACCTCAAAAATGCTACCGCAGGCAATACCTTGATCTAATTAAAATGGAGTAAGGAAAACAGGAGTACGACCTTTGGTCTTGGTATGCAAGATAAAGGTGCATCTGGTCATGGGATGAGACACACAGGCTGGTTCCCACATAATGGGTTGAGTGTTAGGAGTCTTTTCTATCAAACACCATGACAAAGGAATATATAGCAAGGCAATTGATAGTGCACTCCGACTGATCTTCTCAAGGCCAGTACCAGCCCATACCAAGATAAGGTAGAATTAGAGAAAAATAGATGCCTTGTGATGTACTCCCTTTTACCTTGTTAAGCCAGGACAAAGGAATCACAAGATTCCAGAATTCATGACAAGATCCAGACCAGATCAAGGGTCAAGAAGGAAAATAGTATAACTGGGGCAGCTTTGGACATTAGGGTTAGAGTCAGAGAGAGATCTTGGGCATCTATGTGAGTATTGAGAATTGGAGAGTTGCTGAGCCCAATAGAAAGACTAAGACAACCTCCTGCAGAACCAAATTGGTAGTATTATACCACATATACCTCAATATTTGTGAACCTATTCTATGTATTTATAATCTTTTATACTTGTATTATAATCTTTTATATTCTGTCTGTTTATATTATCCATTATATTCTACTTTAATTATAATCATTAAATACACTATACCTTTAATAAGGATTGTTGGGTCGTCATTTGAACTCTCGGGATCGTAAATCCCAACAAACAGTACTTCAAATCAATGTCTCAATCCTTGGCTCTCACCAACTTTGCCTAGTACTGGAATTAGATATACAGGATACATTGCAAAGGGGAAGTTGTGCCCATTTCATTCCAGATACAAGGAGATTCCATGCAAAGGCATGACAGTCTGGATTGGTCACTCCTAATATGGTGAAAGGTTTCTGCATGAATCGCTCTGAGACGCAGTCCGGCGTGTAGGGCAATATATAAATCCAAGCTGTTGTTGTATCAGACAACAATCCCAATAAGACTTATTACACCTTCTTTTAGAGGGTTATATCTAGTCCATGATATCTGTTAATTCCTTCATCCATATACAATACTTATGTAACGTGGAATCCCTGAAGCATTCCTATCCATATTATATTTGCAACCCATAATCCTTCCCTTCAGGTTGAAACCTTTAATTGGATTATATTATAACTAACCAGCTTCTATAACATGGTCAAATCGTGCTCCTCAACTAAACCTTAATGAAACATCTTTCCTGGATGCCCTTTTGATATTTCCATTATTCCCAGCGCTCTTCCTGCCTTTTCTAAAACATTCATTCAAGCTAATGCATTTTAGAGTAGATTGATCAGGTAATTTATAATCCTTTCATTTTTATACAACTTGGTCAGATCCACAGTTTTATACATTAAACTTGTCATATGAAGAGTTCCATAGAGGTAAATGAATAAGTAGCCTCTATCTGCATTGCTAATTCTGCTATCAGAATTGTAATAGTTTATATTATAATAGCTTTATTATAGTATTAATAAAATACACTAAAACTAGTGATCTTTTAATGAACTAGTCTAGTACTGTGCACCTAATACTCCCATCCTTGCCTGACTTCACAAGCTCCCATCTACCACAGGATTGAATTTAAGATTCTCATCCTCAGTTTTAAAGTCCTCCAAGGTCTTGCCTCTCCTACCTCTGCAACTTGCTAAAATCTTGTCAGCCTCTGCTGGGTGGGCTTCCTAAACTATCTTTTAAGCCTTGAATAGGATTATGGAAGTGCTAGTTATCATATCTTTAATAAATATGGTTGATTGTTGTCAATGAATGTAACCCTCCTACCTTTGCCATAACATACGTCAAGACCAATCTTTTTGACTGTACATTTGGTCATCTTTCCCATCCCCAACCCACCTTGGCTCCCAAGCCCAGGCAGCAATGTTGTGCAATTAGAGACATCGTCCGACTGTGAAGGGTGATGTGCAAGTCGTAATACAATACAATAAAAAATAACATTATGGTGGGGCAAGCCAGGTGGGGGACATGGATCAATTGGTTTGCTGACCGGAGGTTTGCTGATATGGGTTAGCAGGTTGAAGAGGTAGGAGGGGCCAAGGTTATAGAGGTCCTTGAAAGTGAGGACAAGAATTTTGAACTCGATTCTCTGGGGTATGGGAAGCTGGTATAATGGAACATTTAGACTCACAGCTGGTCAGCATTGGTGTTGGTTCTGGTTGTCAAGATACCAGCCGAACTCAGAAGTGAATTAAGACAGTATTCAACCTTCAAGAACAATAATTTTCATTCAAATAGTGCCTTTCCTATTCAGGTATCAAAGAACTTGAGACATCTGTCTGGAAGTCTGAGGGTGTGGATAGGGTGTGTGTGGGTGGTGGGAGGGTGTGGGAAGGTGGCAAAGAGTGGTTGAAACCACAGTTAACAGGAGAAATATTAAGGTGAGTCTTCAAGGGATGGAGGAAGGAAGTGAGAAAGAGAGCGGGGTAAAATTATTGAAAGCTCACCTACTGAGGATACATGAAGAACAGACAGAACAGGAGGCTAGACATGAGGTAAACAAATGTTCAATTGCTGTAAACTGAATGAAACTACAATCAATCAATCAATCAATCAATCAAAACTTACATTTATATAGCGCCTTTCACGTCGAGAGGACGTCCCAAGGCGCTGTACAGTTAGGTGAGGACAAGGGCAGGGTGGGAGAGGTCAGGGCAGGATGAAGAAGAATAGGAAAATCAACTGTATATTTGTGGGCGAATGTTACTATGACATAATTTATTTATAAATTAGTTAAGCAACAAATTTAAAAGGTCTGGTAAAATCCTCATCCATATTCTTACAATAATATTCTGTGATGTTTCTGTTTTGAAAGCTGGGCTGGCCTTTCAGGTATCACAGCAGAATTAAGGTACAATCCTGTACCTTAGTGACATTTACAACAACAACTTGCATTTATATAGTGGCCTTCATGCCAGACGGTGTCTCAGAGCGCTTAAAAATGCTGGATCCCAAGAAGGTGGGGAAGGAGGGGTGAAGGTGAACGGGTTGTGAGTGGGAGTTCCAAATTTGCATTTCAGGGTTATAATCCGGTTTCTTAAGGTCTAGATTAATGTTTGCATTATAGTTTTCCAACGTCATGTTCAGGCAATTCACAATATTTTATGGAAGTTTGGGTGCTATCATTCATCAAAAGTTGGAATGGTATTTCACAATACATTTTAACTTCACTCTTTAATTAGGAATGGAATGTGTTTAGAAATAACATGATATTGATCCCTATGCTAATAATTTGTCTTGATTCCATTAACAGTGGAAGACAAATAAGGTTTATAATGGGGCATTTGTGACTTGAAAGAAACAAGAGATATATCAAGAAGCAATAACTATGGTAATACCAATGAAATAGAAAAACTCAAGAGAGATTGCCATAGAGAGAGATCGAGTTTTGTGGCAGGAGATACTTGATGGATTACTTATTGGATGATGAACTCTTCCTTATAGTCTCTCTGGGAGTTTGAGTGTTAGAATATCCTGCCTACAGACAGCAGCAGCATTCACTTTCTTTTAGAGAGCCATGCCTATTCCAAAATGGTTGTTTTTGGAATGAAATCTCTATAAACAATCTTTATAGAGATTTGTTAAAGAGAAAATAAATCTTTAGGATAAAAGAGGAAGGCATGCCTTTTTCGAGTTTGCATAGCTTACAAAGGATGTTAGATATTATGCTAATTAGCAAACATCCTCCCTTGATGCTGAAATCTACAGAACATGGCATATTTTTAAAAACTGTCATATAAACAGAAGAAGTTCAGATACCTCTGAGGTCCACAGCTGGTTTTAGTAAGAGATCTCATCATTGTGGGTTCAAGTCTCACTTTGGTGCTTTGTACTGAGCTCACACACCAGTGCAGTGCTGGGAAAACACTGCATTATCAGGGATGCTTCCTGTGGATGAGATATTAAGCTGATACCAATTATGCGTCCATTTAGGTACGAGTTAACAATGCCAGGCACTATTCAAAAAGAGGAAGAAGATTCTCCCAGTGTCCTATACTGTCCTCTCTAAAAAAATAAGTCAATTCATTTTATGATTATTTTGTGGGAACTTGTTGTGGGCACTTCAGTTGCTCTATTTATCTCGAACTAAACAGTCACAAAACTTTACAGAATTCCTGTAAAGCATTTTCAAAAGCTTTAACAACATGATAAGGAGCTATATCAAATGCAAAGGTTATTTATTAAATAGCAACAAATTCAAATCAATAACATTTACAGATAATGGGATTATATCTTCGGAGGAGCAGTCTATATGTGTACTGGAATTCTTCATTTCCTCACTCAGCCAGTTCAGAAACACTATCACCTCCAATGTTTGAAATGCAATCAATGTCGTTGCTACCAGTAGAGAGAGTGTCAAGTAGTGTGATATTCAGAAAAGGGATGAGAAACATTAATCTTTGCATTCGATAATGCTCCACATCACATTTCCTACTCTCCTTCCCCTTGCCCCTTCCCTGACCCATCGCCCCCTGTTCGACCTTGCCGTTCAGCGCCTTGGGACATCCTCCTGATGTGAAAGGTGCTCTATAAGTGTAAGTTTGTTGTTGTTGTCTCAAAGCACCTCATACGATTTTACTGCGAAGTGTAGTGACTAAATATTTGTTGGCAAACCAGGTATCCAATTTGTGCACAAAATATTCAACAGCCATAAAATGAGTGACCAATTTATAGTTGACCTGGAGAAATTCCCTTTACCAATGGGATCTTCATGTCAACAACAACAACAATATTAAATATTAAGATATTTAAAAAATATTGCAAATTAACGCCAATATTCTAACATCTGCTAATAGGAGTCCTTCATTTTCACTGTTGATTGTTCCGATATGGATTGCTTTGCATTTTCTGCATCAAAATGTACCTGACACTCATCTGCCATCTGTTTAACGTGCCCATATGTTCCCAAAGGCAATTTATCCCCCTTTATATTATTCATCTGTCACATTACTTCCTATCATCAGCGCTTTTACAGTAATCTTGAGAAAGGGTCTTGTCTAAGTCATCTCTGTAAAATGTGAACAACAAATGACCTAGAGTAGACTCTTTGAAACATGAAACAAATAAATGTTCTGCCTTTTCTTTTTGATAACAATAAGTTTGTCATTCCACTCCTTTTTTTCTGCTAAGGAATTTTAACATTTGAGTGGTATACATAATTCACCATGCATGCAAAATGTAGATTTTACTCAGCAATAAGGCCACAGATGGAACTAGTCTCATTAACACCATTGCGAAAACGGCACACTGTATTGTAGTTGTTTTTGAATGCACTGCATGATAGTATGAGTCTGGTACTCAAGCAACTGTAAGAAAAGTCACCATGCAATAGCTAATCAACCAAATCTAAATTGATTACACACAGATAGACTGCAATACCGCAGAAATAAGCGATGCAAGAAGCAAATTGCAAACCAAAAAGGACAAAGAATTTGAATAATGTTATGAAAGTCTGAGCAGATTTGAAGTGTAATGATTTTTTGGGGGAATATTTCTATTTGCTAAACCAAGTATCTAAAGTATTGTCTCTCTAGACAAGCATTCTCCAGTGTACTAACATAGATGAGCAAAACATTTCTTCTTTAAATATGCAAAATAGCTTTGCATCTCAAAATACATGTTAGGTGTAGGATACACAAACCATCTTGAGACTTTAAAAAGTAAATAGCCCCACATTTCAAATGGGTTGTTAAATGTAACTGTGTTTCCTCCAAATCAGGAGCAACAGGCATAAATTTATGAAAATAGCTTAGCAGCAGAAAGCAAACTTTGTGGCTGCTCAAAAAAATTGTCTTTGATTGATTGTTTGTCAACATAGGAAATATTTGGGACATCAGAGAAACTGTATTCTGTAGGCAAAATTAACCAGCAATATGCACAAAGCAATGTTCCACAAACAGCCACAAAGTGAATGACCAATTTTATCTGGGCAATTGTTGGGCAGAATACCAGGGGAAATTCCCTACTCTTCTCAAATAGTGTCATTGGATCTTTAATGTCCACCTCACCAAACCTAGGTTTTCATCTGAAGAATGGCATCTCCATCAACGACAACACAACCTCAACATTGCTTTGGAGTGCCTGGAATATGTGAGCTGAAAGTTCTGGTGAGGAGCTTTGAACTCACAACCTTCTGACTCAAAGGCGAGAGTTCTAGTGACTGAGCCAGGCTGACACTAGGCAGAATTTACTGTGATTATCACTGGTGATTCTTTGCATATCCTTTAAATAATTTTTTTAAAATGTGATCAATAGCGAGATTTATGCTGGAAGCATTACTTTTGTTTTCACTTTATCACATCACTAGATACAATTTTTTACTTGATTAAGCATTCAACATAGATGAAGAGTTTTCCTGGCCAGATAATCCTCCCTTACAGTGGTTTTTTATCATTATTTACTGCTTTAGACATATTCTAATTATGAAACATTGTCTTTAATGATCAGAAAAAAATAGTTTTGTACCTAACTCAACAAGACCTGTCAAATAGTGTAACATTCTCAGAAATGTTTTCTACTTCTATACTATGGATGTTTCCAGCAATGCCCATTTGCGAAAATATGTTGCTCAATTTGCCTCCATCAAAAGTGGAAGGTGGAACTGTCACCAAATTGAACTCCCCTTGGGCGAGAACTAAATTCAATTTGAAAAACATGACAGCATTGGTAAAAAATTGCTTTGAATGCTCAGTATCTTAGCCTACCATTAGTACTTTCAGTCCATTTTAATTTATAAAATTTGTCATTCATTTTCAGATTTAAATAGATATCAATAATATCAGCTTGGAGTACTAGTGTACATCACATGTAGTAGTTAGACTTCATTTTTGTCCAACTGAAAACCATTAGGAGCCATTAGCAGAGATCTACAAACGGTGATTTTGAAAATCACATAGCAAGAGTAAGGTCCAGAAATTTGGTCATTAAATGACAGTTTAAACCCTTTTGCTTCGAGTATTATTAGGATTTATCCATTGAGGATTATTTAAATCCTAAAGATAGACTCAGGCAAATCTAATATGCATAGGTCTAAATTGTTACTATCAACATACCTGAGGCACTGTTTTGTGATGTGAACTGTAGTTTTCTGTTGTACAACCTTCTGAAATGTGGGCAGATTCCTCTTTTGTACAAATACAAATATAAAGTGTCACAAATATAAAATCACGGGTTTACAGACAGATAGTTTACCAGCCCGTGTTGACACGTTTTAAAGTATCACAAGGCCTGCAGAATACATAGTAAATCCTGTTAAGTGTTTTAAGATGTCCTCCCAACATGAAAGGCACTATAACAAATGTAAAATTTATTATTATTATTGAGTGTATGAGATTTTCTCTGATGTGAATTGACAATTATTGGGAAGTGTACCTAACAAATATAGCAACATTTATTCACAAGAAGAAAAAAAAATTAGTTTTTGAGAAACTATATGGCATTCTTGTTCAGTGCGAAAAAATATTGATTTCCATCCACGGTCAACCATATTTTTGATACTTATCACAGCACATACCTATTTTTCACCCCAATGTTATTTATTATTAAACATGAAAAAGGCATGATTTGCTTTTAACATCACAATTTTCTGATTTTTATATTGCAAAGAGATGTCCATTACTTAATGTAAAATAACAGCCTCCAAAATATATTTTTGTACCAAAATGCGTTTTAATGGTTGGAAACTCAAACTTTATCTATCTTTAAATCCAATCTGAACACCTGTTTCTCATACTTACTTGTTTCTATCGTGCCTATAGTCACCTACATAAAGTGTGCTAAATTAATGCAAGTAGTTACAACTAAAGATAGCTTTCAACAAACCTAAATGAGAGTAAAAGGATTAAATATGGAATTAGAAAGGGGATGTGCTGTACAATTGAAGAGATGGTACAGGTTTTCATAGTGTAGATGGAAAATTAGCTGACCCAAAGTAACAGCACACCAATTGTTTTGCTAAATTTCATGTAAACTCCATGGAGATAGACAAGTTACCATGGAATCAAAACATTGCCAATAAATGAAATAGAGTAGAATGCTTATACTCAGAAGGAGAATTACGGATATGCAACCAGCTTTACCGCAAGTCTAATTCAATCAAATATTAAGTGTAAAAATTTATTCTGTTGCTTCTATTTTACTTCTGGCAAAAATAGAAAAACCTTATTGGTATTCTTTATACCAGCATATGTCTTCCTTGAAATGTCCCTCAGAACCAGGAAAAGTAAACTTGGTTACAATTCACATTGTTTGTGGTCAGTCCCCAATGGAAAGGCAATTAAATTACACATCATTTTAAAAAAATGAAATATCAATAAAACCTAGTGCCAAGAATAAGTGAAAAGTCGGCTGAGGCTTCTACATTGTTCTTGTGTCAAAGAGAATAAAAGAACAACAACATTTGTGTTTGTATGGTGCCCTTTATGCACATGAGCATCTCAGTGAAATTTGAACCTAGAATCCTCCAACTCAGAGGTGAGAGTGTGACCTATTGAGCCAGATGACCAGCATCACAAGATGTCCCCTCCTCCAAAATATTTCTGGAAAGGGAGACACCAGAAACAATCTTTGCACAACATCACTAATTCTTGCCCACCAGACAATTTGCTGTCATAATACTTTCCTTTTTTAATCCTCTAGGCACCTAATCAATACTCCTATGAAATATTATCCCACTTTTAACAATCTTGCATTTTACATTGAACATCATATCTTGGACACACTTACATAATATATATTTATTTGAGAAACTTTAAGATCTCAATGAGAATACAACAGCCTGGCAACATTTCTGGAGCCTTTGTTTCTCATTCCTTTATTAAATTGACTTTTGTGGTATATATATTACCTTATTTTAATGATTTTTGGTTTCATTCACTGAGGCCTAATATGACAATGACACACTATCAAGCTGTTTCAGACTGTCTGTACATTAATGTGTCTGCTGAGTGATCAATAGCAACTGTAATATCTCTCCTTGATCAATAAGGTTCACTAATGTGAAGTAAGGTTCATAACTGGCATCCGATTGTATTTCCTGTGAGACATATTCAATTGCTTTTGGGACTTTTAGGGTTAACCTACTCCCTGACGAATTTCTGGTTGTAATAATGTTCGATTTTTTTTTGGTGATATGTTTACCACCTGCTCCTTTCGTCACTTTCTTTCTTGGCACTTCTTCTTTTAACCGTTTCTGTATAAGCTTGTACAATACTAGGGCCCAAAATCACCCCTACCTTCTCAAAATGTAATATACAGTACATTGCATTATGATTAACGCTGAGCTGACAGCCACCAGATTGCTGCAAAACCTGAGGAATCAGCAGAATTTGAGACTGGTCTTTTGACTTTGCTTCATCACCACAAGGAGAGATTTGTTAAAGCTCTCCTTGCCGCTCTCCCTGGCTCCACTTACCAGAAGTTTTTAACTGATCTAGAAATCTGCAGCCAAAATTCTCTCACACACAATACTCTGCAGATCCATCTGTGCCAAGCTTCATTGGCTCCCAGTACACCAATTTTAAGATCTGTCTCCTGATCTTGAAATCCCTCCCTAAAATAATAATAATAATCCTTACAATAGCAGCTGATCACGTCTTTGAGACATCTCAAAGTGTTTCATAGAATCTATACTAATAAAGACAAAGTATCTGTCTGTGTGTCAATGTATCCGATAATCACACATTAATTGATTGACGTAGAGCCATGAGATAGTGAGAGACCAGAGAGACAGACTGAGGGACAGTGAGAGAGAGAGAGAGAGAGAGAGGGAGTGAGAGAGAAAACGAAAAATACTGTAGATGCTGGAAATCTGAAACAAAAACAGAAGTCGCTGAAGTCCTCTTTCTTTTCTCAGCAGGTCAGGCAGCATCAATGGAGAAAGACACATGAGTCAACATTTCAGGTCTGCTATCCTACCTCAGAATTGGGGGCATGTTGGGAGGGAGAGGCTTTTAAGGACTAACAGAGAGTGGGGAGGCACAGGGCAAGGAAGACAAAGGAGAAAATAGGGTAGAGGGCAGAGGGTAATGGGTTAAAGATGTGTTAATGATGCTAAACTAAGGGGGGAATTGCAAGAAAATAAACAGACCAGAGACAGAAAAGTTGTGTCTGGGACCCAGATGATGCTGCTACACCTGCTGAGAAATGTCATAGAAGAAGAGGAAGGCAAAGGTGAGGTGTTATCGTCTGCAATTATTGAAATCAATATTGATGACAGAGGGCTGTAGGGTCCCGAGCAGATTTCCTTGGGATGTCTTCCCGACGTGAAAGGCGCTCAAAAAATGTAATTTTGTGTTGTTGTTCCTCAAGTTTGCTCTGTGGTTCTTTGGAAAGAGAGACAGTGAGAGAGATTTAAGAGAAACTGAGAGAGAGACTGTGAGAGAGAGAGACTGTGAGAGAGAGAGGGGGTGTGGGGACTGAGAGAGACATGGAGAGAGAGAGAGAGAGAGAGATACAGAGAAGGAGAGAGACTGAGAGGGAAAATATATTAAAAGAGTCTTCTCAAAAGGAGTCCTCCCACAGGAGTCCTCTTAGCTGAGTACAATGTCTAAACAAAATGAACAGCAGTCCCCCGCAAACAGTCGTGGATTGATCATCCAAATTGTTATTATTTATTTTAATGATTACTACCCCCGGAAAAGAGATCCACCAATCAATTAACATCTGTGTTCCTACTTACTGCTAGGTAAACAGAGGTGTGTGGAGTAAGGAAACTTGCCTAACAGTATGCCTCAGTAGTTCTATGACTTTGAATATATTTGTCTTTTCCATTTAAAAATAATAGAGTTGCATATCACACTGGAGTATGAAGATGTGAACCATTTAGTCTGCTTGCAATGGGTGCTGCTTAGATTAGCCAGTACAGTATTTCCACATCATCCTTCGTTAATTAATTTTGCTTGACAACCCCCACACACATATCTTTTAAATAACTTTCTGAGAACCATCATATCGAGAATGAATTAACCTTGAAAATGTCCTCATTTATACACGTCCATCTCTTAATCTATGGCAATGTTCCCACCAAAGGTACTGCACCCATACCAATCAGACACAAAACTCTTTTTTTAATTTATGAACTAGGAATGTATAAACTGCTGGTTATTGATAGCAGATCATTACTCTTCAGCACAATGATGATCATCACAGGACCATTCAGTACACTAGGTCTAAAATATTATTGATTTGGAGTCAAGGACAAATGTATGTTTTGTACAGCAATACTGTCAGTCAAAGCAGTGAAAACACTGAAACATTAATTTTAATCCACTAGTTTATGCAGTCATTTAAGAGCATTCGATTTTATTATACAATATTCACAAAGTGGATTTGTTAATCTATAGAGTCATAGAAATCTAAGTTGTTGTTGTGGAAATAACACAAGTTCGTGAAACAAACCTGGTTTGTGAATATCGCAAATTAGAACCCATTATGTGAAAAGGAGAATTTAAAAATACCTGATTTGAAAATGATATAGAACTGAGGTTCTCCACCAAAATTCTAAGGTTGAAAATCAGCAGCACCATTTGTTTTTCTATTTCATGAGAGATTAAATTTCTTTCTCTCAATAACTATCTCGTACGTTCAGCCACTCATCCCTGAAACTTTGGAACTCCCTCCCACAACCCTTTCATCTCAGCCCCTCCATTCCCATCTTCAGGTCATGCCTGAAGATCTTTCTCTTTGACCATGCTTATAGGCACCTTCCATCCTCTCGCTCCCACCCTCTGGCTCAGCCTCAGGCTCCATCATTATGAAGCTCTCTCTGAGATGCCGCCTGATGAAGAGGGATTTATAAATGAAAGTGTGGTTGTTGTTGGGTGGTGACATCCTTCTATATAAAGCACACCGATAAATGGCTGTACAAGTTGGTAAATTAGCACCAAACAAATTACAGTATATTCATAGGTATTGCAGTAGATGTCAGCCTAGTTCAGTTGGTAGAACTCTCACCTCTACAACAAAAAGTTTGTCTCAAGTTTCACATCAAGGACTTGGAGCTTATTCCACAACAAAATTACATTTGTAGAGTGCCTTTCAGGTCAGGATGACATCCAAAGGTGCTGAACAGTCAAAGGTCAGGACCCGAGCATGGGGGTGGTGGAGGGGTGTGGGGGACTGGGATGGTGGCAGAATTGGGAAGAGGGAGGGCAGAGAGGTGGTGGGGGGGCGACTGAAGGGACCATTTAAAAATAGGATCTTTAGGTGGATCTTGAAGGAAGCAAGGCAAAGGGATTTGGGGATGGAGTTCCAAAGAAGTGGTGGGGGGAAGAGAGGCTGAAAGCGCAGCTGCCGATGTTAGGGGGGGGCCCAAGTGGGAGACATGGAGCAGGCCGGACCCTGCAGTCAGATTGATAAGGGGTCAGCAGGTCAGAGAGGTAGTGAGAGGCAAGGCCATAGAGGGCCTTGAAAGTGAGGACGAGGATCTTGAATTCTAGCTTAGACTAACACTACAATGTAGAGATGGGGTGAGTGCTGCATTGTCAACTCCAACAATTCAGCATTGCATCCAAGTGTCAGATTGGACTGTAAATTCTAAGTTCTGATGTGGGATTTGAACTCTAAGGGTGGCTGGAGGCTTCAGGGCACCTTCAGATAAACATCCATTTTGCTGAAATTGGAGAGCTCACACTAAAGACCACTCGATAGTTATGAAATGGTTTGAGCCTCATTTTTGGCAAAACTACATCAGTGATAATTATAATATCATATTTTCAGCGCAACTGTCTGTTGCTGCTGTCTAAAGGGTTCCAAGATTTCCAATTTGCCCCTGCAGAGAAAAAAAGATGAAGTGTATCTGTTAAAGGGATGTGGTAGGCAACATTTTACAATTAAAACTATAAATAAACAGATGGAGAAATAACAATCTCTTGTTTACTGAGCTGTTTCACATTGGATTTGTGTAGAAAAGGGTCCATATTGAGGTAAAGTTAAAATAAATTGCATTTCGGGTTAAAACAAACTGTTAAACATGAAGATTTAAACATATTGTACTGCATGTGAATTAACCTTAAAAATGAGCAGAACCAGAGTTTTCTAAACAGCCCTTTGAGAATATTGTTTTTGTCTCACTGGATTTCTCCAATTTTACTTAAGATTTGAAACTATTATATGATAATAATAATATAATCCTTGCATGTGATATGGCGCTTGCATGTCTTCTAGACGTCTCAAAATGCTTCACAGAATATACTGTAAAGTGAATTGCCTATATATTTGTGGGCGAAACACAGCAGCCAGTTGTGCACAGCAGTGTCCCACACACAGTTGTGGAGATGACCAATTGAGATTGAGATGACCAATTCGAGGCAGGTGCTCTAACCATTGAGCTACAGGACTCCATATTCTCTTTAAAAATGGCTGAATGTTTCTCCTCTTGCCATTATGCTTTCTCACAGGGAGGCCAGTCTATGAATGGGATCAACCCTTCCTTGTCACTTGTAGCAGTAAACATGATTTATGATGGATAAGACAGAGTGTCATTTTTTCCACTCCCTGGAGACTGGATATGCAAGGCTGCATTCTGTGGTTCTGTTGGGAACTGACAAACACTCACCCAACCAAGGCAAACAAATTTCAGTGATAGGCAGGCCTACAACAAGCACTGCTGACCTTTTGGGAATAAAGAACTCAAGCACCTGAGCTCCTTCAAGCACTATACATTTTAAGAAAATGAATTCACCCGAAAGGTTCTTGAAGGGCTAATGTTATAAATCAGTGTGTTTATAATTTGACATTTTATTGATTACTTAAATGCTGCATGTGAAACAAGGAGCAAAACATCTTGAAATCTACAAAGTGGAACATTAGCTTTTCTGTTTAAAGATCTGCATTCTTTATACTAAAGTACAATGACACAGTGTGAATATCTTAAGGCAGTCCTGACCTCAAATAAACAGACTGGTAGGTAACAGAAGAATAATAGCTCCAGCAGAAAGCTGAGGCAAAGCAGTGCTTAAAGTGTAAAATGCAGCATTCATTTTCTTCACACAACCCAACCTTCGTGTAACTTAACACATTCCATTTATACAACGGTTTGCACTGCAACTTATTACTAGCAATCGACTGGGGAACAAAGAGAAAAATATTAAATTCCTTCTTGGGAGGTTAGGTATCTGCACCTTCAAGAATTTATGACCTATTTATCTTAACAAGCATTAAGTAGCAACAAGCAATAAAGAGGCCTATCTATCCTTTACACAGAGCAGTATTTCAGCACTTCCACTGAATTTATGTCTCCTCCTTGCTGCTAAATTTAAGGGATGATCCTAAGAGACAAAACACTAGATTATATGTGAACCTTCATCTGGGCTATGTCATTCCCTGTCCCTTCAAAGAAAAAAACAATAAAAATTAGCATTAATATCACTGAGAATGTCAGACCTATCTCTTTGACTGTTACCTTCCCTCCCCCTCTTCCCTTGCTCAATATTCAACCCGGTTTCTGAAATAATCCAAGACATCATCCTATTTGAAGACCTTATCTTATTATGGAAATGAAAGTTGTCTGGTTGATGCTGTAGTGGCGAAACAAATGAAATTGTTTGTTGCAGGTGAATGAACCAAGTGTTAACACTTCCTGTGCCATCAGTTACTGGGTGGAATTTATTTATGGTCCATGCTTTAGTTTACCCCTTTTTCACTGCATGCTTCATATAGCAGTACAGTACACTAAATGAAATTCATAGCATAGCATCACAAGATCCCATACAACAGGAGTTTATACTGTCAAGTTGGAATATCATCTGTGAAATATACAAGGTTAATATTTTTCTATACATTCTGGGCTTCATCTCGTCTGTCTTCCAGGATTTGGGGGTTATTAGCCTTGGTTCAGTTGGTGGCACTCTGGACTCTGAGCCCACATTATGTGGGTTGAAGCCCTGAACTTTCATAGTTTAAGGTGATACTTCAATCGTGTGTTAGGGTGTATCAGATATCTTTGGATGAGACGTTTCCCTTTCTGCGTACTTAGGTGGATGTTAAGGATGCTATGGCACCATTTGAAAAGAGAAGGAAGTTTCTCTGGTATCCTGATTAACAATCCCCTAGAAAAACAATTAGCTTCATGGCTGTTTGTGGGACATTGCTTTAAGCAAACTGGCTCCCACATTTGCCTACAAAATACACAGACATTGCACTTCACAATAAATCATGTATAAAGAGCTATATCAAATGTAAGGATTAGTGTTATTGGGTTTCACTACTTTTGAGACTATCTACTAATTTGTGCTTTACATTAGTTAAATGTCACATGTGTTGGGTGTAGGTCGAAATATTTCAGGATTCTGCTTGAGAAATAAAAACCCCGCAAATGCTAACCATTTTCTGTCCATTCTCTTTTTTTTCAACACCTTTGGGTCCCCTAAGATTTTAACTTCTTCACGACTACCCACTCACTGTTACAGTAGTAAAATAGATTTTAGCATCATATGTTACATCTGCTATATTCCTTTCCAGCTCTCTCTTGGCTCTCCTAATCTCTTTTTCGTTATCTCCATCTACATAATGTTGTACTTAGCCCAATAGCTCTTTCCTTTTGTCCTCCAAATGTTATACTTTGTTCTTTATTCTTTAATGCTCTGCTCAATTCTCCATTGATCCAACTTGAAGCTTCTTTGATTAATGTATCCCTGCTACACTTAAACATTGAATTTTTGCATACTCTGTGTAATTTTTGAATAATGTCCATTTAACCTCACCTGCTAATCTCCCTCTGCACCCTCATTTACCCTCCACCCTCCTCCCATCTATAATAATAATCCTTTCATGTGATATAGCCCCTTATCCTATCATTTAGACATCTCAAAGTGCTTCACAGTATATACTGTAAAGTAATTTGACCGTGTATTGGTGGGGTGGGGGGGGCGATGGGGTTTGGGGGGGGGGGGGGGGGGCGGTGAAACACTGTAGTTAATTGCACACAGCAATGTCCCACAAACAATGGTGAATTGAGTGACCATAGTTTTTTTCAGGGGTTATTACCCAAGAAAGTGATCCGCCAATCAACTATTAGCTGGGTTCCTACTTATTCCTGGTAAACAAATCTGTGTTTCTATTTCTCATACCCTTGACATCTCATACCCATCTAGACTTGTACATTGGACTTTGGTTACATGCTTGAACTGCTTCCTAAGTCAGAGTGAATAATATTGGTCACTATCACCCAGTGATGTTTCTATATCTATTCCCTCAATAGTGTCTGGAACACTGACAAGAAATAAGTCAAGGAGATTGATCTCTTGAGGGTTCCTTGACACAATGAGTCAGGAAGCAGTCATGTACTACACTGACAAATTCCTTTCCACTGGATATTCCTTGTGTAAATTTGAGTTGGTTGAAATCCTCTATCGGTACTTCTTACGTTTTCCAACATTTGCGTGTGGTCTGTCATTTAACAATAAGGTATTCTCCCTACTTTGCCTTAGGCTTGTGTAGCAAATCCCAAAATGTTGCCCTAACCTTTTTTAAATCAGATACACATTAAAACAGAGCAGTTTTACATTAACGTCTCGCAGTCTGCGTTCCCTCTGCTGTGCATCTTTCTGCAGTCAGTAATTTACCTGTTAGATTATTTTGCAAACAGATTGACAGTTTACCTAGAATAATCCAATCTGTACTGATTTTCAAATACCTCCCTGACTTTTTTCAAATAACTCCAAAGACAGTTACGGATCATAGATGCATTAATTTTAATTAAGTAAAATCCTGTGTATATTGCTTAAAAACATGACTATCACTTGGGCAATATACTATCATTTTAAATTATATTTAGCACATAATTAATATTATTTTGTTTGAGACATTGCAGTTTATCGCATCAATATGATTGATCTGCTTACAAAATCTAAAATCTCTCTTTCTATTGGGTCTTTGTTTTTCAATTTGTATTGTAATTATTCCGTTTATAATTTGTTTTAGTTACAAAGAAAATATTAACTTTCTAGAGAAATCAATTATTTTTCCATTTATCAAATTTTTAACATCTTGAAAAGTGGAGAAGGAAAAAAAAGGTTGTTGATATACTGTTAGATTTTTCATCAAATGTATGGCATTCTTTATTCTGCTAACCATATCAGGCATGAAACTTTTCCTATTCTTAGCCTGTGAGACCCTTTTGTCTTCATCTTTAAGACTGCATACAATTTATTTTTAAGAATATGATCTTGTGCTGTTCAGAATTCAAATCAAAATGGTCTTACAGGTGAAATGCAGTTTTTAAACATTTTAAAACACTTCCAATATACACAAATTCCCAAACTCCTTTCCCTCGTTCCATCAAAGGAGCATGGGAGTATGTGTCCCTCATGGTATTTGTGCCAATTTGTCAACTGAAAGGATGTGTAATTCATTTGTTAAGGCAAACTAAACAAGAGGTCAACGGCTGATTGTCGTTGAAAGTCATCGTGAAGATTGTTAAAACAGATTAGAATATTGGTATCTATGCAAAGCAAACACTGATCCAAACCTCACCATTGTTTGCATCTAGAAGTAGTAACTCACAGCCAAAGATTTGCACGAGAGACAACAATATGCTAAGTCACAGAAGCTGGACACAAGAGCTTTGAATGCTTGGGATCAGGAATTGTACACACGACAAGTGTCTTAGAAACACTGAAAGAGCAAGTTACGACTAGTAACATCAATATATGGATTACCACCAAAGATTATGCATTTTAACATCACTGTAATGCTAATTCTGTTTGATGCCCTGTGTCATTTATTGACTGTTTAATGGGTTCTACTTAGCCATTCAGTGCAGAAATAGAAATGGATTTCTCCACTATCGCCCATCCCATACAGGTCCTCAAAGTATATAATTGACCAAGCCACTGCAGTGTATATTTGCCATATTCATTTAAAGTCAATGCTCAGCATAATGATAACGCAGCACTTCGGTCAGCGAAAGTGAGTGAAACCATTTCAATGATGTGCAGTTTTCATTGAATCTTTAGTTAACACATCAATACATTTGTTTTTCAATCCCATCTTTCAGTATCTATCATTGGTTTTGTTATTTTCTGGATGATGCTAACTCCCTGTGTAAGTGCAAAGTGGTGTACTTACCAATTCCAATGCACTTCCACTTGGAATATGCAGTTTCATGTATTTTAAATAGCAGATGCACCCATAGATTTCCAAAGACAGATTGGGGAGATGTGTTGCAGGGCAATAATAATATGTACAAATGGCCTCCATTTGTACATATTTGTACCTGATCTGTGCTGAGTTAGTGAATCTCGGCCGTGTATTAGTGAAGGAAACTACAATTGGCTTAATTGATCTTAAGATGGGGAGGGGTATATCGCAACAGTTTCAAACCCTAATCAATGTCAATGCAAGATCTGCTTGAAGTGTACACAAGGATATTACATGAGTTAGGCTTGGGATCAGCAGTTATGGGCCCTCATTGATGTATGTTCTATTCAGCCTTGCATAAGAGTTCAAATTACTGTATTAAATTACTGTATTCCTAAATGTGTTTCCCTTCCTTAAATATTGTAAGTTATTATTAAGAAATTGTACAGGAATTGGTTGATTAGAGGATTGCTGCTCCATTTATAAACCCTTCCCAAAAGAAATGCAATATTTTGTCACTCAATCCATGACTGTTTGTGGGACACTGCTGTGCTCAATTGGCTGCTGTGTTCTACCATATATTCTGTGAAGCGCTTTAAGATTTACCAAGGAGATGATAAGGTGCAATATCAAATACAAGTATTATTATTAATATTCTTTGCCAGATACCTCAGGGAACAGCATGTTGAGGTAAGACAGATCAATGATCACCAGCAGAAAGCTAAGGAGGATGTCCTTAAAGATCTTGTCATTCCTTGTTAATTATTACAGGGGACATAGTATACATTAGAGATAGTTGGAAGGCAGCAGGAAGCCAATATGTCCACTATTTGGTCCTTATATTTATTCCTCCAGGAAAGGCTGCAAGCACTAATCCACATTTATCTAATGCAAATTGAAATGATTTTTGAAACAAATTCACACTTGTGAAAAAATAAGCATGCAGATTTAAAACAAAACACAAGCCAGATTGGAAATATATATTCATTGGAAACACGCAAAAGTGTTGATTTTAAACTTCGGGGATTCCAATATTTTGTTTACTATGATAGTTAGAAGAAATTACATGATACAAAGCAATTTTGTATCTCCTAGAGGGCAGCTCTAATTTGTTGCCATGAACAGAAAATGAAATATCAAGATTGTCAAATGAATGCATGAACTTGCATATTTTGCACTTTAACCATATGAGAGTTGTCATTTTGTAGCTTACAGCACTAATGTTTTTTCCATCATGAACTGACTTGAAAATTAACCTCATGAATATTTAAGAATAAGTAAGATAACGAAAGCCTATGTGATGCTTTTTTGAGCTTAATCATGTTCACTAAACACATGCTAAAACCGCTGACTTAGTCAGTGAATGCATCCAATGTAAATCAGTTGAGCTTATTTTAATTGCTTCAATGTAATCTAATTTAGTACACACATAAAATATGACTGCCTTAAATATTTCAATAATTTTTTTATGAAGAAAGAGAGCATTGTGTTCTGGAAGTTTGCCACAATCTAATTTCTACTGTTAAAGCCAAGACCTGCAATGACAACACTTTATTTTTGCCCAAAAAAACAAACCTACACATTCTTTCACACAAGTCCTTTGAAATACAATGTTCAGGTTTCTGTACTATATTATTATTTTCATTAATTTCAACTCCAGCTTCAATTCTAATACGATTACTAACAGTGCACAGTCGAATGAGTTACAGGCTAGCTACTACTGTACAATAATATGCAATATAAACTGCAGATCTAATTTGAAATAAACGTACCTGTCCATGACATCAATCGTATTTGGTCATTACTGTCACAACGATAGCACTCATTGCCAGTAAGTCTGACCGGTTCCCTCAGATACAGCACAGAGAGAGTTGATAGAATCTTGTGTGTATCCTCGGTTATATACACAGTGTTCAACTTACAGGCTTCCATCAATGCCGTTGTGGTATCTTTTAATCAAACAGAGTTGATAGGATAATAGAAATCAATACAAATCTGAATGTTAGAGCTGGCACTTGGAAACATTCCTGAATATGGACAGATAAGAACTGATTAACCCATGTTTCCCCACAGCAAAATGATGAAAAATGAATGAGAATTTGTTGTGGGAAGACAAGCCTGCTATCTGCATAAGGTTTAATACATTGCACCCCTTACCAATGCATAGGAATAAAACCCCCCAATAATAAAATTGGTCATTTCAATCCATGACTGTTCATAGGACACTGCTGTGCGCAATTGGCTGCTGCATTTTGCCCACAAATATACAGTAAATTCACTTTGCAGTATATTCTGTGAAGTACTTTGAAATGTTGGTAAGATGTGAAAAAGCACTATATCAAATGGAAAGATTATTATTATAGGAATTAACCAGGCCTTTGAATCGAATTGAACATAATAATAATGTTAATAATAAATAATCCTTGCATTTGATATAGCCCTTTTCATGTCTTCCAGACGTCTCAAAGCGCTTAACAGAATTTACTGTAATGTGACTATGTGGATGAAATGTGGCAGTGCGCACAGCAGCATCCCAAAAACAGCCGTGGATCGAGTGACCAAATTGTTATTGGGTTTATTCTTGAGTGATTACTATCAGATATGTGGAGTAAGGAAACTTGCGCAAGGTTTCGTCCTGCCGGGAATTGAACCCAGGTCTCTTGCTTGCAAGGTGAGTTCTCTAACCACTAAAGTACAGGACTCCAGAAGCAAAAGGACATTTTCACACTGTGCAAATGTAAATGGAACAGGAGTACTGCACTGTAGCTCAGTGGTTAGAGTACTCGCCTTAAAAGCGTGAGACCAGTGTTTCAAATCCAGGCAGGTCAGGGCAAAAGCTTGGGCAAGTTTCCTTACTCCACATGCCTAATAATAATAATTCGTCGAAAACAAACTTATAATAAATTGGTAATTTCAATCCACAACTGTTTGTGGGACACTGCTGTGCACAATTGGCTGCCATGTTGCATTGCGATGTCGCAATCAACCAGCCCCATTGTCGCTTCTCTGCTTCCACCCCCAATGCAAGGATTATTTATTATTATTACTGTATGTACAGTGATTAAAAACTGACAACCAGAGGAGAACTAATTTAGTGCAGGTAGACCCCGCTTAACAAAGGGGTTAGGGACTTTGAAACTCGTCGTAAAGTGAGAATTTCGTTAAGCGGGTGGGAGGTCCCTACTGTGTTTCCATATGTGAAAAAAATCTGTTTCGTTCCCAGCGATGTCTAGTGCTAACATTCGTGGTGTACCAGCGAAGGCATAAGGTAGGTAGAACTGCTATTGAAGGCTGCAATACTTTAATTACAGGATGAAAAGATGAAAGAATACAAGATGAACATTTTTGTTTACCTGAAGAGTATTTTATTTAGTAATTTTTTTACACAATACAGTAACGAAACGAAAGTTCCCATACTTCCAGTAATGAGATGAGGTGGGGAGTAGGGAGGAGGTCTTTGTTTTAATTGTTGCTGGAGGAGAAGGGGGAGGAGGAGTTGGCTGGAGAATCAGGAGAATCTGGTGAGAAAGCAATAGGTTCTGTATTGTCAGCGGACGTACTTAGTACTGGTTCTTTGGACTTAAAGAAACTGTCGATAGAAGACTGTCAACGGTTTTTCTTCTTTTCTTCATACAATTGTTGGTAGCAATGAATTGTTTGCTCGATGCCACAGATAACTTTAATGCTACGATCCATTTCAGGATGATTGTCTTTGCAAATATTAATTGCTTCATCTATTTTCGAAAGTAAAGCTTTCAAAACGTTCAAACTAAGAATCTTAGGCTCCTCACGTAAATCATCAGCCTCAGCTGTCTGTTCCTTCATTAATTCCTGAATTTCTTCAGTTGTAAGCTTTCCAGGGGCCAATTTCTCATTTATGGAGATGCAGGTCTTCTCAGGTAACTTCTTCCAATTAAGCCCTGTTTCATCAAAGTTGAAAATTTGCTGTGGTTTATAGCCTCCCTCCTTAATGATTTTTCTAAGTTCATCTGGATAATGTTCGGCAGCAGCAACATCCGCACTAGCAGCTTCCCCGCACATCTTGATAGAATGTAGCTTGTATCGCTTTCGAAAACGATCAAGCCACCCATTGCTAGCAGCAAAAGTATCCGCTGGCTTTTTCCGAGAGCATCATGTGGTTGCCTAGCTTCCTGCCACTTAAGCACCTCCCATACTGTATGGGCCTTCTCTTGGATTATACTAGCGGAGAGGGGGCAATGGCGTTCGTTCTGGTCGTCGATCCATCTTCATTTCCAACATGATGGACTTTGTTTTCTTTGATGGGGTTGTGATGTTGCTAATGGCCGTTTAGGCAACATACTGAAGTAAGTGTATGTAGTTTTGTCAACTGAGACCGAGCATGTGTTGCGGGGGCGGCCGTCAGACGAGAAGCGTGTGAGATTTAAATTTTCGCTATAGCAAACGCAGCCTTCGCTAAGCGCATAGGAGGTACAAATACAAACACTTGTCATACTGCAGTTTCGGTAACTGGGTGTTCGGTAAGCGGGGTCTACCTGTATATAGTACAGTATATTAAAAATGTGAGTTCATGGCTTTTAATTGCAACAATGTTATTTATGAGACAGATGCAGATAAAAGTGTAAGACACTCTACATGTGCTGCAACCAATGGCGAGGCAGCATTGATGATGAGAATGCTCAGATGAAGAGTGTTCAGGGGCCGTGTTTGGCAAGTTCAGGGGCAGTGTTTGGCAAGTTCAGGGGTAGTGTTTGGCGTGTTCAGGGCTGTGTTTGGCGTGAATGAATTAACTTTGGCTGCCTCAGACTCTACTGTTTCAGATAGTTCCTCATACCCTGGGAAATCTTTGTTAGGAGTAATTCCTGAATCCAATATCTACTAACTATGTAGTTGGCATTTCCTGAGTTCTTTCTCCTTTTGCAGTACAGTAAAACCAGCAATCCCATTATACTTGTAACACACATAACATCCCTAGCACAGGCAAACTCTCCCCAACATCTCTCAAGAATCCATCAGCTGTCAATCATAAATAGCATCAATAAGACTAAAATGGCCATGCCATTAAAACAAAATTGTGCTATGTGTGTATAATTTGAAGTGGAATATTCTTGCATTCTTGAGCTAATTGCTTACAATTTGCAGTAAACTTATATCATGGAAAGGGCCTTTCAGCCCAACGAGCCCATGCTTCCATATTCCACACAGGCTAAACCCTCCTAAACCCTCTTCTATATACTATACCTCTATTTTCTACCCCATCCTGCATCCAGCATCTTGGGATGCCCTCCTGATGTGAAAGGTGCTATACAAGTGTAATTTTGTTGTTGTTCCATCAAGATTTCTCTTAAACATTGATCACTTTTAGTTCAACCACAATTCCAACCATATATTCCACATTCTCAAAAGCCACTTCAAAAAGAAGTACCTCTTCTTTTTAGATCTAGTTCTTTTTAGATCATATATTTATGGAATCTCATTTTGTTCTTCATTTGTATTCAGGGCCTTTCTCACTTCAGCTTTTCATGGAATCATAGGATCCTAGGATTTTTCAGCATAAAAGGAGGCCAATCGGCCCATCGTGTTTGTACCGCCTCTTTGAAAAGAGCTATTCAAAGTCAATCCCCCTCCCCGGCTCTCTCCCCATAACCCCACAAACCTGTCCTCCCCAAATAACCATCCACATCTCTTTTAAAAGTTGTTATCAAATCCGCCTCCACCAGCCTTTCAGGCAATGCATTCCAGAATCAAACAACTCACTGTGAAAAAAATTCTCCCTATCTCGCCTATGTTTTTTTTAAAAACTATTTGAAATTTGTGACCTGGAATCACTGACACACCCACTAGTGGAAACAGTTTATCACTCCTTATCCTATCGAATCCCTTCATAATTTTGAAAACCTCTATTTGGTCTCCTTGTAACCTTCTCTTGCTCCAATAAGAATAATCCTAGTCTCTCCGACCTTTCCTGATAATCGGAGTCTCTCATTCCTGGTACCATCCTGGTAAATCTCCTCTTCACCCTTTCCAATGCCTTAACATCCTTCCTAAAGTGTGGTGCCCAGAACTGAACAAAGTACTCTAGCTGAAGCATAACCAATGTTCTATACAGATTAATCATAACTTCCTGACTTTTGTACTCTATAGCACTATTTATAAAGCCTAGTATTCTGTATGCTTTTATTTTAACAGCCTTATCTACCTGTTCTGCCACCTTCAAAGATTTATTTACATGAACCCCCAGTTCTCTCTGTTCCTTCACCACCCTCTCAAGATTGTACAATCTAGCCTATATTGCCTCTCCTAATTCTTCCTTCTAAAATGCATCACCTTGCATTTCTCCACAATAAACTTCATCTACCACGTGTCTGCCCATTTTACCATTCTGTCTATTTTAATTATTCATTTCCTACAATTGCCACTGTTTTACTTTACCCCTCCTAGTTGAAAATGTAGTTATTCCACATTATCAAGTTGCTTTTGTCCTCCCTTAAACAATTTACTTAGGAGTTCCATGATCTGTCCTTCAGTCATACCAAAGCCATCTTCTGAGATCTTTGCGTTCAGTTCCATTAGAAAGCCCTGTTGATGATTCGGTTACATTGAATAGAGGGCATGCTGAAAGTTCACATTCACAGTGCATCCGTTTTAAATGTAGATTTCTACAAAGTTGGGTGTATTATTTGAGGTATCCACTTACTATGAGTGCATTGTATAAAATTTATTTATTTACAAAGCCTGTATTTTATGCTTTCAATATTATGGCAGCTTTTGACATCATACATACTTTTTTATTTCCTATGTTTTGAACCAAGAGACAAGAGATAAGCTTGTTTGGATGAACAATTAAAGATTAGCATTTTCAAATATGAGAACAACAACAACAACTTGCATTTATTTAGCACCCTCCATACCAGACAGTATCTCAGAGTGCCTCACAATAGCGGAGGCTGGGTCGAGCCAGGGGGAGGGGGATGGTGACAGTAGGTGTAGTCGAACAGAAAAGTCTTCAGACGTGACCTGAAAATGGAAAAGGAGGGGGGAAGTCTAGCGAGGACTGGGGTAATCGGGGAGCGAAGTTTGGTTTGAGTGAGAATGTAGGCGCTGGAGTTCCATATAAACTGGATTTTGTGAATGGTGGGGGAGGGGAGAACAGTGACCTTCAAGCAGCTTACAATGTGTGCTATGTGAATAGACTACATAAAACATGCCAGTTATGAATACACTTAAATTAAGATTACTTTCATTATCACTTTTAGCAGAACCCAGTGAAGAGATATTTGGCTTACAGGAAAGATAAACGTAAATGGGTGATACATTCAAGTAAAGTGGGACCGTCAGCTAATTGCAGTAGCTCTGAGCACTGCTGATTGCACTCTATCCGGCAGGAACTTCGCAAGGATAGGCTTGAGAAAAGATCAAGGGAATGAAGGGGCAAGGAGGAACACACCACTGGGAATTTCAGGATTATTAGCAAGAATAAATAAGTGTCAATATTTGTATTATTGATACAAATACAAACAGTTCAGTTCATTGGATAACGAAGATTATGAGTGTTGTCCTCCTGACATAAAAGACGCTATACAAGTGTAATTTTGTTGTTTTTTTCGTTGTATGTTCCTTGTTTGGCCAATTCAGTTACTTTGTGACTTGATTTATCTGAGCCACCATGTCAATGCAGGATGTACAAATTAAGTGTACATGGAAATATGCAACATTCTGCCTAACACTGCCTACAAAACCACAATTTGTATCAAGTGCTATGACGTGTCCTTTTTGCAAAACACATTCCTATTTTCTTTACCAATAATTAATAAATGTATCAAGATGTTACTTGTGCATCATATGATGTAATATCACACTATGACTTCTCCTGAGTTAAATTCATAGCATCATAACATTTAGAAAAACAAGAAGTTTCCCAAAAGCCAGGACAACAGTTCAGGCATTACAATTAATCTCAGGTTAGTGAGGTCAAAACATCAGCCAGAAGTAACACTCTTGATCACTATTCAGTGATCCCTACTGGAAAGTGCACGTCCATAGCCATCAAGTTCAATGTACTTAATATTGTACTAAAATAGTCAAATCACCATTCACTGATCAGGTTCTAGCATGGAAGAGGAGAGACGGGAGAGTGGGGGGAATTACTGTCCTGAACAAATTTTATTAAGGTAGGAATCGCAATTTCAGAAGCATTTATATAAGAAGGGAGAAAATCATTTTGAATCATAAATCTAAATGGGTTCATCTGAAAGGTTGAATTTAAATGGGTTTGCTTTATTGCCAATCAAATGCTTAACACACTTGTTAATATCTAAGCAGCTGGACTGGAATGACCGAGAAAATATTCACCTAACACATGTATGACCTCCCACATCTAAGTTGAAACTAGTCAGAGGCATACTGACTAGTTTTAATCCAATCATTGCCTAATGCTTGAGGTGAAGTATGACCTACATTAATAAAATTGGAAAGCCCAGCCAAGAAAAGCTTTTTTAAAGTTTCCCTGCATGTGTACATTTATCAAATGAAAGATGATGGTGCTAGGCAATGGGATTTTTTCCCCATCTATGTTTTGTTCAGCTGACCATTGAGCTGAAATTTATCATTCACTTCATGGCAGTTTGTGGGACATTGCTGTGCACAAATTGTCACGTTCGCCTAGAATATAACCCTTACAGTAAATCCTGTGAAGCGCTATGCGACATCCACCAGAAGTGAAAAGTATTATATCAAGTGCAAAGATTATTATTAAGCACATCATTCATAATATAACAGGGGTGAGAACATAATGGTGTACTTGTCACCAAATGAATAATGCTAATGGAAACGATGTCACAAAACCCCAAACGGAAATGAAAACAGACAATTTACAATCACCCAGTTGTTATATGAGTAACCTTTGCACTGATGAAGTCTGAACTTATATTAATTTTATTTAATTTTATTTTATTTAATTTTAATAAGAGAATATCTTCCAGTAACATTGTCTCAATATAGCAAAACAAAAGCGTTTGGTTCACTTTTTTTCTGATTTCTTCATCACAGAGCAAATATTTGAGTTTTCATCTACAGTACTTTGTATTTAAATATGGGGTAAAATTACACAGAGTCTAGGTTTACTCTACTATCTCACCATTTGAGAGAATGCATAATTTGACAAATTGTTGAACTCAACCATAACTTTGAAGCCGATTTTCTACAGTTTGCTTCTTCCCACCCTTCTTTGAAGACACACCTCAAAGCATACCTCCTTGACCGCATTTTTAGTCATCGTTCCCTTCCCTATGCCTCTCGAAATTTACAGCAGAGAAGGAGAGCATTCAATGCATGTAGTCTGTATTGGCTTTTACAGCAAGGTGCACATTCCATACCACTGTGCTGCTTTATCCCTTATACCTTATTGACAGTTGATCTTTCAACCACTTTGCCCCTGACCTTTGCAACTCTATTCCCAAATCCCTCTGGGTTGTTCCTTCTCCATCAACTGTGAAAAACAGCTAACAAAAAATCTTTCTGGCCAGCTACCACCTAGCCTTGATTTATTTCCCATCTCAGACTCCCGTTTAGTCTTCAGAATGCTTTTGTTAAAAAAAAATTGTAAAAGAATGTAAAGACATTTTCTATTTCTGGGCCAAACTGTGAGGTGTGTTGTAGGCTTCCATAGGAATCATCCAACCATCCTGGATTACCAGTATCTAATTTTCTCTCCCTCTCCGTGTAGAAGCCACTGGCCTTTACCTTGTGACTGACTACTTGTGAGAACAAACTGATTTACAGATTTTACACTAAGTTTGTGGGAAATTGCAGGTTTCAATCCATATGCAGCACTCAGGGGAGTACATGAAAGTTGTTGCTGATGCACCAATATTCTCTAGTAATGTACTGATAAGTATCACCATTACAGACTATTATTATAGGTAATCTGTCAACAAAGCTTGAAGGTTTATATTTATAACAGGATACCTGTAAATTGTCAAAAGTAAAATAATATTTTGTAATGGACAAAGTCTGTTCTTACCAACTTCAAAATGTCTGTACCATTATACCCCACCATTAACCATTAATGCAATACCATCAGAAGAATGAACAGTATAGGTCAAATATATCCTACAGAATTCTTCCTATATTACCCAAATGAGCTGTTAACTGTAACCTTATCTAATGAACAATAACAATTCCGCTGTACAAATCACAAGGGTAAAATTATCTCTGGATCCTGGCCAATATTGCCCCAAAATAATCTTCATCCATAACCTTGCTTCTGCAGGGCCTGGTGGAAAAGATACATGTTATCACGTGATGATTTCCTGGCAAAATTCATTCAAACAAACAATAAATAATGGGTCTAATCTGCTGTATGTTCTAATGGGTATCCTAAATAACTTCTACTGACTGGAAGTACATCATGTTAATCTGCCATTATACGTCTTTGTGACATCTTTATGCTTTGGAATCATCTTCAAGAGCAGAGATCCCACAGATAGATGTGAATTTTAATGGATTGCTTATTAAGGAATCAATTAAGAAATACTACAGATTATATCCTAAATCTAATTCATAACCTCAGAATATTACCAGAATTGTATCCTCGTCTATTCAATTTGTTAAAGTAGTTACCGTTTTAGTCATTCAGGCGAGGTTACCTATTAGCACTGGTTGTAAGGGCAGTTTTGTCCTGTGGACTATAATGGTTGCTGTGAACAACAACTTTGATTTATATTGCGCCCTCCATGCCGAACGGCATCTCAGTGAATAAGGTTGTGTGAAGTCAAATATCCCATCCTTCTTTAAGATAGTGAGTTAATTGTTCAGTTTCATAATAAATGGTGCATTAAAATTTCTATCAGATTTTGAGCTTTCTTCCTCAATAGGCCTGTGGTACAGTTTAGAAAATTAGTTTATACAACCGCGAGACATCTTTGTAGAACTTCAACAGCAATTTGCATCTTATGCTAACAAGTCAAGTTGAGCTGAAGTTAGACAGGCTCACTGTCTTACATAATTTTGGGTGTTGAACAAGTCACCCTTGAGGGCTTTGTTCTTTCTTCAGCTGTCTACCCATTATCAGGCAGTAAGAGTTATGGAAAATGTCACACAAAAGATGTATACCCGCAAATAATTTCCCCCACATCTTTCTGTCCATTTCAGGTACAGTATATGGCTGCCAAATTATAGCCTTGGTCTATAAGGGGTGAGGTTGAAGGCATTTGAGTTAAGATCTCTAACAAACATTAGATGTTTTCATGCCATCTGTTTCAGCTGCATTCAAGCTGAGGTTCCAGAGGACAACAAATGTTTCAGTTCACTGTTCCACCCACCCAATTCTTCCAAGTCCTGTTTCTAACTAACCTTTCTCAATCAGTGCATTTTGCATGAAAGAGCTCAAAGATGTGCCGTTAGGAATGTCTGATTTCACACATATTTCAGATTGGTTAAAAAATGAATTGGAAACTCAAAACTACAAACAAAAAGTGATACTAGTGTATTGAAATAATTGTCTTTGTTTAACATTCTGATACTGGGAAATTATGATAATAATCCTTGCATTTATTATAGTGCTTTATTGCGTCTTCGAAATGTTTCAAAGCACTTCACAAAATATACTGTAAAACAAATTGACTATATATTTTGTGGGTGAAACAAAATATATTAATTCATTCAATTATATTGAATTGATTAATAATAATCATCCTTGCATTCGATATAGCGCTTTTCACGTCTTCCAGGCGTCTCAAAGCACTCCACAGAATATACTATAATAATTTTCTACAGGTATCCCTCCCCAACTGCAGGGGATGTGTTCCTGAAAACCTCCATGGTTAGTAAAACCGCGGTTGGAAAATGCAGCGTCCTATGGGAAACATGGGGATAGGAGGTATAAGTTTGCTTGTGACCACCAGGAAGGTGGAAGGTAAACTAGATGGACCTAGGTCTTTTTTGTCTAGGATTTCTTATGCTCTTATGTACACTCAATTAACTTTACAGTATATTCTGTGAAATACCTTGAGATGTAGCAAAGATGTATACAGTGCTATATCAAACACAAGGATTATTATTATTTTATAAATTCAAACTGGAGTTGGCCTGGTAATATCTGTAATATGATTTAGTCAATCTTCCCTCTTCCCACTTTCATCTTTTTGTCAGTACAAAATTACCCTTTAGAATTTTATTAAGCCACAGAAATTCCAGTATACATTTTTTTAAATGGTCATCATTTATGTTAACAAAGGAAAATTATGTAAGGGACATGAAGCAGGTCATTTCCACCGAGTGAATGGAGCGGGCTGATTGGTCGAGAATAAAAAGATTGCATGTTTGAGTGGGGAAAGACTGTGGAGGGATTTAGAAATGATCTTAAGGATCTTGAACTCAATTCTCTGGGAGATAGGGAGAAAGTGAAGTTTATGAGTTTGGGAATATTAGATTTGTGGAACCTTAGGTGGGAGAGGACACGAGCTGCGGAGTTTGGAATGGTCTGTGGAGGGAAGAGTTGGGATGTAGGATGTAATTTGCAGCTTGGAGGTAGGAGGGTGGCTGAAGGCACGGTGAAAAAGGAAGCTCTTCAGTCGGGCCTTTAAGGGGGCAAAAGAGGGAGTAAGGTGAAGGGTTTGTGGGATGGAGTTCCAAAGGGTGGGAGCAGAGAGGCTGAAAGCCCAGCTCCCGATGATAGGACTGGTTTGGCAGGAGACATGGGGCAGGCTGGAGCATGCAAAAATGGAGGGAGCGAACTAGTTAATAGGGGTTCAGCAGGTCAGAGAGGTATGGTGGAGCAAGGCCATGGAGGTGAGGACAAGGATTTTGATTTCTATCCTCCGAGGGATGGGGAGCCAATAGAGCTGGGTGAGTGTGTGGGTGATGTGGTCACAGAGCCTGGTGTGGAAGAGGACACAAGCTGCAGAGTTTTGGATGATCTGCAGGAGGGACAACAAGGTGGGAATTTCCGTTATCAAGTCATGAGGTGACAAATGCAGGTATGAGGGTTTATGCAGCCTGAGGGGTGAGGGAGTGATGAAGTCGGGCAATGTTACGCAGGTAGTGGAAGGTAGAGCTAGTCATGATATGGATATGGGGGAGAAAGATCAGTTGAGGGTTGAACAAGATGCCCAGGTTCCTGACTGGCTTGGTGAGGTCTAGTGTGCATCCAGGGATGCTGATGCTGCGAATGCCTGGTGTGGAGGCACGGCAAAAGCCAATGAAAACGGCCTTGGTCTGGTTGATGTTCAGCTGTAGAAAGTTGTCTCTCATCCAGGACTTGATGTCTGACCAGTAACCAGTAGTGAAGGATTCATGGTATCCTACTCTGAAGTGGTGAGATGTATTTTGTGGCATTCCTGTGATGCATTGCCAGTTACTGGAAAGATTCCCCGATAGAGGCTAAGAAGCTTTTAATAAGTCTCATTGTGAAATGCCACATTTTTGGACCCCACTGAAATACCATGAGAGCAAAGGAATACTACTAATATGATTTCAGGGGAAATTGAAGCATGCTACAGCATATTTCCAAATATATAAAGTAAGTAGAATTTAAAAGATGTGTCTTTGAAGTCAGTATTTGCAAGGATATTGTGCATTCAATTGTACGTTCCTTTCTTAAAAACATGAAAGGGTTGACTTTGATAAATGTAGCTGTAGAGAATATATGGGTTAAGCCTGACTGCTTTGTTGCTAATTGTTTTGGGAATAGCACATCTCTTCCCTCCCTGCTTTGCAGATGAAGAGTCAGGAGCATACATGAAGGTCTGTGTAATTCAGAGAATAACACCACTTTGAATTTCCTTTGGGTAAAACCAGATTAATGTCTCAAATCAATTAGAAAGCTGTGAAAATTAACTTTGTAAACGCTGCATACTGATAGCATTAAAAGTAATTGTTTTGTACAATATAAGTTTGGGCTGAATTTTCTGTAAAAATGCTAAAATAGTGCAACAGCTTAGATGCATGAAAGAGTTTAAGGTACATGCTTCCTCATAATAGGTTCATGTATGGATTTATGTGGCATCAGCAGTTTTGCTCATAACATCACCAGTTCTGTGATGTTTATTGAAGGGGTTTGAGGACTATAAAACAGCTGCCTATAAAACAATGTCCTATGAACTTGTTCAATGAACCAGTGTGTCATTGCACAGATTTTAATGGAGCTCTCTATTTTACTCCTCCTAGAAGTCTTCCGTTTATTCCCCTGAAAGTACAGTATTGTTTGGACATCTTCACAAGTTGGAATGTTTAAAATAAGAATACTGAAAGGTCTTCCTTCACATAATAAAGTGAACATGCCAATGAAATAAGTAGTAACTGGTGATATGTTGGTTAGTTGAAAAAGTAACTGGAATAAGTAATTGGTTAAGAAAAGGATCAAAGGTAATAGGAAAAAGTATCGATATAAGCCTAAAAAGAATAACAGACAATGTTTCAGACCTGAGCTGGGGTCGGGATCGGGGAGGGTGGAGGGAAAGGGGGATTAGGGGTGTCCGATGGGACCATTGAAGAGGAGAGTCTTGAGGCAGGACTTGAAGGATGCTAGGGAGGGTGTGAGTTGGAAGGACTGCGGGATGGAACATGACATGATGGAAAATTTTATGAATAATAATAGGAAAAATTATAGAATAGGTGGAGCTATTGGCCCTTCAAGCCTGGTTCTACCATTTCTTTACATGATGTAAAACTATAGAGGTTTGGGGAATCGGCAGGTAAATGGGGCTGAAAAGATTGCTCTTAAAAAGAACCACATATATAATGGGCAGAATGGCCTTCATCTTTACTGTAAATGTCTATGGTTTCAATAGATAATCTGCAACTGAATACCTTGTGCCTGTTGTTTCTCCATACTCACTGATAACCTCACTAGTCAAGTAATGTAGTTGTAATAATGAATAATAAACACAGCATTTGATATAGTGCCTTACCATGTGATCAATATGTCTCAAAGCACTTTAAAAGAGATGCTATACAGCAAAGTAACTGTAGATATATATATATGTAGATGAACAGAACAACCAATTTGCACATAGCAATGTTCCACAAAGTGTTGTGAGGTGAGTGACCAATTTTATCTGAGGGAATGTTGGGCAGGATACCAGAGGAAAGCTCCCTTCTCTTTATGAATATTGCTGTGGGATCTTTTACGTCCACCTGAACATGCAGACGTGACCTTGGCTATCAACCCGTTCAAAAGATTTGGTATTATCTTTTAATCTACTTTCCTATTAAACATTTCCACTGACTGCACATTTACCTGAAATATTTCACAGAATATTATGTTTTTTGTTCTGTTGGATCTTTGGGAGATGGAGGAGGAAGAGAAGAGAATATTTTCTGTTGAAGATAGTAGGTTAGAGATATGTGTAAAGTGGATCAAGATTCTTTGAGGGTCATGAAATATCTATTGAAGTAGTTTACCTCAGGATGGTGTGAAGTGCATGATAGGCTGTCTGCAAGTGGAGTGAGCTTGATGGGTTCAATAGACTTTTCCCATTCAATCCCATTCATTCAACCTACTTTGTGGGTTTGCCATACTGGAGTGGAGTCCTGTAGCTCAGTGGTTAGAGCGCTCGCCTTACAAGTTTGAGACCTGTGTTTCGAATCTAGGCAGGTCAGGGTGAAACCTTGGGCAAGTTTCCTTACTCCACATGCCTAATAATAATCTGTGCAAATTTTTTTAATAATAAATTGGTCATTTAAATCCACGACTGTTTGTGGGACAGTGCTGTGTGCAAATGGCTGTCGCGTGTTGCCCACATGTATACAGTCAATTCACTTTACAGTATATTCTGTGATGCGCTTTGAGATATCTAGAAGACCATGAAAAGCGCTACATCAACTGCAAGGATTATTATTATTATAGGGGTGCAGATTTCAAAACTGAATGAAGACAGTTTCAAGCTGAGCACAATGTGATGCATGATACTGTTAAACTGATACAAGTGTAAAGCCACTTTAAAGTGACATTATGATCAGAAATGTATGAGTACAAGTAAACACAAGTCTGCAGTTTTGAAGCTAATGTCAAAATTTGATTCCCCTGCAATTATTACAGTATTTTTGAACAGTTTCATTTTTGCAATCATTGTGGAAAATCTTTTCTTTCCTTGTAAACCATTTTTAGAGAAAATTGATAGCCAATATCATCTTTGATAGTCTTAACTTGTTACTGTTCAACAAATGGAATTTCTGACTTGAAGCTCAACATTCTTGAATACAAACACCCTTTAAATCATCATTCATGCTGTCAGTTATTTTTCTACCCTTGGGTAGACTATTGATTGAAGCTAGCTTTCCTTTTAGTTATTGCTGATATTTAATTGGGGGAAAGAAAAGCATATTCAGCAACCCTTAATTTGTCATAGTGTTTATTTTCAGTGGAAAGCTTTTTGGCCTAGCTTGTATTAATAACATGAATAGTTTATAATGAACCTTGCTGCAGAAGTATTTGTGCTTAGATTTGATCCTTGCGATATCAGTGCAAATTACTATAAATCCAAAGCTTAGCCTGACTATTGAAAGAATGGCCATTTAGATATGTACTAACAAACGCAAAGTAGAAAATATGATCACATTGCATGCTGATAAACTGAACCTTTGAGAGAAAGCAAAATGTTGCTAATAGAAAAAAAATTGATTTGTAGAAAGCTAAGGATTGCAAAATATGTTCTCACAACTAATCACTGTCCTCTGAGCTAAATTTGTCACTCAAAGAGAACAAATTCTGGCCATTTAAAACCATTTGAAATAGCCTGTTCAGTAAAAGCAGATAAGATATGAAATAACAGAGGCACATTATGTGCTTATGTTTTATGTGTTGCTATTCTCTGTTCCCTGGAATTAGCTTCATGCCATCATGGTAGTTATTGAATGCTATGGCAATATCCAACAAAGGTATGACTTTGTTTTTCTAAAGTATGTAGCTGTCTAGCAAATGATTGTTGTCAAAGAAATTGGTTTGAATATTTCAGTCCCTGCCACCAGACAATGAGCATATTTATCAAGGAACCTTCCTCATTTTGGCTTTCCTACAGTTATTTGCCATTTCTTTCTTGTACAAATTGCAGAGTGACTTGGAAGATAAAGATATCAATGCTACAAATTCCATCAACTTCAATTCAGTATATTCCAATAACACACATCAGAGGAAGATGTCTGGATTGGTATTAATCTTCCACAAATTATACAGTCAATTAACTTTATAGTATACTCTTTAAACATCTGAAAGATGTGATAAGGTGGTATATCAAACACAAATACCATTACCCCGCCCCAACCGCGGCCTCGTCAACCACGAAACTCACTCACCCACGGTTTGCTAAATGCGACAACCCTTGCTAACCATGGGTTTTAACACTAACACTAGCGTTTAGCGCTAGGACCCAGTTGCATCAACCAGCCTCGATGTCGCTTCGCGCTTGCGTATAGCACGAGGACCCAATTGCGATGTTGCAATCAAGCAGCGACAACGTTTCTCTCTTAGGATTAGGGTAAATAACATGAATTTATTGTCGCTTCTCCACAGCCTAGCTAGTAAGTTTCGGAGCATTGGCTGCCAGGATCTGCAGATCTCTCTCTCTGTGTAAGTGTATCTTTCTCTGACTCACCTTCTCTCTATTTCACCTTCTCTTCCCCCTACCCCCTCCCTCCCCCACTCACCCCTCCTTCTCTCTCTCAACTTCTCTCTCTGACTCACCCTCACTTCCCCCACCCCCCCCTTCCCCATCCCCCTCCTCTCTCACACCTTCTCTCTCTGACTCACCCTCTCTTCCCCCCATTCCCCCCTCCCCCATCTCCCTTTCTCTCTTTCACCTTCTATTTCACCTTCTCATCCCCCTTCCCCTCTCTTTCTCTGTCTGTGTCTGTATCAGTCAGTCAGGCAGCCCCCTCAGCCCTCCGTGACACCCACCACACCTCCATTGATTTCTCTCTCTCTCTGTGTAGATCAGTCAGACAGCATCCCCAGCCCTCCGTGTCAACCCCCACCCCCCCCCCCCACACTCAGTGTCTCTCTCTCTCTCTCTCTCTCTCTGTCTGTGTGTAGATCAGTCAGTCAGTCAGACAGCCTCACGGATTGCTGCAGATGTGCCCAAACTTACTCCCCCTAACCCCATGTATGTTATAACTGTATGTGGTTTTTTTGTGTTTAGCTCTACGAAACACGAACTTACTCCCTGTATTCCTATGTTTCCCATAGGGCCCTGTATTTTCCAACCACAAAAAAGCAAACATACTCCCCCTATCTCCATGTGTTCCATAGGACCCTGTATTTTCCAACCGTGGAGGTTTAGAGGAATGTATCCTCCGTGGTTGGGGAAGGATACCTGTATATTATTAAGTGGCCAGTATGTATCCAGTAAACTTGGGTAACAGAACAGAAATGGTAGCCAAATTTGGCCAACCGGCCAAATTTTTAGCATCACTCCAGTTTGCCCTTGTTCATGGTGGGTGGGTTTTGAAATATAAATAAAAAATAGTCACAGTAAGGGATAGATCAATTAAATAACATTGCCGAAAGTCTCTTCTTACATTTCAATAACTTAATTGCATTATCATTGTTGTTGTTATTATAGTGAACCCTTTCTGGGTGTGCTTCTGGAAACAGCATGTTCACATAAAAAGGAACCATTTTCATGAACAGTCAATGCAATGGTCACACCAGAATTTCAGTAGGAGCAACATTCATCCATATACATGCTTCCAAGAACAAAGGAAATCCTCAAAATAACAAATGGGTTATCCCATGAGAAAAAAGAGAATAAATCCTTTGATGAAAATAGCCAACATGCAACAATTGTTTTTGTAGTGCAAACAAAGTAAGTTAAAAAAGTTTTTGTCATGTGGTTTAAATACAAAGAAAGCCAAATGGATTAAATGAACTAAATATTTATCAAAATGAAGCCACATATTCTGGATTATGTTTCATCCTCCTTTGGCATCTTTCCTTGTATCACATGCATAGATGTTGCTCTGCATCTTCAAATAAAAATCTGCTGTTTTCTCTGTAATTCAGTACTGTACTGCAGCATGTCCGTTTATTTCCCACACAATTACAAAACCTGACTCTGATTTTAGTACTGCACAAATTTTGTCAAAGTAACGACAACCTATATTTACAGAGTGCAATTCACATAAAGTAATAATAACTTGCATTTATATAGTATCCTTCACACGAGGACCATAGACATGGTCAAATAAGTAATTATCAGGGCATAGTGGATGAAGGCTTTGCTGTCAATGGTGAGGGAGAAGGATCAGGGAACACACAATAGGCCCAAGTTTGCTGAGAGGAGACAAGGAGCAGAAGAGTGAGGCTGGAGAAGTTACAGAGGTAGAGAAGAATGAAGGCATGAAGAGATTTGTGGATAAGATTTTGAGGTAATTTTTAATGATGGAATTTCAAGTCAATCTGCTTGGAGATAAGGAGCCAGTGGAGCCCAGTGAGGTACAGATTTATGGATAAATGGAATTTTGTGAGGGTAGGGATGTGGCTGAAAAAAAATTGTAAATAGTTGGTTAGGTCCCAAACCAATACATTGAACAAGCATAATGTCAATGTGCGTAATGACTTTGCGAATGCTCAACTGCATAATAATAATAATATTAATAATCCTTGCATTAGTTATAGCGATTTTCAAGTCTTCCACATATCTCAAAGAGCTTCACAGAATATACTGTAAAGTGAATTGACTATATATTTATGGGCGAAACACGGGAGACAATTGGGCAAAGCAGTGTCCCACAAACAGTCATGGATTGAAATGACCAGGTCTCTCACTTGTGAGGCAAGTGCTCTAGCCGCTGAGCAACAGGTGAGCAGGAAACCTTGGGCACTTTGTTTTTTTAAAAAACAAAAAGGACAAATTAGCTCTAGAATAATATATTTGTTATTATTTCTAAGATTTTGTCTAATTTATCAGATCACAAAATAGTATTATCCAATGTTTCAGTGACCGAAAAATAGGAAAAGGTGGGCAAAGGAATACATTTTGTACTCAGTGAATTGCTAACAATTCAGTATGAAAGTTTTTTTTTAAATCATGTAATTTATGTTTATTCAAAAGCTGGGATCTAAGAAATGTTTTCTGATTCATGAATATTTTAATAAAGTACTGAATTATAATATGAAGCATTTACATAAATGCTTTACTAAAAGGGTTAATCCTTGGAAATTCAAAACAACCCCAAATAGTCCCAAGAGACTGGAAACAATTAAAAACATTTTTGGATTTCTCTTCATTCAGAACCAGACAAACCATATGGAATATTTGAAACAGAAAAAGGCAAACACATGTTCTGAAGGTTAAACTATGACATTTTGCAAAGAACATTTTCAACTCCACCATTAAAATATTGACTGTTGTGAAAGTTGCCAAATACAAAAATACGTAGTCAATAATGAATTGTCATCAATGAATGCCAACAGAACATTTGGAGTTTAACTCTTCGATTGTCACAGTATAATTAAATGCCATTTAAACAAGCAACAACAAAATGTTAAGATATTTCTAGGCTATCAACACTGCAGGCCATAAATAGTTGACTGACTGTTGAAGGAACATTTGCTGTCATTCTTAATACAGTATGGTATATATCACAGATGCATTTACTAAAGAGCAGGCTGAAAGCAGATATGAAACATTTTTACAAAACAATGTGGATCCAAGGGAAGGGAAGATACAAAATGCCCCATCAGCATAAAGTATCTTGTCCATTCTTTCCACATCCACAATGTTGCAATAATCTACTTTTTGAAAATTACATTATCTGCTACTCTATTTTCCTCTCCCAAAGAAAATTCTCTTCATTTTCCTATGCGTAATCCTTTTGACCTATTTAATAGTTTTAGATACCACATCCCCTTCACCCAAGCTCCTATAGATTGAAGCACTCTGAGATGACATCCGGCGTGGAGGGCGCTATATAAATTAAAGTTGTTATTGTTGTTATAGATCTCTATCGCAGAACAGATCTTCACACTCATACACTTCATGCCATGGCACCACTCTACCTCTCTGCCCCGCTTATATCCTTCTCCTCCACTCTCCCCGTTAACTCAGCTGGCTCTGACTTTCTGCATGTTCTTTATCCGCTCAATTCCATGATCGGCAGCCGTGCTTTGAGTCACTATACTATGTGTAACTCTCTGCCTCAATCCCACTGCCTTAACCCTCCTTACCCATCTTCAGATTGTATCTGAAATATTTACTCTTCAACTCCATTTTGGTATCAGGCTCCACCACTATTATGCCACCCAGCATGAAGAGCACAATATGTGGTTGTTATTTAGGACCAGGTTTGAATCTAGCCTGGACTAATGGCAAGGCATTTTCCTACTTTTGGCAGTTCCAAGAACCTTATTTTCAATTAACCTCATTTGTTGGTGGATGCAAATCAGCAACAAAACACAATCAGCACAGTTTAGAGCTACTTGAGGAGTTCCACTCAGGTTTAATAATATGGTTAGTACAATACAGTACAACCTGGGTGCAGTAGGAGGCACTCTTAATGATAAATAATTCTTCAGTGCTTTGTGACATCTTTAAGATGTCACAAAGCACCTCACAGAATATACTGTAAAGTTAATTGCCCGTATATTTTGTGGGTGAAACATGGCAGCCAATTGCACACAGCAGTGTCCCATAAGTAATCATGGATTTAATTTTTTTAAAGAATTCTTATCCTCAGCAAAGCAATACGCCATTTGACTAACAATTGGGCTACTACTTACTGAGGGATAAGGAAACTCTTGTGAGAATAAGTGGGATTGATGAGGCTCATAGTTGGAGTAAAGCAGAAGGAACTTTACTGAAAGATTACTGTAAAATAGGTACTAGACAACTAAGGAATCAGGCACAAACCCTTCCACATTATCAAGTATCAAATGCTCCCAGTGGACAAAATAAGATTTTCCTTCAGAAAAAGATGATTTCCATTCTAATAGCAACAATGACTCACAGCTGTCATGCATTCACTATAATTCCAAGAAACTGGAATACATGTGGGATATGAAAAATAGTGTATCCTTTTCATGTGTATGCCACTATATATTTACTCTTATACATGGAGAAGGCATGCTTAACTCAGCTGGAAGCACGCTTACCTCTGAGTCAACAATAACAACAATTTCAATTCATACAGCATCCGGCCTTCACACAAGTTTTGGAAACCTTAACAGTGGCAGAGACTGACATCGAACCAGGGAGAGAGGGAAGGTGACTGCAGTTATGTTTCAAGAGGAAGGTCTTTGAGTGTGATCTGAACATGGACAAGAGGGCAAGGTGGCAGAATTGAGGTAGAGAAATCCAGAATCTGAAGGTGTAGTGGCTGAAAGCAGGGCTGCCAATGGTGGATCAGAGGAGTAAAGGGACGTGTAGAGGGTAGGATCCAGTTGAGCAAAGTGGGTGGGTAGAGGAGTGGTGTGAAAGCAGGGTGTAACACGAGTTTGGCAATCTTGAAATTGATCCATTCTGCAATAGGAGCCAGTGGAACCTGACAAGAAGGCAAAGGCTATTCTAGCCTGGCCTTTCAACACAGTGCTGGAGAATGCTGCATTGCCAGAGGTGTCATCCTGTTAATGACATATTAACCAAGATCCTGTTTGCCTGTTCAGGTGGATGTTAAAGACCCATGGGTCTATTTGAAAAGAGAAGGGAGTTTCTGGTTGTATCCTGGCCAGCAATCCCCAGATAAAATTGGTCATCTGATTAATGACTGTTTGTCGTACATTGGTGTGCACAAATTGGCTGGGGCATTTGCCTACACATGCAGTCACTACACTCTACAGTACATCCCGCTGAAGCTCTTTGACAGCCGCAATCAGGCACTGTATTAAATGCAAGGATTATTATAATAGGTGAAGA